>OX596011.1:64458617-64962883 GCA_951394025.1 Heteromyza rotundicornis | reverse complement strand
CTTCAAAATTTGCAATGATATTAGGAACAAAGTAGCAAAAACCCTTAATTTTAAATCGAAATTGCAGAAATTAATTTAAAGAAAATTTATTTTCTGCTTTTTAGTAGGTTAAAGGGTTATATTTTAAAAAACTTGTTTTTTACTCTTTTTTTATTAAAATCATATTTCATTTTATTAACTTAAATTAAATTTACAATTTATAGTGATAACAAATATGTACTTACGATTTCACTTCGGTGGGATTCGAACCTGCGACCTTTGGCGTTATGACAAGACCAATCAACAGACTGTGCTATAGACAGCATAATTGCGTTGGCGTCTAATTTTCACTACGTTCACACCAGCGGCGGCCGTGGTGCAGTGGCTAGGACCTTTGCTTCCCGATCAAAAGGTATCAGGTTCGACTCTCGCCTGGGACAAGCAGAAATTTGTATTCATGCCAAATATTTTTTTTTATTTATATCAATTCTATTTTTAGAAATTTCTAAAAATTTTGGAAAACTACATTAGACGTATAAAAAACAATTTTTTTTCCTTGTATTAAAAACAAACTTCTTTAAATAAAGTAAAAATTTACTAAAATTAGTAAAATCAGCAGCTGCTGTGGTGCAGTGGTTAAGACCTCCGCTTCACTATCAGAAGGTATCGGGTTCAACTCCCGCACGGGTATTCAAAAATTTATATTTATGCGAAATATTTGTTTTTTATTATTTAAATCAATTCTATTTTTAGCAGTTTCTATTTTGAAATACTCACTTTTTAAAATAAACCTGAATCTTACTTTCAATTTATAAAAATATCTTTCTTAAAAACAAAGATTTTTACTAAAAGTAAGTACAATTTTCTTTGAATTCAAAATAGGAAAATATTTATAAAAATTGAGGAATAAATACTAGAATTGAGGACACGTATACTAAAAAAAATATTTTTTCCATATGTTAAAAACGAATTTCTTTAAATAAAGTTCAAATTTACTCACAATTGATAAAATCAGCTGTCTTTAAAATAAAGAAAAATGTAAATTTGTTTTAAAGAGGCGGTGATTTCCGTTTTAAGGATCTTTTACTTAAATTCAAGAATAATTCCTTAAAATTAGGAAAAATTCCTTAAATTAAGGAAAAAATTTGTCCTTTAATCAAGCACCAAATTTACTTGGTTTTAAAGCTGTCTTTTTTTCAGTGCTTGTTCTTTCGAAAATCTGAAATTTCCTTTTAATTCAGGCAAACGTAAAAAATTTTCTAAACAAAACCAAAGTAGTTCTTAAGGTGAATTTTTTTAAATTGTTGGTGCATGTTTAGGTCTAAAATAAAATGTAATTTAAATAAAGTTCTTAATAAACCTTTTGGGATATCAAAGGATAAAATTTAAAGAGGTCATTTTGGATCAAACTAGAGATTTCGGATGGCATATACGTGATCAGCAGCCCCGAAAATACTAGAAAACATGTGTGAAACCTCGGGGGTTTTTTGCTGTTATAAAGTGAAATCAACACTGTTCCCGTCAACTATCATCTGTTAATAGACTACAGCAGAGGTGTAGCCAGGAATTTCCAATAAAGGGGGTTTTGAAAAAAAAATGTTTAATTTCATTTAAATTACATTTGTTGGTCGTTTATTGAAAATAACATAAACAAATGCTCTTTTTTCAATAACAAGGTAAATTAAAAAAAATTACTTTTTAAATTCATTTATAGAGACCGACCAAAATCGCCATTTCAGTTTTGGCCGAAATTTTTTTTTTTTTTTTGACCGAAACCGTATCGACCGAATTTTTATTGTTTTAATTTTGGCCAAAACCGAAGCCGAAACCGAAAAAATAAAAGAAAAATGGTGTATTTCATTGTAATAAAGTAGTACATAATTAAGCGTATTAGTAGGCTGAAATCGACCATTTTAAGTTCAGATCATGAATTAGATGAATTTAGAAGCAATGAATTTGAATGGGCAGGGTTCTCACTTTGTACTACAACGAGAATAGTAGATATTCGATTTTAGGGGAGTCGATTTTTTAGAAAGGGAAGTAGATTTAAATTTCATGCTTAGAGTGCTTTTCTAACTTTTTTCCTGGGGGTTACTTAATTTTTTTTTAATGCGGAAAGTTGCTCTGATCAAAATAAAATTACTTTGTAAGAGAAAGTTTAATAATAAACGAATTAGAAAGTCTGTTTGATGGTGAACATAAAAGATTCTTGCAATCATTGCTCCATCTTGCTTCAGTAATGAGATATAGCCATTCAAAGTTAAAAACCTTAACATTTTTTTATTTTTTATGCCCCCCCACACACTGTGGCAGGGTATATTCACTTTGACACAACGTTTGTAACGCCCATAAGCGGGCGTGTCCAGTATGGAAAAGTATATATATTCTTGATCAGCATCACCTCCTGAGTCGATTTAGCTTTGTCCGTCTGTCTGTCCGTCTGTCCGCCTGTCTGTCATCACGATAGCGGTCGCAATTTTGGGGATATTGACTTGAAACTTTGGGTACAAATTTTTCTCCTCCAAACTCAGATCAAGTTCGAGAATCAGCCCAATCCGACAAAAAGTAGGCGAATTTTTTTATTGCTGTATTCGATTGGAAATGTTTAGAAACGGTTTTTTGACATAGTCGGCGGTTCCAAAATCACATATAAATGGGTCAAAATGGGGCCTTGAGACCAACATTTTTTTTCGGAGGATTCGATTAGAAAGTTTTAGAAACGGATTTTGGACAAGGTCAGAGGTTCTAGAATCACATATAAATGGGGCAAAATATCGTCCTGGGACCTACATTTTTTCGAGGTACTTCCAAAACTCTCTAGTATTTTTAATAATTTTGAAAAAAATTTTAAATTTGAAAAAAACTAGAACTCATATTGTTTTTTTTTTGCTGTTATTTCATTACTATCCAAATTTCATCCAAATCGGAGAGATCTAGTGTAATTTTTTGAAAAATCGTGTTGATTTGATATGGAAGTCAAAAAATATATATGGATGCTTTAAAACGGAACTGGCACAATAAAAAAAATTTCGACCATTTTATTTTGCAAAAGTGGAATAAAGGATGTCGGTTTTACCATTATGCAAATTTCACACTCCTCACTTTAGTTACTTTTTGACCAAACAGCAGAAGTGGCATTACAATTCTCTCACAAAGGCACATTTTAAAATTTTTAAAAAGCAATAAGAATTATAAAGTTTTTTTAGCAAATAAAATTTAAATTTGCTTTGCATAGAAAAATATGTCAACGAAAAATTCGAAAAATATTTGCTTATATATTGCAAATGAAAATGGAGAATTTTACATTTGTATATTAGGTTTTAGGTTTAGGTTAAGAAGGCTGTGATACCACATGCTTCTTGTTGCAATTATCATGGGCAAGTATATGATAATTGCCTACAGTTTAATGCCGGATCCGAACGGCGGATGGAAAATTGAAGCATTCCTTGGCAAGTTATACTCTCGTAAGTTTTGCCAATGTTTACGAGAGGTGGCGGTCTTTACAGAAAAACATGTCACACTAACTAATTCTGTATCTTGCCCCGTGTAGGGATTGAACCTCATCCCTTCCGGTGACGGTCTTTCCAGAAAAACAAGTCACACACGCTTTTCCTTGACCTGCCCCGGTAGGGATTGAACCTCATACCTTCCGATCGTGACACAGCAGAACCACTTAACAAACTACACCACGGTCGCCACCTACATTTGTATATACAGGGTGTAACAATCGAAATGGTCCAAAAGGTATGAATCGATTGAGGACCCAAAAATTTGAAGAAAATATTATGTGCAGTTACGGCAAATTCGCCCCCCACTTCATTTTAAAAATCAGTATCACTAAACTTTTTTAGTGATACAAATTTTGGTTTTCAGAAAAGGTAAAAAAATTTTCTCTATAACTGTGTATAGTTCTAATTTACATTCGTTTTTCCAAAGGCACTATTGTGTTTCAAAATGTAATTTCTATTTTCGGCCATTCCATTTCAAATCGGCCACAAAAAGGGGAAATCCGGACTTTTGGTCTCCAATTTTGCTGAAAGCTTGTTAGAAAGTACATTCAATTACCTTTTAAAAATGGGCAGATTTTGGATGGACACTTGATGTACCCAGCAGTTATGGCCATTTTTGTAAAATCAAAAATTTACACCCGTTTGATTACACAACTGAAGACACACACTCTTTGGTGCCAGAGGTTTGATAACTAATTCTAAAAGCCCTTGATGCGCTGATTTCAGATATGTTAACGGAGTTATAGGCAAACCCGTGTAAAACTGGCCTTTGAGTAGATTTAATACCATAACTTTTGGACGGGTGAATAGTTTTTGAAAGAAAATTGCCTTTTTGTCTTTTAGTTTATGAGATAAAAGAGCACAAACTCAGAAAATGTTGAAAATTTTTAATTTTAATGGATAGTATCATTCAAAAAGAAATCTCTCGAATTTTCTAAAACACTAATTTAAATGTTTAAATTCTATTCATCCGTCCAAAAGTTATGGTATTAATTCTACTCAAATGTCAGTTTTTTTAAATTAAAAAAATATAGTTACAACAAAATTTCCCTTTTGAAAGCGAACTCTCTTAAAAATAACGGTATCTGATATGGTTAATAACGGTCAAAGACATTTTATTACCTTTCCAACGATATCAAACAATTTCAAATCGGTTGAGATTTGACAAAGTTATGTACATTTTTCTCTGTTTTCTACTTAAATTTTCGCCGAAATTTCTTAAAAATTCAAATTACAAAAAATTCGCCAAGAAAGGTTTTTTTGCAAAACGGTTAGTATCTTAAATTGACGAGCCTAACAAACTGACAAAATTTCAGCAAAATTGGTGACCCAAAGTCCGGATGGGTGGTCGAATAAACATGGAATGGCAATTTTATAAACTAAAGTTTGACTTAAATAATTTCTCCTATTACACCCTATCAGCATTAGTTTATTTTCAAATAGAATTATAGCTTGTTAAATTTCCTGGACTTTGATACCATGGTTTGTTATAATATGACACTTGAAGATTTATTACTAATAGAAAATATTTTGTTAATTAACAAAAAAAAATTCGATGCTAGATAACAAAATATGGAAAATTGAAAATGTAATTCACTTTAAATTACGGATAGAAGTATTACAATTTGAAATAGAAAAAAACCACCTTAAATTCCAACTGAAAAAAATTTGTTAATGAATGTTTTTTAAAAGGCCATATTTTTAGTGCATTTTTGAGAATCTTTTTCCTTTTTAAAAAAATCCATAAGTTTCATATTATAACAACACATCAAAATAAAGGAAATTTCGCAAGCAATAATTCTATTTAAAAATGATTAGTAATTTTTCGTGATAAATATGTTATTCTAGATCGTTCGCCCAGGTACATGTAATGGTACAACTCCGTATGATCAACAATATGGTCAGTATTCAACGATTTCTGATGAAATAGAAACGGAACCATTCAAAAAGGGTCGAAAAACATGGAATTAAGTAGAAGTCTGCTAATATTTTGTTAATATGGAAACTTATCTCATTAATCTTATTGTGGTCAAAATATCACTTCATTTAGATTAACGACATGACATAGTATCAGAGCATGAAAATAACTCTCAAAAAAGTTTTTCAAAAAGTTAAGTCAGATTTTTACATTTCAGAATAAAAGTTAAAAATAATTTTTATACTTTTTGTATGCATGCTTTCTTAAAAAAATTTCCTACTTGTTTGTAGGAAAATTCCTTCATCTTTCCTACAAACTTTCCACAACCAATATTTTATTGCAAAAAGTTGAATCTTGCAAAAACTAACCAGTTTACTAAAAAATATTTTTTATTCAAATATTTGCCACTGTGAACTGTAAACTAATGCGATTACTTTAAATAATTTCCAAAATGTAATTGTTCAAAAAATATAAAACTTCAAAAATAACAAAAGTGGAAAATTTCGATGGAAAAAGGTTTTGTTGTCACATTTTAGAGTAAAATCGATTTGCATCTAGTGCAGAACAATTTCGACTTGTACTAACAGAAAACGTAGCTTTTTCCAGTGCTTCAGTGGACAATGACGCGAGTGGAGCATCTTCGATCGAAATGTCAGCTCTGATAAAGTCCCCACTTGCGCTGTTTCATTGAAAAAAACATTCAATGAAGGTGAATTATGATCTGTCTGATTTTAAAATGCAATTTTATAAACAAAATAGTTTGCAAAAGTCTTGCACTTCTAAGAAAGTAAAGTGATAGTGAAGAGGACACATCAGTTAGTTTGCAGCATGACGAGTAAATTAATTATTTAATTTTGTAAAACCATCTATTAGTGCTATCAGTAAAATCACCAGATATTTAATTGGTAGTGTTTTTGGTGGGCAAAGTACACGTGAGCACAGGTTTCAGATCTGTAGGTCATAACACGATTTACGAGAATTAAAAGTTTTTTTTACTTTTTCGAAAAACTTTTTAATTTAAAATTTATTTTTAGCTTTTAATTTTAAAAATTTTTTCAAAAAGTTAAAAATGATTCTTAAAAAAAGGCATTTTTAACTTTTTGAAAAAATTTTTAAAATTAAAAGCTAAAAATAAATTTTAAATTAAAAAAGTTTTTTGATTGAAGTTATAAACGTTTCAAGCTCTGCATAGTATTCAACATTTTGTCCAAATCTCATTTTAAAATCGTTCTGTTGTTGAGCCAATGCCGTTCTAAAGTCTCAAAATTATATGGGTCTTTAATCTACAATAATCAATGAGGCACCGTGTTCCATAAAGCCAAGGTTGAAAAAGTTTTATTTGAAATGTTAATTTGTAAAGAAATTTGAGATTAGTAAAAAGTTCTATGATCAAGCAACTGTTTATGTTTCGTATTTTTGCAAAATTTCGTTTGTCCCAAACGAAAGCCACAACCGACGTTAGTTTTTCCAAGTTTTCATTTCCGATGAACGAAAAAAATCTTTGAGTGTATGTATTTAAAACCACTTCGTAGTTCGAATCAAACATGTGACTTAGAGATCACAATCAAAATATTGATAAGGCAAAAAGGTACAAAGTGTCTTGCAAATGTATAACTACATTTCAGTTTAATTTCAGAGCCAATCACGATGCGACTATTGTGCATACTCCCGTTACTTTTTGGCATTGCTTCAGCACAATTTGGTTTTGGTAATTTTGCTGGTAATGTTGCTGGCAATGTGCAACGAGGAATAGGCCAAGTGGCAAGTAATCTGAAGTCGGTTCCCGTAGTGTCGAATGTGAAGAATTTTGCAGATTTTGCGGTAAGTTTCACACCTTGTAAAAATAAAATGGAACGATCTTCGTTAAATGAATTTTGCAATTTAGTCACAAACTGGCAAAACCTATGCTTCAGCTGCTGAACGTACTCTTCGCGAAAGTATTTTCACTGCACGCAAAGGATTGGTCGATGCCAATAAGGCTGCATTCGCTTCTGGATCTGCTTTGTACAAACTGGATGTTAATCATTTCGCTGATCTAACCATCCCTGAATTCTTAAAGCAACTTACTGGCAATAAAAAGTCAGCTGAGGGCGAGTATGTTACATTACAGATACATATATTATTACAATTAGTATTGAACCAAATGTTTTTCAGAGCTAAAGCTAAGCGTCATCGGAAGCTCGCTAAAGTCACTGGTGCCAAAACTCCGGATTCTTTTGATTGGCGCGAAAAGGGAGGTGTTACACCTGTCAAATTTCAAGGCGAATGCGGTTCATGCTGGTCTTTTGCTGTCACTGGTGCCATTGAAGGTCATGTTTTCCGTAAGACTGGCCAATTGCCGATTCTTTCTGAACAAAATCTGGTCGATTGTGGAAAGGTAGAGTATGGCTTGGACGGTTGCGATGGCGGCTTTCAGGAGTATGGCTTCGAGTTTGTTACAACGCAGGAAGGAATTGCCCATGGCGACAAATACCCCTATCTGGACAAAAAAGGCGCTTGCACTTACAAAAACAACATAAAGGGTGCCGAAATAACAGGATTTGCAGCCATAACTCCTAAGGATGAAAAAACAATGAAGGAAGTTGTCGCCACTTTAGGTCCACTTGCATGTTCCGTCAATGGTTTGGAAACTTTGTTATTGTACAAAGAGGGCATATACTCGGATGAAGAGTGCAACAAGGGCGAAGTCAATCATTCCATCTTGGTAGTTGGCTATGGTAGTGAAAATGGTCAAGACTATTGGATTGTAAAGAATTCCTGGGATAAGGCTTGGGGTGAAGACGGCTACTTTAGATTGCCGCGTGGCAAAAACTTCTGCGGTATAGCCAGCGAATGCAGTTATCCAATAGTTTAAACAACACGGAGAAGAGTGTTTGCAGGAATTGTGTGTTATACTCACAATACTGATCCATCAATAAAAAAATCATAATTGAATTGATTTAAATCACAAATACCAAGGATGAAAATGTCAGTATTCATGACAAATTTTAAATGATGTTTTTTTATTCATGATATAAATATAGTGGCTGTAATTCCAAATTCCTGCATTCAGTTCTCTTTGTGAAATGTGCGTCAAAAACGAAATAAATGATTTTACAATTATAGCATAAAGCGGGTTTTTAATTTAACTGATGAATCAAAAATGTTTTCTGTAGCTTGATAGACCCATTGCGGCACTCCTGGAACTTTATCTTTACGAATTAAAATCAGAAACGAATTCCGCATTGCTATAATGCGTGTTACGTCCTTATTCTAGCACACCTATAGAAAAGTCGTTCTAGCGATGTTCGTATGTATGTCCGTCTGTCTGCCTATCATTTCGTACGATAGTAGTTATTGAGTTATCGAATCATAATCTGGTTCCTCTTCTTGTTTACTGACAGATCTGTACAAATATTATATTTATACTAGCATTTCCCCGCATTTCCCCACGTAAAAAATACAGACATTCACATCAGAGAAGCGAAATAGAAAATTTCTCCCCCTGCACACAAAGCAAAATGGTTAATTCCCCAAAATCTAACATCCCTGATCATGTTGAATAAAAAGAGAGAGAGAGCACAAAAACTCCATATAAAAAAAATTACTCTCCATTTTCAGCGATCTATACGCAGAAGAGAGTGGAAAGCAACATACAATAATGTTCTGCAAGCACAGACTATGTCAATGAAATCGAACGAAATCTGTAAGCATAGGATAAAGTTTTGAAATAGAACTTAATACCGAAAATTAAGATATTTACCTTTCGAAAATCGAAAAAAAATTATCCTATTCTCTTCCTTGACCCAAACAGGATGTTTTGAAAAAAAAATTATGAAAATCGGTTGGCTAGTTTTTGCTCTTACCCGTTACAACCAAATTGGCGTTTTCAATTTTATAAATAGTAAGGATAAGGATAAGGATATAAGGATTTAAACGAGATCGTCCCATATACAATGTACTCCCAAATTGCTTTGATTTGATTTGAGAAACTATTATTACACCGTTCGACCAAAATCAACTTTTGGTAACGCACATGATCGGGACTGATAGATTCTGTTAGAGGGGGTTAAAAAAGAGTACCCGTGTCTCCCAGTTTTTCTAGGCAACTCTTAAGACCGTTTAAATCGCATTTGATAGGGAAAAAAGATATAGTTTTTTTTGTAAACAAAATTTGAAATTTCTGAATTTTCTAAAGTCTTTAGACTTCGACTTCGAATACAAAGAGTGACTTTTTTTACTGGAGAAATCGGTACGAAATGATATCTAGTGGTTATCGCCATTAAAAGACATTTTGGATTTCATTTCGTCTCTTGTTTACGCTTGTCTGATGAGTACAGCTTGTTTTTCTTATTTTACCGATTTTTGTACATGCTTACTTGTTTTTGATTTTTTTCCAAATAAGCTTTTTATACATTTTAGCTATTTTACCACAATATTTTTAAAATGTCCCTTTGAAAAAATCCCATTTACAAAGAAAATATCGTACTGAATAAAAATTTTCCTTGAAATTTCGTACGGAATTTTTCCTTAATTTTGAGAACGTGTTGCCTAAAATTGACCAATTTTGTAAACTTTTATACAAATTTACCAAAAATTAAATTTTTTTAAAATTCTCAAATTTTAGGAAAATTTCAACTTTTTTCCTCCAAAAAGTTCAAGTTGAAACTATAGGTCAGTTTTTGCATCCATCAGTCCCAATATTTACTTTCTGGCAAATTTTATGAAACGGATCAAAAGATATGAATATTCTAGACTAGCCTTCAACAGCTTCGATCCAAAAGGTCCTGTGGTCAATAATGAAACGGCAATTGCGAAACAAACAAAACCTCGATATTGGCGTCCTTAAGAAAAAACAGTATCTCATAAATTCAGTCGTCGTCAAAAGTAAACGTCAAATTCATTAAAATTAAAAGTGGTGTAATTGGTTTTTCTGAAGTTTTTTTCTTCGACAGCATTTTTTGTACTTTCTAATGAGATAAAATTTTGAAAAATGATTGAGGAACGATTTTTTGGCTTTTCGATAGCCCTTAATTTTGTAAAAATTAACTTTTTAATTATAAACTTAAAGCCATCGAAAATAGGAAATTTCCTACTTGTATTCAAGGAAAATTCCAATTCATTAAAAGCAAAAGTGGTGTAACTCAGTGTTGGGTCCGGAATAGGGCTTTCGATCCCGAAGGCTTTTCGCAATCCCGGGATTTTCGGGACTGAAAATTGCAATCTCGGGATCCCGGGATTTTTTGGGATTTGTTATTTTACAAGCAAAATGCATTTTAAAAAAATTCCTTTCCAAAGGTTTTATTGAAAAACTGATAGTTTTAGCTTAAATAAATAAACATAAACATTAATTTAAATTTATTAATTTATTTTTTCAAATTAATGAATTTTTTTTTTCAGTATTTGAGTTTCCGTTTCTTTAGGAACGACACAATTCAATTCAAAATATGCTTAAGTAAGGTTTCTGAAATTAGTTTTGTATCAGTTTTCAGTTTTACTTAATTATTTTTATTAAGCAATCCAATTTTTTTCAGAAATAAATATAAATTTATTTTTTCTCAAACAAAAAATTTTAAGCACAAACAATTTTATTCGTCATTATTTTTTATAAATTAAAAATTTTTTAGTTTTGAGTTTTCTAACTAATTTTTTCTTTAATTTTGGGGTTGTCCAAATGTTATCAAAAAATATTTTTCTGCTTACACGATTTTTTTTATATTTTATGAGTGATTAAAAGTTGTATTTTTCTTGTATTAAAAATTTTTTACAGACTAATTTATTTAAAATGTAGTCCCGAAAATCCCGGGATTTAGGAAAAAATATCCCGGGATTTTCGGGACTAAAAATGGACCGGGATCCCGTATCGAAAGCCCTAGTCCGGAAGCATTAGCATTGATTTTAATTAGAATTTAAATTTTCAATTCTAAATAAATATATTTCAATTGGCATTGAAATATTTAATTCTAATTAAAAAATATTTAAAAATATTTGAAATATTCATTCTAATTAAAAAATATTTTGATTTTTTTTTCAATTTTCGGTAACCAAAAAAAGTGAAAAGAGATAAATATAAGGGGGAAAAAAAGTAAAAAAGGGCTTTTGGCTGGTTTCTTGTAATTGACAATTTTTTGGTGGCTAAAATCCCTTGCATCCATTTTTTGTACCTTTTTTAATTTTTTTCCATCTATTTTTCCTTTTTTTTTATCACTTTGCCTTCTTTTGGTGTCTGTTTCAAATATTGCTTCTTCCAGAAAAAGAAAACAATTAACTTATATTTTTCAATTAATTGATTTTTTTCAATTAATTGAATATTTTCAATTAATTGACATTGAATATTTCGATGCCAATTAAATATTTTTCAATTAGAATTGAATATTTCAATGCCAATTAAAATATTTTTAATTATAATTGAAAATTTCAATTCTAATGAAATGACCTATGCATTAAAAATTACCATTATTGAATATCCAATGATATTTTATTATTGCCTGTATCATATTATGATCTCTGAAATCATTCGCTGTGTCACCCCAACCATCAATGATCGCTATGATCATAATATTATTATACCAAATAAGGCATGATTTCTGCGATCATGCTCCAATCATATTTTTTCTCTGCGTGTTCATATTTTTTGAGCATTTGTTGATCTTTTTTAAATCCTCGCATTTCGGTGCTATCGTTACAAACGATACATCGATTTTTTTGAAAACATCGATACATCTCCCAAAAAACGATGTTTTGGCATCGATGTTAAAAATTTCAATATCAACGATGTTTTAAGTAAACTTTTGCAATTTTTTATTTTCAGAAAGTGCTTTTTTCATTCGCTTGATAAATTAAGCCAACACCAGCAATCCAGCAATGTTGACATGACAGAATTTCACCAAACAAATAATTTTAGAATCAAAAAAAGTTTATGTACGCAACAATTTCATGTACAGTGGTTCACAGTAAAATTTTTTAGTATCGATATTGGTATCAATGAAAAGGTTCTAAAGTTCCACTTCAAGCTTCAAGTGCATATTAAACTTAGAATGCGAATTTTTAAAACTACAAATTGTAATAAGGTTGCATTTATCGCAAACAAAATTCCGTTCTCAAAACCGTTCATACTACCAGAATATATCGATACCTTAAAGAACAATCATCCTATGTCCATTTCCATGAAAATCGAGTTTTTGGAATTTTTGGATTCCAGAGAAGAAGCAGCCTATCTGATATAGGCTGTATTGGTTAGGCATCGTGATGAATGTAAGTGAAAACGGACTAAATAAAAACTCATTTCCATACAAAACATACCAATTAGAAAACTTGTTTTTCATTTTCTAGAGTTTTGAAAAAATGGACATAGTACGGTTGTGCTTTAAGGTATCGATATGTTCCCGAACAAGCATCGGAGTTTGTCCGAACATTTTGAGCGAGGATTCGACTTCGAACACAAGATCGCAAACAGGGAGTTTACACCGACCGAATGAATGGCAATTTGTTTGCGCGTTCGTGCGATCTAAATGCACCTTAATCTACGGCAGATTATCGGTAAGCTTTCCATTGGTACAATACTACCGAGCAAGTGTGTCGCAGAAACTCCAATCATAAAACAAAATGAAAATCATGTGTATCTATCGAATTTTATCAGGTTTGGAAGTAAATAAGAAAACATCGGAAACATCGATATATCGATGTTTTTTGGGCGATGTCTTTTGCCATCGATTTTTGAATTTTCGATATATCGAAACATCGATATATCGATGTCGTTCGACAAAGTTTGCATCAATATCGTCTATGTGTATTACGGTGCTTCACGACGATATTTGGAATTTTTGTTGATGTATTTTTCTGGCTCCACAAGCTTGCCCTTGATACATTAATCAAAAGACGGGTGTAACCCAAAAAATTGGCTCATTTGGACCATATTTAGAGGTCGCTACACTTAAAGAATTAACATGTTTGGATAGGGGTGCCAGACGTACTGTTTTGAACAGTACATGTACTGTTTTTTATAAAAAGTGCTGTTTTATTCAAAACACTCAAAACAGTACGCAAAAGTACTGTTTTTTTTTTAAATGTACTGTTTTTTGTACTGTTTTTTTTTTCTTTGAATATATTTTATGTTTTTTTGTATAGACAAACAAATTTTTTGCATGAGCCATTCTGAAGACAACCAGCTAAAATATTGTTAAAAATATTGATATGGATTCACTTTTTGATGCGTCTGTTTCGGCGTTGCTCGGACTTATACTTAAAGTAGTGTAAGTACTATCCCGTAAAAATTTCCGTGAACCCCCATGATGAGTCAGTCTATCACCAATCATGCAATCAATCGGGACAAACACTTTTATATTTGGATTTGCGTGACGCCTGATTTGAAGTTCTCATTTGTACAAATTATTTTTTAATCAAAATTTGTTTGTTTTGTTTAATTTTTGTTTTGTCAAATGCTTGACCATTGTCCAATTTTACTCATTGAATTGCACTTTTGGAATAAGAAGCATAATACCATGTGTGCTGGAAAGTATCCCGGATGTATTTTGAAGTAATACTTAAATTGTATGAGTGGTACCACGCTCGTTTGATCAATCAAGTCCAAAGTAGTACACAAACCTTCCGGAGCTCACAAATAAACGTATCGTGTTTGTATGGTTCTGATACGTTCAGTGGTTTAGCCGTGATGTTCAACGCCGGGGTATTCAAAATTTTTTTGTTGACCATATCAAAAATACGTTGCCTGTGTGAGGCACTTTGGGTTTTCGAAGTTGGATTTTTTAAATATCGAAATGGTTCTGTGTGCGCAGGCCTTAGAAAGGAAAAATGTTTAAGGTTTTTTTTTTATTAGAGTATGATATTTATTGAATCATCCAAAAAGTTTTATTTAGATCTAACAATAATAATTCGAAAGGATTTCAAAAAAATTGCACTTAATTCTATTTATAAATTGAGTTTTGCCCTTCGTCCATTGAGTTGGGCATGATGTGTTTTCGTAGCTAATAAAGGGGAATAAATTAGTTTCGGTTAAGACGTGAGGGATTCAGCGGTCTTAGCAGGTTTTTAGCTAGAATGTTTGGGTGAAACATGAGCTTCTGGTTGTACTTCGTGGTAAATTTCGGGATTTCGTCTTTTACTTCCAGTATATTCAGGTCTCTGTGGATGTTAGTGTTTTTTATATACCAAGGGGCTCTGGCAATTTGTCTCAGGATTTTAGATTGGACTCTCTGGAGTTTTTCCACGTTCGAGGGAGATGCAATGCCCCAGAGCTCAATTCCATATGTCCATATGGATTTATTATACTTTTGTATATTTGGACTTTATATGTGAGATTTAGCTTAGATGCCTTTGAGATTAGCCAATTTAGTTCCAATTGTTTTGAGTCGGCGATCGAGGTGCATTCCACTTTGTTTCGGAACTTTCGGGGACAACTTGGCCTTTTATCTTCAGAGCTGGGCACGTGCCCCTTCTTAGGGTGAAGGTTAAGTGGCAGCTTTTGGATTCGTGGACTTTGATTTTCCATCGTGATAGCCAATTACTTAGATTGTCCAAATGTTTTTGCACGTAGAGTGTTGCCATGTCTGGGTTTGAGTGAGAGCACAGGATAGCAGTGTCGTCAGCAAAAGTCGATATATGAGTTCTATCGCTTTTGGGCATATCTGCAGTATAGAGAATATATAGCAGGGGCGCGAGTACACTGTCTTGTGGTACTCCGGCCTGTATTTCGTATTTTCGGAAGACAAAGCTTTTGTATTTTACTACAAATTTTCTATTCGTGAGATAGTTTTTGAGCAGGCAGTGCATATTAGCGGGAAGAATATGCTGTAATTTGTAAAAAAGTCCTTCGTTTATCGAAGGCCTGTGTGATATCGAGGAAAACAGCGGAGCAGTACTGTTTCTTTTCAAAAGTGCTTTTTATTGAATCTATAATACGGTGCACTTGTTCGATAGTGCCATGCTTTTCGCGGAAGGCAAACTGGTGATCGGGAATCACTTGTTTTTTTGTAAATTTGGGTGAAATCCATTTTTTTAAGAGGTTTTTCGAAGAGTTTCGATAACACAGAGAGCAAACTTATGGGACAGTATAAAGTCACATTGTTGGGATTTTTCCCAGGTTTGGGAATCATTGCAACTTGAGAAAGTTTCCAATCATCTGGGTATTGACATGTTCTAAGGATTGCGTTAAATATGTGCAATAAATGGGTTATTGAAACTGATGGCAGTTCTTTTATCATTGTGGGCGTTATAATCCGGTCCTGGTGCTTTTTTTTTGGATCCAGGCATTTATTTATTGCCTCCATAAGTTAATTTTTTTAATCGCGACTGTACAGGAGTTTTTCAGTGGGATTAATGTTGGTAATGGGATATCACCAGTTGTCTCGTTCGGGGTGAATACGGTTTGTAGGTGGTTGGCAAAAGCAGCACCTTTTTCAGCATCGCTTCTGGCCCAGTTTCCATTTGGCAGCCGTATGGGAGGTTCTGCCAGTACCGGTTTTTTCATATTCATAAATTACTCTCTCTGGCAGCTCGCCAGAGAGAGTAATTTGTTGATTGGGTGGGTGCGAGATGTTCAACAAATTGTTGAAAGTCTCTTTCGGATTTCCACTTAAGCTGTTTTTGTAGAGTTCGAGTGATGTCATTGAGTTGTTTTTTCAGATTTGGGGATCTGTTGTTTTTCCATTCGCGATGTATTCTTTGGGACATACAGCAGTTAATAAAAAATAAAAGAAAAATACATCGCGAATGGCAAAACAACAGATCCCCAAATCTGAAAAAACAACTCAATGACGCAGCTATGCAAAATGTACCCCAAAGGTGACGAAGAAAGTAATTCTTGAATGCAAGTTGTAAAACTTGTGCAAGGGTTGGGTTTTTTTTTTTGTGAAGCGGTGAAGTGATAACATTTTTCATCCTTTTATAAGTACGCAAAACCAATTGTTGTACTTATAATTGAAATTTTGTGCTTTTTGACCTGTGCATAAAATATGAAAAAATGTCATCACTTCAGACAACTTCACGGAACGAGAATCCGTCCACAAGCCTTCAACATTTACTTATGAAAACAATTAAGTTTTGAATGTTTCATTCAAGAATTACTTTCGTCATCACTGCCATTGCTAACAATACCGTAGTCAATATCTGATCTGTTTTCAAACTTTAACTTTTGAAAGAATGGCCGTCAATCTTTTGGAATAAAGCACATGATCTGCTTAACGTTACAGGGGGAAAAAACGTTACGGGGGGAAAAAAGATTAAAAATGGATAAAACAATTTTTTTGAAAAAGCAAAGATACCATTTCTTTAGTTAAGATTCAATCTATTTAAAAATATTAGATTCATAGACTTTTAACAACTCCCCCGCCCCCACCAAGACCAAAAAAATTACATAAAAAATTAGCTTTTTCACGGGTTATAAAAAAATAGGAGAACAAAAGGAACTGTCAAACGACTCGGTTGTGATTTCCCGCGGTCTAACAAATTTAATAAAAAGTTATAATTTACGCAAAAAGCGTCAAAATTTTGTTCGCAAATCCATCATAAGTACGCAGTGATTGCTTGTATCCAATTACATTTACGAAAAAGGTTTTTACGGTGCATACATTACTTTCGATGTCATGAATTCAAGCTGCTGCAGCTCATGAGTGTCATTTACATTAAAATGAATTTTCAGCAAGAGAAACATTTTTACGCTTTTTAACAGTTGCTAATGGATAAATACATGCAAATCAAATGCAGATGCTGTTTCAATGTTTATAAAGATACAAATGTGGATTTATTGCATTAATGCAGTTTTTTCCACTTTTTGAGGTATTATACTGTAATTTTTGAACAGATACACCAATTAAAAAATTTTTTTTAAAGAGAATCGCCGTACAACCTTGTCAAATGTTATGTTCTTGTATCTCTTTTCGTTTTTAAATACAGGAGCTCAAACGCAAAAAATTAAAAAATTTTTTAATTTTTGTACTTGTAAAGTTACGGAATTTCCCTTCCAATGGAAATTAACTTTGTTAAATGAAAAACTACAACTTTTTCTTATTTATTTTTTACGTTGAACCTGAATATAATATTTAAAGTTAGTCCCACGCATAGTTTTACAGTTTTTCGCAGTTTTTTTTTTTCGCATTACCAAAGACTTCTCTCGTTATATTGCCATTCGTATTTATGTTGTGATTCTTGTTGTGACATTTATTTTCATTATTATTTATACATTTTATCTTTTAAATTTAATTGTTATTATATTATGTTTATTAAGAGTTATTCTTGCGTGCATTGTTAATACTAAGATCCATGGACTCGACATTCAGTACCTTTTTTATGGTAATTATTCGCTCGCTCAGAAGAAACGGTCACGCTGATAAAGGTATTTTTTTTAAGAAAGAAACATTTTCTTTTTGATTTTTTTTTTTGTTGATTTGACTGGAAATTTTTAGAAACGGATTTTTGACATGGTCCGGGCTCCAAAACTATTTATAGGTGGCTCAATATGGGGTCTTGAGACCACATAATTTTATGTTCGAGGTACTTCTTCCTACTGTGTGGGGGTATTTCAGCTTCGGTATAGCCGAAGATAGTCCACTCTCTAGTTTTTGTCTTCAGTTGCATGAAAAAGACTTACATCATACGTTTTTCTTTTTATCAATAAAAATATATAAAAAATCCTGAGAACGGGATTGCAAGAAAGAAAGCCCGGGATTGCCAAATCGTTTCGGGATTGAATTTTCTAGGTGGTACCTATACTCACTATCTACAAACTTATCCAATTTCAGAAAAATAGTTAATAAATTTAGTAAGAATATATGATAATTTTCTAAATTGAACCATTTTTGAAACCGAAAAACAGACCCCCCCCCCCCCGAAAAAAACCTGGGTGCGCCACTGATGCTGTGATAAAAAAGAATGGTTGACTTTGGTTAATTTTCAGTTTCACTTAATCCAAAAAAAACGCAAAAGCGATTGGAATTTAGGAAACGTATTGTTGCCAAACAAAATGTTGAACGGGGTAAAGAGCATAAAACAGCCAGTAACCGCAAACAAATTTGAAGGGCAAGTAATTTGTAAATGCGGTAAAGATTGCTGTAAAGAAATCGGCATAGTACGCCAGAAGGACATTTTTGAAAATTTTTACAATGTGTGCATTTGGACACAATAAACAATGCTGATCCGCTCAACAGTAAAAAAGCTTAATTGGCCCAATTGGTCCAGACGTAAACGTATTTTCGTAAACTCAGCGTAAACGTACATTTTCAGCGATTACTCCACAGTCTGCAAACCTAAGCTATCGCAGAAGTCAGCTGTGTCTTTGGTTTATTTATCAACAGTGCTGCCGTATATGTCTATTCGCAGAATAACAATTCCTATATTTCACTTTTTTGGGGCTATATTTTGTAATATTAAGCCAATTATTTATGCAGAATAGTTTTATATTGGTTTTTCTAAATAGTTATAGAAATTTTAATTGTCTATTTAAGTTTGAATAAAATTGTTGCACAGTGGCAACCCACGGTGTCAGCAAAGCTTTACCAACAGTGTTGCCGAATATCTCTATCCGCAGAAGAAGAATTCCTACATTTCACTTTTTTCGGGTTACATTTTGTAATATTCAACAAATTGTTTATGCAGAATAGTTTAAATTGCGAAAAATTTTGATTCTATACTTGTTTTTCTAAATAATTTTAACAATTTTAAAAGTATTTTTAAGTTTGAGTAAAATTGTAGAACAGTGGCAACACTTTTTCGTAAAAAATCAAATCGGCACAGGTTTCTGCGTTTACGGTTACGGAGTTCCGTAAACGTTTGTATGGAGTTCGGGTAAGGCACAGTATACAGTACCTGCATCCGCATGCCTCGGGTGCCAGCCTTGTCAAAAGCGAGAAACAGCTGATAGGAAGAAGAAGAACAACACCATAGCACAGAGTATACAGCGGCGACACTCTCTGTAAATCGACTGAAATCCAATATGGCCGACCATTTTTTTTGATTTTTCGTGTTTGTTTCACACTGTATATGTGAGTTCACCACGAATTGTTGTTGTTTCGCGTGTATTACGAAAAAGTATGAGACAATATCGATAAAAAAGTGCAAAATGTGGTAAAAATGTGTTAAAAACAGTGGTGAAGTAACAAATGTAAACAATTTGTAGAAATTGCAAATTATTTGTTTAAAATGTGAATTAATACCGCTAAAAAGAGTTGGTGGCCCTTGCGGATGTAACATTTATGCTGCGCAATTATTCAAAGCCGAGTACAGGCAATAAAATCGAACTGAGCAACACAATTGAGGGCAGGTCGCAGGTCAGATCCGGGCCGATTCTAGGCCGTCAATTCGCGAACATTATGAACACCTGAAAGGATTTGGTAGGTGTCCAATTGCTTAACCCGCTCGATTAGGCCACGTTCCATGATTTCGACATGGGTGACAGTGAGTCCATCCTTGCAGCTTATGTATTTTATTTATCGAACGTCAGTGTGCAGAAGAGCAGCTCCGCGTGGTCCTTATGGAACGCCAAGTAATTTCATATCTGCTAATTGGTTTTAAAATACAATTAATAAAATAAAATTATTGCACGCCGATATTTTCACTCACTTTTGCTAGGGGGGTAAAGAATATTTGTATTCACGCTGATTGTAGAATTTTCAACGAAGAAATTGTGCAAATATTGAAAATATTAGTCCACGTTATAATTTGTTATCTCTAAAAACGATCCGAATTTTTCTTTACAAACGTGTTGGCGCTCAAAATTATGTAAACATTATATGAAACTGGTGGTGAATACGAACAAGAATCAAAACAAAAGGACCGAGTACCGGTGGTAAGTTTCTATCAGCTGTGAGGGTCTGGTGGTGAATAAAAGTCCCAAAATATCCATGTATTCACGCACACCAGTAAACAAATTTGCTGTCACTTCACTCATATTCCATCTCGCTCAAGCAGAGTGTCGCCTCTGTATACTCTGTGACCATAGTATGAAGTGAAGATGGTTACAATGTACCTATGTAACCGGTACTTTTACTTTGGTTCTCGAGAAAAAAAAATAGAATAAGCCCCTAGCTGCAGTAGAACTTGTGCTGGTGAAACTCCGGGACTATTGATGAAATCGTGGGCAGGGGTGTCAGCCGATGGAAAATCGTCGGCGGAGGCGGCTGATCCAATTTCAGTCGGCGGCGGCTAGCCGATCGGCTAAGCCGGTTATTTGGCTAAGCCGATTTTCCTTTAAATGAATATGCTAAAAATTTTCAAAATACAACTTTTTTACTGCTAAAATTGCTTAGCAATTTCCTTTATTTAAATAAAAATGTCACAATTCATTTGAAAAATAAATTTTAAACAAACAAAAATGTAAAACAATAAAAAGCGTTGAGTTGTTTGTGTTTTTACTAAATTTAATTTTTATGCATTTTGAGTGTCAGGCTGTTTTTATGATATAATTTTGTTGTATGCACTTGAACAAGCAAACAGGAAAGTAGCAACATGAAAAAAGGAAACAGTCCAAGCATGGCTTGAGTCGTATAGCTATTTCAAAATTTGCCAGATTTATCATCAGCGACTCATTTAGTTGACGCGTTAAGAAGAGCTTTGGACCGCCCACCTTTTTTTTTTTTGTACTTTTTCGAAAAATTTGTCGACCTGTGTCCTTTTCATTTTGATTTTTTTTTGTTAGAAATCATACAAAAAAATTAGATTCGAATAAAAAAATCGAGATTTTTGGCTTAGCCGCAAGCCGTTTTTTAGCCGGGGTCATCGGCGGCGGCTAACGTTTATTAAAATCTTCGGCGGCGGCTAGCCGACCGGCTTAGCCGCATCGGCTGACACCTCTGATCGTGGGCCAAGAAGTGGTAGCAAAATTTACTCCGCACTAGTCGACACACCTCTTCCTCACATGTTAAACTTTTGGAATCTTAAGAAATACCGTTTTTTTTGGTTTTTCTTCATAGTTTTTGCACAAAGCGCACTTTACGCGACCCATTTTAATTCGAACACCAGCTAATTTTGACAGATGAGACCATGAAGGCTGGTTCGAATTTGAAGCTGCAGCAGGTACTGTATACTGTGGGGTAAGTCAGCTTCAGTCAGCTGTTTGCTGCGCAGCGATTTTACGATTTTACGTCTGGACTAATTGGGCCTTTACTGTCTCTCTCACATCAAAACCAATCATTCCACTACGACAAATTAACTATAAATATCAATATTCATTAGAAGATGCAGATGGAATTTTTCGAAAAGTTTGCCGATCATTTTATATGAAGTGTTTGAGCTTAACGTAAACACCAGTGGTGCCAGGTTGACGTCTTTGACGTAATTTTGATGTTTTTCGACCTAAATGACGTTTTGACTTTTTTAACCTAAAAATTATGTTTTTCAAGATTTTTTGAGGATTTTTGGTTTAAAAATTAGGTTTTTCATGTTTGAAGATAGAAAAATGTAATAAATTAGAATTACTTTCAAGTTAAAAAATACTTTGTATATGCAAAATGAGTCTATAAAGTATAACTTTGACACAACGTTTGTAACGCCCATAAGGAGGAGTGTCCGGTATGGAAAAGTATATATATTCTTGGTCAGATCACCGCCGGAATTGATTTAGCCATGTCCGTCTGTCTGTCTGTCCGCACGATAGCGGTCGCAGTTTTGGAGATATCGACTTGAAACTTTGGGAACATGTTTTTCATGTAAGAGCAAGTTCGAGAATCTGCGAAATCAGACAAAAACTGGGCGTGTTCCCATATAACGACAAAAAAGGTCAACCTTTTCCAAGTCTACAACTAATGAGGTATGGGTATATTCTTATATACCCATACCCATGAGGTATGGGTATATTCTTATATACTTCTTGTATACTTTGGTCTGATGTTTGTAACACCAAGAAGAAGACGTGTCCGGTATGGAAAAGTATATATTTTCTTCATTAGCGTCACCTCCTGAGTTGATTTAGCCCTATCCGTCTGTCCGTCCTCTTTTCTTGTAAACACGATTGCAGGAGCTAGAAGAAAACTAGGGATCCCAAATTTTGAATTTATCCTTTTTAGGCCCTACAAGGAGTTAGAATTGCAAATGGGCGAAATCGGTCGACTGCGACGCCTACCTCCCATATAAGTGAAAATCGTGTTTTTACCGAAATTTTAAGATTTCATCAAAACAGTATGAAATTTTGTACAGGGGGGTTTTTGGGTTCGCTGATTTCGAATTTGATGTTGCATTTTCAAAATTCAAGATGGCAGAACCAATATGGAGGGCGAAATTTTAAGATTTCATCAAAACAGTATGAAATTTGGTACAGGGGGGTTTTTGGGGTCGCTGATTTCGAATTTGATGTCGCATTTTCAAAATTCAAGATGGCAGATCCAATATGGCCCAGTTGGTGTATGGTGTAACGACATAAAAATGGGTCAGAATGGGGTCTTGAGACCAAATTTATTTTTTGGTGGATTTGATGTGAAATTTTTAGAAACGGATTTTGGTTGTTTGAGGTTTAGAGACCAAATTTTTTATGTTGAGATATTTCTAAACTTATACTGTGTGGGGGTATTTCTGCTTAGTCCACTCTCTAGTTTAACTTGAAAGTATGTATTTATGGCTACAAAAACGAATTCCAGTTGGTCTACTCATGCTATGTTTGGAGACATCAATATTTTCCTATATAAAGTTAAGTTGGGTCTATCAAAAGGTAAGCAGAAAATGTGCAGGAATGAGAAATACATTTTTTTTTGGGCAACATTAGCGTAGCTCTAGGGGTTGGTCCGAAGCCACTTAATTCGGCCATTGCACAAAATAATTGTCAGTCTAGTGATGACCATGGACAGTCTAGTGATGACCATGAACAACCCAACAAGATTTGGTCCATAAACCCAAATAAGGTATTCTTATAGATTTTTGGACGCTGAACAAGAGGTTTTGGGTCGATCGAACCACTTTTGATAGACCCAACGTAACTTTCATTAGGAAAATATTGATGTCTGGAATTAATTTTTTTAAATTGTTATGATTTATAAATTTTTATCTTATTGGTTTCTGAATTCAAGTAGCTTTCCAACGAACTGCTAAAAATCAAATTCGGTTGAAAAATGTTGAAACCATAAATACATACTTTCAAGTTAAAAAATACTTTATAGAAAGAAAATACTCATGAGTCATGATGTATGTATCATAAATCATGATTCATGATATAAAAAAATGAATGTTAATTCAATAAACTACTTTTCCATATACAAAATATTTTTTAACTTGAAAGTAATCCTTTTTTTTATATTTTTCAATCTTCACACATGAAAAAACGTAATTTTAACCTAAAAAACGTCAAAAAGGCCTTTTTAAAGGGAAAAACGTCAAAACGTATTCGAGAGGAGGTCAAGAGATTGGATCATGTTTGATTAACCATTTAAAAAATCAAATACCTGACTCAACCGAGGATATTGTCTTGTATTCCGATTCTTGTGGAGGACAGAATCGCAACACTAAACTGGCTCTACTATTAAAACATATTTTGGCATCTTCTCACATAAAAACAGTAACAAAAAAATATTTCATATCGGGTCACAGTTACAACATTTCGATAGATGTTTCAACTTAATAGAAAAATAAAAAAAAACTGTCGAAGTTGTTGCAACTTCGGATGATTGGATGGAAATAATACAGAAAGCCAAAACAAACGAGCCGAAGTTTCATGTTAAAAAAATGGAAGTGGCTGATTTCGTTAGTTCCGCAGAGTTGGAGAAGCTAGTTGTGAACTGAAAGTCGACATCACTGGACAAAAAATTAATTAGTTTAAAATTCAAAAAATTACTTACGAAAAAAAATTATTTTCAAATTTATTTATTGTTCCCAAAATTTCACTCAGGTGGTAAATTTAAAGAAAAGAAAGATAGATATTAGGATGCTAGAGTTGTCTTGTATGTATACAGGCGAAGAAGAATTGAAGTGTAAGAATTACTTTTAGCGATTGCCTATTTTTTTCTTCAATAGATAAAGGTTAGATTTTTTAGGTAATTTTTATGGTCTCTGTGGGGGTGGGGAGTGGTTAAAAGTCTACGAATTTAATAAATTTTAGATAGATTAAACCTTAACTAACGAAATGGTATCTTTGTTTTTTTTAAAAAAAATTGTTTTATCCCTTTTTAATATTTTTTTCCCCTAACGTTGCGCAAACGCAACTGTGGGCGGAAATGGGTTAATTGTTTCGCTTTTAAAATTTTTTGGTTAAAATTGGGGTTTACCATTTTTTTCGATAGCTAACCGGTTTTTGTTGTTAAAAGTCATTAAACAATTTTTTGACGATTAGATTAACCAAAAAAATAGTAGTTGTTGTTTGTGTTTTCCATATAAACTAAAAAATATTTTTTTTTTACCGCGTTTTTTGGTTAGATTAACCTTTCTTTTTTCTTGCTGAGTGCTTATTGTTTAGATTGTTTTGGAAATTTTTGTGCTGTTTTGTCCGAGCTCTACTGATGAGTAAGAAAAGCTTAGTCCCCCATTATTGGCTTCATGGAGGTTAAAATTTCTTTTAATGTCGGCACTTTATGTAAGATAACCACTAGATAAAATTTTATATTGTTTTCCTACTTTGAATGTAAAATCTAAAAAAATTCACATAACATTTTAATTTATACTTAGACCCGAAAAAAATCACTATTACCTGACGTGATAACTTCCAAGATGATAAAAGATTTGCCAACACTTGTAATAACCTAATTATTGCACATATTTATTGCGATTCTCATAACATGTCAGATGACTGGAATCTTTCTCAAGTTACAATGATTCCCGAATTCAAATGCTGTCATTTATCGTTCACCTTAAAGCTTCGTTTTCAGCTCTCATAAAATTGTCAAACTTCATATAAAAAAACGTTAAAAAATGCCAAGTAAATTTGCTTACGTAAATTTTCTTTAACTTTTTATTAAATTATATTGGTATAGATTGGCACAGGCAAAATTAAATATTAATTAGATGTGAATTTTCATAGAATGGCGCGTGTCGGCTGCTATGAGTTCTTGAGGTGATTCATGAATAGGCGTGGCTACAGGAAGTAATACTGGTGGTTTACTTAGGTCCACGGGTGGTGATGCTTGGTTATTTGTTCGCTCAAAATGCTGTATATTATATCAAGAATTAAAAAAAATTAATCAAATGCAAGAAGTTACTGCCATGTATTGATAACTATTTATGTAAAGTATTTGTGATCTAAATTTAATCGATTTATCAATTAATAATGCAAATTATTAAAATTAACCTCTTTGCAACTAACCGTAAATAAATTTAACTGGTTTGTAACCATTTTTGAAATGAGTGTTATCTTCATACCCGAACTTATTAGCCGAAATATACTTACTCCCTCACTATTATTAATTAAACCGGGTTGAATTTGCGGAGTTGGTGCTGACATGGCCTGTGCAATTAAAACAACGAAAAGTAAAGAAATGCTCTTCATCTTCAACAGGTTTTACTTATATTATTTTTTTTATTTTTAAGACACGCGAAGTTCAACCTGCCGACATGCAAGCAGGGTGCTACTTTTTGCAATGAGTGTCAGATGCTTGCGCTTATATAGAATGTGATTTTATTAAATAAATTTGCGTAAGTCTGATTAGCTGCAATTGAACGAAAAATTGTCGAATTTTTATATTCGACAATTCAAATGAGAATCATTAATTATTTTTTAAATATAATGACATACACTCAGAAAAAAACAGTGAAAATATGGGTCACCAAAATCTAAAACCTCCAAGAAAAAAATTAAAAAAAAAAAATTTTCTTTGAAATTGTTTTTAAATTCAGAACATATAGTAAATATTATTAGAGACCGACCGAAACCGATTTTTCTTATTTCGGCCAAAACCGAAATGGTCGAAATTTTTAATTTTTTTTTCGGTTCAAACAGAGTCCAAGTTGAAGGCGAAAAATAAAAGAAAAAGTTGTGCATTTAAATGTAATAAAGTAGTACATAATTAAGCGATTCTGTAGGCTGAAATCGCTCTATTTCAGATCAGATCATGATTAGAAGCAAACTATATGGATGAATTTAAAAGCAAACTATCAAATACGAGCAAATCAATTGAAGGGTGAATGGATGAAGGCTGTTTGTAACCGTTTCAAAGTTTTTCATGTCTTCAGGGTTCTCACTTTTTGCCACGAAGAAAGTAGTAGTTAGTTTTAGTTAGGAGTAGAGGAGTAGGAATATAAAAATCAACGTGAGATCTTCTCCGATAGGAGTAGAGTGAGAACGCTGCATGTCTTCTTTGTCGCTTCTGATTCTTCAAAGGTAACACCAAAAGTTAAATTTGCGAGCCATTATTAGATAACCCTGCCACTTCACTTTAGCCAAAAAGTCAATTTACTAGAGCCCGACCGATTAATCGGCTTCGGCCGTAATCGGCCAAAAATGCACATTCGGCTTCGGCTTCGGTTTTTTCAAAAAATGGCCAAAGTTTTGGCCGAAGCTTTTAAATTTTTTTCTTTTTTTTTGCGACACCGAAAACCAAAACTAATTTTTTACGATACGATTTTCTAGCCCACATCGCATCTAAACGGACATACTGATTTTCTTGAGACTTGAATGTAAAATTGTGTAATTGAGTGAATCTCGCCTCAAATTGCGTGGCACGGGGTTACAGCTGCCACAAAGTACATCCTTGGACATTTTCTGGGTGGATTACTGAATTTTAAATATAGATTTAGAAGCTACTACTTGCCCTGATGTCTATGTCAAAAGGAGTCCTGGTAAACTGTATGAAATTTCAAATATATTGGTAGGAGGCTCACGGAAGGATTCTACCTTTTAGAAATGAAGCCCAAATTGCTGCGCCAACATATATGAAAAGTAGTTCTTGTGCTGACATTTGTGGTTTTTACCATCAACTAGAACATCCTTTGCCCATCACCTGACGGATTTGGGGAGTCCTTAAAAAACAGCTACTTAGATGGATTTATTCTTTGAAGAATTCTCTACCATTTCTTCTAAATTCCCATTATTTTAAGCTTTACTCCAAATTTTTAAAAGTGATTTTAAAAAAATCCAATTGTTCTTACATGTGATATATGGAATAATTTGAGGCTCCTGTTAGTTTTGACCTAGGAGGCCCAAATTTGTTTGTGAATTCTTTTGGTTACTTTTATTATTTGTTTAAATACATTTTTAGTTCCTTAAAAAACTAAATGTGTATTTATATACTCGAATTTGAATGAAAATACACGAAAAAAACAAGATTTAAAGGGTTTTTATTTAAGTATCGGCTTCGGCTTCGGTATATTCCTTCGGCGTCGGCCGAAGTAATAGGCTGCCAATTGACCTTCGGCATCGGCTTCGGCCTGAAAATGCTTATCGGTCGGGCTCTACAATTTACACTCAATGAATTTTTTCGTTCGTAAGAAACGAAAAATTAGACAAACTACATTCGTTTGTTGTTAAGTTTGCGACCAACGTTTAGGTAACAAAAAAAAAAAGGTCAGCCGGTCATACACGCTGTGCCACTAAGCTACTTTCCTTCTGGTCGATTTTAACAATGTAAACGTTTCCAATACTTTTATTACAACGTTTTTAAATTGTTGCAAATTTATTTATTATTTGCGGCAAAACGACTTAATTTGGAGCAAATGTTTTTTGTTTGTTTTTTTGATTAAGTTTGTATTCAAAAGAACTATATTTGAAGCAAACGTTCTCCAAACATATTAATTCTTTGAGTGCAATATTAAACGTTTTATGAGCCAATACAAAGTCATCAGATTAATTCTGATAAATAGTTTAAGACTTGGGTTCATTGAATTCTTACAAAATGCCAATATGGTTATTGAACAAATATTACAACATTAAAATTAAATCATTTTAAAATGTAATCAATTAAAAATTCATTGGTATTTCATTTTATGTTACGATTTTTTATATGAAATAATTCTAAATTTAGTTTTTACAAAAAAATGCAACCTTGCTAAATGGGAATTCAAAAAGTTCATAATTTCCACTTGTCAAAATTTGTAGTAGCCCCGGAGCTAGTGGAAATTTTGACATTTTTTATTGACCCAAATAGTGTCAGAATTTGTCGCACAATTGTCAAAATTAAATTTTCGCCGCAACATATTCCATTTGGCCTTTAAATAATATTTGGTAAGTACAAATTTATTTATAAATTTTTTTGTTTCAAATCGAAATTTTTGGCTGAAACTTTGAAATTTCGGTAGAAAACGATATTTTTCGGCCGATTCCAAAACACGACCAAAACACCTTTTTTGGCTGAAAAACCGAAATTCGGTCGGTCTCTAAATATTATATACATACAGTAACGGCCAGTTATTAGGTACATCCTACTTAAATAATTTTATTGGCATCCGAAATTTTAATAAAAATCATATTTACAAACTTAACTACTTTTCGCGCTTATTTGCCTGGAGGATAACCATTTCTCATGCAAAAATTCACGCTCACAATCTTTTTTGCACAAGTAATTTTGTTATAAAAATGCTTTTAAATTTATAGAATTAAAAAAATTAACCTTAAAAGCAAACGCAATTGATTCTGTTTCAGAAGAAAACGGCGCTAGGCGAATTTTTTACATCTGAAGAGAAAAAAATTTTCTTGCAGTTATGGGTTACAAGATCTTCAGTTACTCCATTTTTTGTATCGATCTAAGAAAACATTTTAAGAAAAATCAGAGTATATTTGAAAAAATCTGTAAAAAAAAAATAGATACATCTGTAAATATGGTAACACTGAGGCGGGTACAATTTTAAAACGGTACATACTAATTTAAATTTGTTACCAAATTGAAATATGCGCTAAGTAAATCTACGAGATGTTGAAGTACATATTTTTTAAATTTCAGAGAATTGGGTTCCAATACAAAACGACAGAAAAACCCAAACATGTTCGATGTTCGAAGTACTTCTAAATGTGTTACATTGTGTGTGGGTATTTCAGCTATTCACTCTCTGAAAGTTCACTCTCTAGTTAATATTTGAAATAGTTTTTGCCAAAATATTCAAAGTTGTACTCGCAGGGTTGGAAAATTTATTGGACAATTATCAAACCGAAAAGGGAACAAATTCATCGAATACTAAAATGGGGTCCTGAGACAAAATTTTTTTTTGTTCGAGGTACTTCTAAATTGGTTATATTGTGTGGGGGTATTTCAGTTTCACTCTCTAGTTTTTCTATAATTATTTAATATTTTATCGACCATTTTTGAATTTTTTATCGATAATTTCCATTTTTACTTCATTCCCGATCCATCTCAAAATTTTGTTCCAATTCATGTATGATCTTGGGAGGAAGCGTTGTTTAATTCTGTATTTGGAGCATTAAGTAGCTTTCTTGTAGTTCTTTAAAACAATTTGAACTAATTTTGGAAATTGTTTCTCATGCTTTATCATAATGTTATGATGGCCAATTGTCTCTACTCGTACGTTAACATTATTTTTATTAGGCACATTTGATGTAGACTCCACACCTGAAAGAACGGCTCCTACATTTTACAAATTTACAAATAAAAACGGAACGTACATCCCCCGCCCCCTAAATACGTCCTTGGTGGTTACAAACTGTCTAAAATTCATACTTTAAAATATTCTCAAAATTTTAGTCCAAAATTTCGAAAAGTTGCAAAAATTTCCAGACGAATTTTCTCGATAGGTACTTTATCAATTAAGGTATGATTGTAATCATTTGAAAGATGACTACTGGAGCCAGGCCCGTGCGCAGGAATTTCTCTTGAATTTTTTATATTTGGATATTCATGTAGGCGATTTACGCGCCATACTTCGTAAGTTTATATCTTTTTCTCTTAAAAATTAACCATGGTTTATTTTATAACACAAAAATATTCTGGTAGTGAGGCTCAGAATAAACAACCAGTCGTTGTCAGTTTTTCTAGATCAAATTTAAATTTTTATCTGAACATTTAATTGTGAGTTGCAATTTTATTGCTGATTCGCAGAGTATGTCAATATAATATATTGAACGTTTGATATTCATAATTTTTCAACGATGAACAAGAATGCGTTCTCAGAATTTTTCTATTTAATATCAGAAAGGAAATTTACAATCAAGGAGTTAAAAAATGTTCAAATTGCCAAAATTCATTTGTCAAAAGTAAATTAATCTTTTAAAAAAATGTTTACGACATCGTTTGGCACTAGTATTTATCTTCTAAGTTACAGTGAAATATAACTTGGTACTCTAAAAAGCAGACCTATCACTATTAATATTTCGAAGTCTGCCATTTTTTGACTCCTTGATCATGACTTTCTCAAAATAAGTAATAAATATTACATTTAATAGATTATCGTCCCTTATTTTTAATAATACAGCACAATTAAAAATTTGAATGTTAATTTGGACATAACAAAAATATGTTCCCATAATAAAATGGATTTTTAGAGATTTTTTCAAAATGGTCCAGCTTGATCAAAAATATGCTTCATCATAATAACTTAAAAAAATGATTAAATTTCAGTATTGCTTGAATATTTTGTACTGAACAATTGAGGAATTTTCAAATTCAAGATGGTGGCCGAAATTTTAAGATTTCATCAAAACAGTATGTATTTTTGGGGTCGCTGATTTCGAATTTGATGTCGAAATTGCTAAATTCAAGATGGCGGATCCAATATGGCTCAGTAGGTGTAGGGTATATATAAATCGGCTTTGCCCGATTACCCACTTGTTATAAATGGATTTATTGTGTTGAGAAATGAAAAATAAAATGGATGGCATTAATCTTCAATCCAAAAATTTGTGAGTACCATAAAAAAAAAATGTTGGAGTAAAAACCCAAAAAAATTTTAAATTGCAAAAAAAATTATGTAAAAATAAATTTTTTTTAAGTTTAAGAAAAAAAATTCATAATTTTATACCAATTTTTTTTTAAATTCCGAAAATTTTAAGAAAAAAACCCTTTTCAATAAGTTCACAATATAAGTAGAATAGTAAAATGTGATGAATGCATCACGCTGCTATCATCAAATCGTAACATAAAACGTCTACACTCAAAGAATTATTATGTTTGCACTCAAAGAATTTTTTCGTTCGTAAGAAACGAAAAATTAGACAAACACACTTCGTTTGTTGTTTCGTTTACAACCACCGTTTGAGTAACGAAAAAAAAAAAAAATTCAGCTCAGCCAGGATTCGAACGCGGGACGTAAGGTTTATAAGTTACGCACATACACGCTGTGCCACTGAGCTACTTTCGTTCTGGTCGATAAAAACAAAGCTTATATCGAATTCGTTTAAACGTTTATTTGAAATTAGTTTTTAATTTGCAACAATTTAAAAACGTTTCTAAAAAAAGTAAAATGCAATACTTTCATTGGAAACGTTTTTGGATTGTCGCAAATTTATTTATTGTTTGCGGCAAAACGACTTAATTTGGAGCAAATTTTTTTTGTTTGTTTTTTCGTTGAAGTTTGTATTCAAAAGTAGTATATTTGAAGCAAACGTTCTCCAAACATAATAATTCTTTGAGTGTGGAGAACGTTTGCTGCAAATATAGTACTTTTGAATACAAACTTCAACGAAAAAACAAACAAAAAACATTTGTCCAATTTAAGTAATTTTGCCGCAAATAATAAATTAATTTGCAACAATTTAAAAACGTTTCCAATAAAAGTATTGCATTTTACTATTATTGGAAACGTTTTTAAATTGCTGCAAATTAAAAAGTAATTTCTAATAAACGTTACATTGTTAAAATCGAGTTCGATATAAGCTTTGTTTTTATCGACCAGAACGAAAGTAGCTCAGTGGCACAACGTGTATGTGCGCAACTTGTAAACCTTACGTCCCGCGTTCGAATCCTGGCTGAGCTGAAATTTTTTTTTTCATTACTCAAACGTTGGTCGCAAACGAAACAACAACAAACGAAGTGGGTTTGTCTAATTTTTCGTTTCTTACGAACGAAAAAATTCTTTGAGTGCATACACGATATAAAAAATTCTTTGATTGTATAAACGATATAAAAAAGTATGTATTATTTGAATACGATAATATCAGTGTAGGAATTGAGGATAGTATAAATTTCGTAGAGGGCGAAGATTGTGTTAGTTCTAACGACTCTGAATAAATAATTGTGAAATTTAAGAATATTAAATTTTGAATTGAGTTCTAAGGGATAAACTCAATTCGAGAGCAAATGGAATTGATAAACTTCCATGGTTTATCATTTCCATTTGCAGGGTACAATATGACAGAATTATTAAAATTAAGAATACTGGTACAATTTATGTTAAAACTGAATCCGTCACTTCGGCAAAAGTACACTATCAAGTACATAAGTCCGTAGGCATGGGCAACACCGACCGGTGTTTCGTTAAACCGTTTTTTTTTAAATTTGAAACACCGGTTTTGTGGTTTTCCACCAATGGAAAAAACCGGAAATTTTTTTTCAAGAGTGGTTATTTCTACTACATCTAATAGTCGAATATACATAATATAATAAGTAGAATATAAATTTTTCGTTACAAACTACTCAAGATTATAATAATTTATTGATAATAGTTATAATCAGGGCTAATTTTAATATTTATTTAAATACTAGCTGACCCGACAGACGTTGTCCTGTCCAAATTAGAAAAAATGTTTGTGTTCGATTTGTGAATTTGTGAAAAGCTGTTTGAAATGTGTAAAAATAGTTAAAAAGAGAAAAAAAAACGTATTTTTGAATGATAATTTTTATTCATATAGGTTTGGGGTATGTTTGATTTACATTTGATTTGAGAATATGTACAATGAATCTTATGGTGTTGTATTTACATTTTGATTGAAAGATCGATGTTCAGGTAACCAATTAAAATAAAGAAATACTTTTTTCGATTGCTTTGCTGTGATATCATAATTTCGTTCATTGCAATGCTCTATGATACACGATATTTTTTGTTTTGTTGTCTGGGGCGTAAACAAATAATGCTGATGGTGTTCCGACACGGGAACAGGCGACATACAATTGACCATGCGAGAAGCATGGATTTTCAAGGTTAATGCCGCAAACACGCAATGATTGCCCTTGAGATTTGTTAATTGTCATTGCGAATGCAAGCCGTACCGGAAACTGCAAGCGTTTAAAATCGAATGGCATGTCGGTCGGAGCCATTGGGATCCGTGGTATCAAAACGTCTTCTCCTTTGAACTTTCCTTTAAGTATTGTTGCTTCGATGACGTTATTCATCAGGTTTTTTACCGCAAGCCGGGTGCCATTACAAAGGCGTGGTTGGTTTATATTTCGTAACATTATGATTACCGATCCGACTTTCAGTTGGAGATTGTGAGGCGGTAATCCGGGTAATTCCAGCGAGTTTAAAAACTCGGTTGGATAGTTGACCACATCATCTTGGGAAGAAACGTAATCCACCGATTTGTACGTCATCGATTCGACAGCCATTTCACTTTGAATCTTAAAATTCAATTCGTCAACATCAATGTTTTTCGCAGCCAATATAGCACGTTCGCTCAACCAATCATGATTTCTGTAATTTTGTGCAATGTTTGGAAACACCTTTCGGATGAGTTCGGATTTTGATTCGGTGAACTGGCAGAAAGCGACGGGAAATTTAATGCAGTCGGTCATGTCAACCGGGATTTTGCCGTTGCCAATGTCCAGCAACTGTTTTGAAAATACTTCTCCAGATTGATCGTTCTGCAGCTCGACACGCATGTTCACAGTCAATTTGAGTTTCTTGACGTGTTTCCACAAAACGGACGACTTCAAACATGCATTAAGTTCATCGGCTGGCGTTGACCGTGGAATCACTGGCAATGTTTGTCGAAAATCACCTGCCAACAGAATCATCGCACCACCAAACCGGCTTTGATTGTTTCGTAAGTCTTGCAACGTTTTGTCTAATGCCTCCAATGACTTTTTATGCGCCATTGTACACTCATCCCAAACGATCAGTTTGCATTGCTGCAAAACTTTGGCCATCGCACTGTTCTTGGAAATGTTGCATGTTGGATTTTCATTGATTTGCATATTCAATGGCAACTTGAGTGCTGAATGAGCAGTTCGACCGCCTTCCAATAACGTAGCTGCAATTCCTGATGAAGCAAGTGCAAGTGCAATATCATTCTGCGAGCGTATCGTTGCCAACATCAACGCGATCAAAAAAGTTTTTCCAGTTCCGCCGGGAGCATCCAAAAAAAAAATTCCTCCAGTTCCATCTTTCACAGCTTTCATAAGAGTGTCGTACGCATATTTTTGTTTTCGATTCAACAGTGGAACGTTTGTTCGAACTGATTCTCTCAAGACATCGCAATCATATTGGTTTTCGCGTCGCAACTCTTGATTAAATGCGTCGTGCATGGGACGATTGGGAGCTATCATGCCTAACTCAGATAATACCTTGTTCGACATCATCAAGCACATGTCCTCAATTAATATCAAAGCCTCGTTGTAAATTTCCTCGCTCAGTTGCAAATTTGGATTTGATGTTCTAATACGCATCTGATGGAAAATATCATCACACATGGCATCTTTGTATTTGCTCCACAAATCAGTCGGTTTGGATGGGAAGCATGTTGAGATAATTATCGAAAACAATGTTCGTATTTGATGAGCATTTGATGAAAGCACAGCATCTCCGAGGGTGTATTCCCAATGAGTGTCATTTTCTAACAATCGCAAGCGTTGACACGCTTCTCTATACGTGTCGCACAATTCACCATTTATAGTTCGCAAATCTTGGAATGATGTTGGGCCACGAACGTTGACTAATAGCAAACGCAAATAGAAACACTCATCGTTTTTTGGATGGACTGTGTAAATGCGACCTAATGCGTCGGTGGAAAATAAATGGGGGAAACCTGGAACTGGATTTCCTTGTTTCCGCCGTTGAAATTTTTTTGACGATTGATTCCAAGTATAATATCTTGGCATTTCGGAGTATAGCAGCGTTCGGGCAAATTCATCATTCTGGCACATTTCAAAAAATCTGGTCAATGTTGTAGATGGCGGTCGATCAACTCGTTGTAATGCATTCTCCTCAGTAAAGTACACTCTTTGACCATTTTCCAGATGTACGGCTAAATGAACAACAGTTGGATGTCTTTCATGAATGGCAAATGAAAAAATGCGCCAAATTGCTTCGTTACTGCTAACATAGCGGCCCATTTGAAATTGAGTGACTTCGTCGTTGGAATTCTCCGCACTAACTCCAATCACAGCCATGTCACTGCCTTTGGTCACATATTTGCAGATGTATTTGATAGATTTCACGGAATGGCAAGATTCGACGTTGATATGTGCTTTGAATGTTTTGGAGAGTAGTGGCGAATACGGAACAATCCAACGGTTATCAATTTGAATGTCCTGTTGATTCACTTTCACCATTGTTGATCTTCCGTTGTCCGCAGTTGAACGGCGACGATACAGTGGGTAACCGTCATTTCCGGTAATTGTTTCTGCTACTAATGGCCGTGGAAAACGCTTCGAACATTTGCCGTCGACCATGCACGGAGAATTGATATTTAATGATCCACAGGGGCCATGAATCATGTTCTTAGTAACAACCTCATGCAAGCCTGGATCTTCTACTTCATCAGGAATTTCAGCTGATATCACATCATCTATTTCATTCGGTCTAATCTTCTCAATCAACCAAATGAGGATTTGTGCGTGTGGCAATCCGCGTTTTTGCCACTCCACTGAATACATCCAGCAGCGCGTCTCGCCGAACACGTGATACTTTACAATGAAATCCATCAGTGATTTTAATTTTTGTTTGAAGACTCTCGCGGTGACGTCATGACGATCGATGGGTGATTGGCCAGGGAATAACTCTTGCCGAATTTCTATCCACTGCGGATTGCAAGTGAAAGTTATGAATAAATCTGCTGTGCCGTAGTGTCGAACGTACGACATGGCATCCTGAGCATATTCATGCATATGTCGAGGACTTCCGACGTATGTTGTTGGGAGAATCGTCATCCGGCCGACATTCTGTGCGTTTCCGTCCACATTTATGGCATCTCGAAGGTGTATATACTCTTCGGAACGCAGTTTTTTCTGGTTCAATCTGATGAATGTCAATTGTTCTGTTTCAATTTTTACATACATATCGACAGCATATTGGTGGAAAAGACGACGACATTTTAAGATGTGATTGTCCTCATTTTCACGAACCATCAATCGATATGAATAATAGTTCATTGAACTTACTTTTTTGTTCGTTTCAGCGGCTGTAAATTAAATTTCGTGCCAATAAAATGAATTAATTTTATATTAGAGAAAATATAGATTTGGTATTCACCTGTAAGCGGATTTATCATTTTGATCGAGAAATGGTAACCGTCTTCACCTTGCCAAAATATGATGGGATATTGCAACGCATCATATGATCGGTGCGTTTCGTACACACGCTGCCGCTGATTATTTCGTCGATGTAGAACGATATCGCGGGATTCCAAATTTTCACCAACGACGACAATGGCGACATCATCAATTGTTGGTGCATTGAAACGTCTTGCGTGTTCTCCCGCAGGAGTCTTATCGGCTCTGATAACAATTTTGTGGTTATCAGAGGGCATGCGGTCTAGTGCAGTTTTGAACAATGCAATCAATTGATTGTGTTGATGGAAAAAAGTTTGCAGTTGCTCAACAATTTGTCTTTTTACCGAACTGTTGTATGCACAACGCTGTTCTACTTCTTGTGATGCATTGCCCATGAAGTAAATCTGCAGAAATTTATAGTCAGCACCCGGAACTGGCAAAAGCGAACCTGCTCGATGATATATTTGGCCTTGAATCTGTAATGTTTAATTTACATAAGCAAAATGAAATGCTGTAAGTGATTGCATTGCAATTACCTTGAAAGTAGGCATGAAATTATCCCGAATCACATTTGTTGCGCCAAATGAAGTCATTTGGAAACAATTGTTGTAGTTCTGGATTTGTGTCAGGAAATGTTTGGAATGAGCTCCTGTTCCAGAAACCAATGAGCGCAATGGCTCTGGTGGTGGAATCAATGGTGTCAATTTCACTTTGCCACTTGCGCAACACAATCCAGGAGTTTCATTTCTATATTTTAATGCCTTACAATGAGGGCACACAACGCTCATTGAACCAATAGCAATGGAATGGTCTGAACTGTAATCAATTGTCCTGTTGTAATGGAATGCAGCTCGATGAGTATTTAACGCAACATTTGTTTCTCTTCTTGCACGAAGATTTGAATTTATTATCACTCGGATGGATTCTACTGAACGATTGTGTCTCATTCGATGCATATCTACTTCGTTTGCACATTCTCTTTGTTCTTGTGTACGTGCTGAACGTGTTTGTGATAATCTATTCCGTTCAATTTCATTTCGCTCTTCGAGTTGCTCCGCAGTTTGATTAGAACGAAAATACACTTGGTTTGAAGCATTGCGAGTTCTGCGACCTAAATTGCTCCTTCTTATTGGCGGCATTACAATGCGAAAGAATTTATTCACTTTGCTCTTACCTTTTAACCGTTTATAACTTCAAAACACACAGTCTATAGTAGGTTAATCTATAAATTTGTTTGAGATAAAACGATTTAACTTATTCCAATTCATGAATCGATTGAAATGTACTTACAATGGAATCTTAATTCAAAAAAAACTTATCGCCGTTAGTTAACTTTTTTAGAAACGCTTTAAACTTTGTTTAATTCACAATTAACAATTACACTTGTTTTATTTTTCGTCAACCGATTAATTTGATCCACAATTTGACAATAAGCAGTCAATCAACATTTGCACATGTAGCAAAATAAATTGGAATGTAAATAAAGAAATAACGGTATATTTGGACAATCGCGAAACAATACAAAAGTAATAACAAATGAGTTGTTTACAACGTGAGAGCATATAAAAATTAATATTTTTGCAAACTGTTAAAATTAAAAACTTCTTCAATACCATAACTATTTTTCTTACCCTAAAAACCTTGTTCGTGTCCGTATACAGTTAAACTTGTACATAAAATAACCGACGATTTAATAAAAGTGGGCGTATTAGTGGGTGCGGACAATTTTTCTTTTTGTAAAAAACTTTTGTGGACTATTACGAATATTAAAAAAAAAAATAGCCAAATCGGTCCAGGCGTTCTGCGATTTTAGATACATCGAAAAAAGTGGGCGTAAAAGTGGGCGTGGTCAAGTTTTCTTTCAGTAAAAACTGAAATTGGATTAGCACGAACATTTAAAAAAAAAATTAGCCATATTTGTGCAGCTGTTTTCCGATTTTAGATAAATCGAAAAAAGTGGGCGTTAAAGTGGGCGTGGCCAATTTTTCTTTCCGTAAAAACCTAAGTTGGGCTATGATGAACATTTAAAAAAAAAAATTATCCAAATCGGTCCAGCCGTTCTCAACTGATGCAATTACCAACGAACGACATTTGATTTTTATTTATATATATATATATATATATATAAGATATAAGATAGATAGATAGAATAGACTAGCTGTAACATACCCGGCGTTGCACGGGTTGTATAAAATTAATAGGAATTCGCGACAACTTCAATGGACGCTGTAGTTGATGGGTAATTCCCCCCGTGAAACTTGGTGCCAGTTGTAATCCCACGCGGCATGATTCACCCAAAAAATGGCCAAGGACGCCCTTGGCAGCAGTTGTAATTCCACCCGTTATTATTCACTCAAAAAATGTACAAGGACGCAAGTCCTATTGCAAAATCCATTACTAACGCAATTTTACCTTAAAATTTCAATAAAATCAGTAAAGCCGTTTTTGGGATAGAAAATTGTATGGGCGGTGCCACGCACCTTGTCCAATTATTCCCATATTCGACACATAGCAGTACAACTCCATTCCAAATTTCACTAAAATATATCCAATAGTTGCTTAATTAGCTGGTATTTAAGTTATGTGTTGTGTGGGAGGTGCCACGCCCCTTTGTCCAATTATTCCCATATTCGACGCATAGCTGGGAAAACATACTGTGCAACTCCATGCTAAATTTCATTAGAATATATTCAATCGTTGCTTAATTAGCTGGTATTTAAGTTATGTGTTGTATGAGAGGTGCCACGCCCCGTTGTCCAATTATTCCCATATTCGACACATAGCTGGGAAAACATACTGTACAACTCCATGCTAAATTGCATTAGAATATATTCAATCGTTGCTTAATTAGCTGTTATTTAAGTTACGTGTTGTGTGGGCGGTGCCACGCCCCATTGTCCAATTATGCTCATATTTGGCATAAAGATTGGAAAAGTTATTACGCAACTTCGTGCAAAATTTCGCCTTTATATATTCAGTATTCAATTCAAATTCAATTCAATAGTTACTAAATTACCTTGTAGACATATTTTGTGTTGTATGGGAGGTGCCACGCCCCTATGTCAAATCCCAACCGAATATACCCTATGTTACATGTCGATACCTATAGAATTTATCCTGAAAGTTCGAAAACTCGGGCATTTAAAACATATAAAAGAACTTTAAACCTTCAAGATTATTCTAAATATTCGCTTCTGAGACATAAATATCAAGTACTTAATGAAAAATGCTATGATGAATATTTGAACGATTTGAAATCCAAAATGAAATACGATTCTAAAACGTTTTATAATTTTGTAAATTCAAAAAGGAAAAACACTGGTTTCCCAACTAAAATGAAATGGAATGATCGTGAGTCCAACAATCCTACTGAGATTTCAAATATGTTTGCTGACTTCTTCAAAACGACATATTCTGATAATACTTATGGAAACACATCATATCCATATAACATCCCCACTTATAATTCCATTTTTAATACTGTTATAGAATCTGATGATGTCTTTCAACACCTATAATCATTAAAATATTCATATAGTACTGGTCCAGATAATATTCCTAGCTGTATTTTGAAAGTTTTTGCAGAACATTTATGCATTCCACTTTGAAATATATTCAATGCCTCTATTGAAAGAGGTTATTTTCCGAATTCATGGAAAGAGTCATACATTATTCCTTCTGTCATTAAACATTCGAATGTACTGTTGTATGCTGATGACGTTAAGTTGTTTCTATCCTATGACATCTTAGATCAACATAAGTATTTACAATCAGATCTGACCAGTATAGCTATCTGGTGTGATAATAACTTAATGGAACTGAACTTGAAAAAATATAAATTTATGACATTTGCTAGAAGACACCAACTTTCATCGCTGTATCATATAAATAACTGTAATCTAGAAAAGGTTTTTACTTTTGTGGATCTGGGTGTTTCTATGGATCCAAAACTTCGCTTTCATCTACATATTGATTTATGTGTGAATAAGGCGAGGGGTGTTCTGGTTTCATTAAGAGATGGTCATAAGAATTTAATGACCCATTCGTTACCAAAAGCCTTTACATATCACTTGTAAGACCAATTTCGGAATATGCATCAGCTGTCACTCTGATATGCAATACAACTGTCACTCTGATAGAATTGAATCGGATCAAAAACAATTTTTATTATTTGCTTTAAGAAACCTTCGCTGGAATCCGAATCAGAACCTACCTCCATACGAAAATCGTTTAAAACTCTTGGACATCCCTAATCTAAAAAATAGAAGAACGATGCTTAATGTAACATTTTTGATTAAATTGATAAATGGCTCTCTGAATTCTACATTTTTGCTTCAGGAAATTGATTTTAATATTCCAACCCGTCGTTCCAGATCTTTCATTCCTTTGATATTAAGTATGTGCCGTTATAATTACGCGCAGAATGAACCTTTTCATTGTATTTGTAGCGATTTTAATAGCATTTTTTCTGTCTGTTTTTCTGACAGGTTCAGATACACTTAATAAAACTAAAACTTTTATTTTAAATGCACTTGATCACACTTAAGGCTCTTGTTGCTCTTTGAGTTTTTGGACCGCTTAGGGTCTAACGAAATGACAGGGTTGCCAAACTCCACGAAGATCGGCATTGTCGATTTTTGAAAGTGTTGTATTTTTGTTGTATTTTGTATTTATATTTCAGCAGAATTTTGTTTTTTACTGTATATTGTATACAAATAAAACAAAAATTTTTAGCTGAATTCCCATTGTTCCGTTACTGTTTACTTAACTGTTCTATTTGTATTTGATTTTTTATATTTCGTATAAAAAAATAAAATACTTCAATTAATATTTTGTAATCTTTGACGCGTAAATTAACTGTTTTGATTGTTGTGTCTTTGTATTTTTGTTAAGTCTAATATCGTAAAGTAGAGAAAAATTATATTTGATCAAATTCATATTCGTTGCATGAATTCTGATGCTTCATAATATTTTCTTTTAATTCTATTGTTTATTATCACGTTAATCTTATATTATGTTATGTTTGGAAGAATTCTCTCTTGCATTCATAACCTAATTCGCGTTTTATTAATTTGCTTTTTATCAGCTGATGATTTTAATCTGTAGCTGAAACGAATTTCAAGATATGTCTATCCGCGATCGGTTGCACAGCGTAATCCGGATTACGGCTGTTCGGTCACCGAATCCGTGCGTCATGCGGGTGTGCCCTTCGGTCGGTTGGGCGGTTAAGTGGGTTGGGATTCGTCGTTAAGTGAAAAAAAAATGGTCAGTGTGGACAACTGAAAGAATAAACCACACATAAAAATTAATAAACTTGTGCTTATGCTTCATTTTCGATTTTTACAGCGAATTGTAAATGGGTGCCAGTAGCTGGGCACCTTTTTTGTAAAGTCGATTTTCGAGACCTTTACTTGATCGATTTTTATGTTCCGTTTAAAATTTTTGTAAGCTGTTGAACTCAGCTTTCAAATCAAAAGCAAACAAAAATATTGAAACCTATCGCCAATATTTTTTTTTTTTTCGTCCATATTTCGCCTGTGTTATCATCTATATTCCATACATATTTTCAAGTTTTTCGTCCATATAAAAATCAGCCCAGGTTATAATATTAAATCTATTGAAATAATTTTATAATGTTTTTGAATGCATGTACCTGCTACACTACAACTGCTAGCCAGAAACGGTTACCAAATTTGAAATCACCGAATCAAGCACCACTAGAATCCGTTATTAAAGCTGAGAAACCTTTTTCTAAATATAATTGTAGAGTTGTATTATATGCATAATAATGAAATAAGAAAACCAAGCAAACCAATCGGGATTTATTCAAAAACTAAAAGGAGAAACCGATTACATTTTTGAAATCAGCCTGTTCGCCGAGCTGCGCACAATACGTTAAAAACGAAAACGCAGAGGAGTTTCGAGAATTGTACCCCAGAGCTGTTCAATGCATTCAAGAAAATCATTACGTCGATGACATGTTAGATAGCGTTGATACGGAAGAAGAAGCCATCAAACTCGTACGCGACGTCAGTATTGTACATAGCGAAGGCGGGTTTCACATACGAAATTTTGTGTCGAACTCAACAGCTGTTCTCAACGCTTTGGGTGCAGAACCATTAAATGCCTTGAACTTAAATGCAGAGTCCCAAATACCAGCCGAAAAAGTCTTAAGCATGTGGTGGACTACAGCTGAGGACTGTTTCATATTTAGACTCTCAAAACGATATAGAAACAATGATGTACTTAGGGTTGCCACACGGTCTGGATTCGTCTGGATTGTCCAGATTTTTTGTCATGTGTCCAGAGTCCAGTTTTTCAATAATTTGTCCAGACAAAATTTTCTCTGATATTTCTCAGTAAAAAAAATTAAATTAGTCAGAAAACCTAATGGTGTTTTCGTTTTTATTATAATGATAAAGTTTTCTGTCAAATAGTTTTATTTTTTTCAATTACTGCTAATGAGTTTTTAGCAAAGCATATTAATCAAAGTAGGAGTGACGTTTCATATATTTTTGAGTACAGGGTCTGTCCTGTTACAAATTTTAAGCAAAACTGTTTAACCCTTATCCGATCAAACAAAAGCGCTAAGAGCTATCCAGGACAATCCCGCTGTTCGATATCCAACGCTGGCGTTTTGTTTCACAACGAGGCGGTTGGAACTCTTGCACACTTCCGCCATTACTTCACACTGCACATCGCTTTATATTTAAATTTCTCTTCATTTTATTACCCGAATTCAAATTGCCACACAAATTTCTTATTTTAAATTTAAAAAATTGACGTTTATTTTGGGTTAGGATTTTTTTAAGTTTGACATTATATGCATTGAGAGAAAGAGAGAAGTTTCAAAATCACTCCTAATTTGATTAATATGCTTTGGTTTTTAGCCATTTAAATAACTTAGGTTCCTTACCTTAAGTAGAATGATGGCTGATTTCATAAAATCTGAAATATTTCTGCGGCCAAAGACAATATCCTCTTAAGTAATTAAGCACGAATTGAATAAGACTGTATACGTCATTCTAGACATTTTTCGAAGAGTCTTCTGAAATATTTATGGAACTACAGCACACCACACAACCTTTATTTAAAAAGTATACCATTTTGAAATTTTCTTTCGACTTAAGTGCTTATTGCTTTCGACCACAAAAATGTCAGACTAACTATAAAACTGTAGAAAGTTCTATACACTTTTAAAAACAGTAAATTGTTACAAGCGTCCCTTTGCTACAAAACATTTCTGGAAAGAATAGCATTGTACTGTTTTTAAACTGAAATTGTAAAGCTTTCAACGTCTTTCAAAACTGAAAAAGACAAATTTACAGGTCTTTTCTGGCGCAAGACAAAAGTTAAAATGTTTGTTGCATGCCAATGAGAAGGTAATAAAGGCGGTTAAAAACTTCTAACCGCGCCAGAATAGACCTGTAAAGGTGTTTTTTTTTCATAATAAGCTATGTAATTTAATGGTTTTTTTTTATGTGAGGAGTAACCAATGTATATTCTTGCATATTGCTATCCAATTCCTACTTTACTTTTTCTTAAAAGTATGCCATGAAAAAAAATTTCCGATTTTTTTTTTGAATGTCCAGTTGAAAACGGAAAATTCCAGATATTTTTTTTCAAAATCCAGACGAAGATCATTTTGCATGTGGCATCCCTAGATGTACTGCAGGGAAATAAACGTCCTACCAAGAGAGAAGTTCTCAGTCTTTTGATGACTTTATTTGATCCGTTGGGACTGCTCTCGTTTTACGTTATGTATGCTAATAATTTTCCAAGAAATCTGGCGGACAGGGCGTGCTTGGGACGAGGAAATTCACAATGAACAATATTCAAGATGGTTGCCTTGGCTTAGGTTCATGTCTGATGTTGAAGACATGAGGATACCAAGACGTTACATAAAATTTAACTACTTAACATATCCTAAAGTTGAGCTGCATACGTTCGTTGACGCCAGCGAAAACGGATATGCCGCCGTAAGTTATTTAAGATACTGCGATCGAGTCACTGTTTGCTGCAGTCTACTTGGATCCAAAACAAGAGTAGCTCCTTTGAAGATGTTATCGATCCCAAGACTGGAACTTCAAGCAGCTGTAATCGGTGTTCGGTTGGGAAAAAGCATGAAGAACTTCGAGCTCAGAACGTAGGCTATTACACCATCGCCTCTTTGAATTTGCTCGAGCCAACCCGTTTCTCTACTTGGAAATGCCTGATGAATATTACAACTACGTTGGTACACTGTGCTAGCGTATGGAGAAGTCGGGCCACCAAAGGCTCAGTTCAAAAAATAGGTATTCAAGCTGCCATCCAACGAGCGGAAAAGCTGATATGGAAGAAGGCACAAGGTGCGGAGTTCGCAGATGAAGTGGCGCTGCTCGCCAGCAACGTAAAAATCAAGAAATCAAGCTCTATCTACACGCTCTCACAGTTTCTGGATAAAGAAGAACTGTTGAGATTGGGTGGAAGAATCAATCCAGACTTCAAAGAGGATTCTACCCAAAGATAATTACGTTACGCATTTATTGATTGCTGACTAGCACACGCGGTACCATCACGGAAGTAATGGGACTGTTGTCAATGAGGTCAGACAAAAATTCTGGATCCCACGCTTAAGAACTGTTTTAAATCAAGGAAAGCGAACGCCAAAAGTGTCTCAGCTGTAACGTGCAACCTAAACCTCCCAAGATGAACAACTTGGCACCATCGAGGACTGCGGTCTATTGTCGGCCATTTTCATATGTAGGAGTGTACTATTTTGGACCTCTTATCGTTTCCGTACGTAGAAGCACAGAGAAGAGATATGGCGTACTGCTGACATGCCTGACGACTAGAGCTGTCCATCTCGAAATCGCTTACTCGTTGACCACTGAATCGTGCATTATCGCAATTCGCAACTTTATCGCTCGTAGAGGGAGCTGAGCGTGAATTGAGAGAAGCATGTACCTTTGTGGACAAAAACGAAATGGTGAAAGCATTTACTAGTTCGTCGACCTGATGGATGTTTATTCCGCCTGCTTCGCCCCATATTGAAGGCGCGTGGGAGCGACTAGGACGCTCAGTCAAAAATGTTTTGTACGAAATTCTGCCGTCCCACCATCCTACAGATGAGATTCTACGCGCCGTATTCATGGAGGTTGAAATGGTTCTAAATTCTCGGCCTCTAACATATATTCCAGTAAAATCCGAAGAGGAGGAAGCATTAACCCCTAACCATTTTATACTTGGAAGCTCGAATGGTGCAAAGCCTCTAACGCAACCCGTTAGTGAAGGAGTTCCACTGAAAAGAAGCTGGCTAATATCACAACAACTTGCGAATGCATTTTCGAAAAGATGGATAAGAGAATACCTTCCCATAATCACGCGACGCAGTAAGTGGTTCTATAGCGTTAAACCAATTGACGTCGGCGATATTGTCGTTGTGGTAGATCCTGATAACCCAAGAAACTGCTGGCCGAGAGGAAGAGTGGTCGATGTAAAAAGGAGCGCGGATGGCCAAGTTCGACAAGCCGCAATAAAAACATCTACCGGCATTTATGAAAGGCCTACTACAAAAATTGCTGTTCTTAACATCGATCGACAATTAGAGGTAGATCCTTTAGAGGATATACGTGGGGGTAGTGTTACGAAAAATCTGGCAACTACCTGCATCAATTGAAATACATGAAATAAAAATGTCATCGCGAACTCGTGCACAAACGTCACAAAGTTGAAACCGAAGGTTGGAGTTTCTTAATTACAATTGAATAATTATTTCTTTAATTAAATTTAATTAAATCAATTTGTATCCTCATAGAAAACTACAATTATCAAAAACGGTAACCGTGTCACTTGTAATTAAGTATGCGATTATGTAGTGTGTTAGAAAAACTAAAGTCTGTACATTATCCGAGAAATTATAATCAAGTTTGTTAAAATTTGTACTCTATATTTCAGCAATTTTTTAACGTAGTAAATTGAAGTCAAAGTTACATGACCGGCTTTTTAATTCGTTAAAAAAATTATGAATATTCGCAACAACACTTATTTGCGATTTCAAAGAGAGTACATCGATATTAACGATATTATCGTCCCTAATCGCGAATTTGTCGTTCACCCAGAGAAAAAACAATCAAAAACTAGAGAGTGGATTATCTTCGGCAATGCCGAAGCTGAAATACCCCCATACAGCAGAAATTAAGAAATACCTCAACATAAAAAATTTGGTCTCAAGACCCCATTTTAAGGTGGTTTTGGAGATTCGGACCACAACCAAAATCCGTTTCTAAAAATTTTCCAATCAAATCCAACAAGAAACAAATTTGGTCTCAAGACCCCATTTTGACCCATTGATATGTGGTTTTGGAAGCTTGGACCATGTCGAAAATCCATTTCGAAACATTTCCAATCGAAAATTTCGGTAAAAACACGATTTTTACTTATATGGGAGGTAGGCGTGGCAGTCGACCGATTTCGCCCATTTGCAATATCAACTCCTTCTAGGGCCTAAAAAGAATAAATCCAAAATTTGGGATCCCTAGCTTTCTTCTAGCTCCTGCAATCGTGTTTACAAGCAAAGAGGACGGACAGACGGATAGGGCTAAACCAACTCAGGACGCTGATCAAGAATATATATACTTTTCCATTTCGGACACGTCTCCTTCTTGGTGTTACAAACATCAGACCAAAGTTAATATACCCATACCTCATGATCCTCATGACCTTTTTTTTTCGTTATATGGGAGCCACGCCCAGTTTTTGTCCGATTTGGCGGATTCTCGAACCTGCTCTTACTTTGAAGTGAAAAACATGTTCCCAAAATTTCGAGTCGATATCCCCAAAACTGCGACCGCTATCGTGACAGACAGACGAACAGACAGCGGTTTCCATACCTCCTTATGGGAGTTACAAACGTTGTGTCAAAGTTAGTATACCCTGCCACAGTGTGTGTGGGGGTAGAATAACCAAAAATAAGTAGAAACGTTTATGAAATTCTGGTAAAGTTGGAAAGTTTAGAAACAACTACGAACAAACTTATTTTCAATTTAAAACTTAAATTACAAAAATAAACTAACTTATTTTAAAGTTGTGTTCCAGTTATTTAAAAAATTATCCAATTTATATTAAGTTTGCCAGATTTAGATTTAAAATCGTGCAACTTGGTTTCAACGTTGACAATAGTTATTTTAAGTCTTTTTCACTTTATTTCAAATTTGTATTCATTAAGTTGAAAAAATGAAGGAGTAAATACGATCGTACTTGATTTTACTATGTGTTTTTTTTCTGATTGTATGTGTGTAATTTTTTACTGTTTCGTGTATATTTTGCATATTCTAAGTATGTGGAAAGATGCAGCACAAGCTAGGTTAGGTAGGTTAGGTTAGAGGGTAGATGGCACCATTGGAGCATAAATACTCCAGTGCCATCACACTTAGGCCAAAAAAGTTGACCCATTGTGATGCCCGTACTTTAAGAGGTGGGATAGTCCCACACTCGTCAAACCATAAGTTGGTAATCCAACCACCCAGAATTTCTTACAAAGGCGAGCATATCACGAAGGGGTTTATCAGATAACTCCGCCAGGTCATCGAAAAAGTATTCCCCAAGGGTTCTGCGCCTGAGATGTTGTAGACTTGGACATCGACAGAGGAAGTGGTGGGTATCTTCCTCGACTTCCTCGTCCCCACAGCCCCTACAAACGTCATTTTGGGTAAGACCCAGTCTCCTAGCATGAGCTCCTAAAAGGTTGTGACCCGTTAATGTGCCCATGAGGACAGATATGGATTTCCTATCAAACTGCAGGAGCTTGACCGTACGTCCCTCATTGCGTTGTGGCCATAGTTTGCGAGAGGTCTCACAGGTGGAGAGTTGTCTCCATCTGATGTTGGCCTGCCTCTCAAACTGTTTTTCTAGTCGTTCCCTAATACTACAGAGTGGGATTTTAACAGAACGGTCCGCTAGGTCAGCACTGATTGCCGACCCTTTCCGAGCTAATTCGTCGGCTGCTTCATTACCAGGTATTCCCTCATGCCCCGGCACCCAGCAGAGCCTAACGCGATGCTGTGAGCCAAGAACCTGCAGCTCTTCGCGACAGCGCCTGACAAGCTTTGACTTGATGTAGACGGCAGATAACGCTTTTATTGCTGCCTGGCTATCAATGAAAAAGGTGATATCATCGTGTGGTATCTCCACCATTGAGGTCGCCTTGGCCGCCTCCGCCACTGCCAGTATCTCCGCTTGGAAGACACTGCTGTTGTCTGGCAGACGGATGTATCCCGTGATCCCTAATTTTTCGCAGGTGTAGCCCGCGCCGATACCAATGTTCATTTTGGACCCATCAGTGAAGACTGATATGGATACGTTTCTTGATAGGTCATGTCACTCTTTCCTGGTGGGAAAGTGACTGGAGAAGGGAATATTGAAGGCTGGGTATGGCAGCAGGTAGTCAGAGCTGATGTCGTTCCCAAGATGTCGTTGCATTATGTCTGAGTGCCCCGTCGAGTTTCTATGCCAGGTTTCTGTCTGGCTTATTCTTAAGGCACTTTTTGCTGCATATTCTTGTGTATATAGGTCTAGAGGCAGAAAATTAAGAATTGTCTCGAGTCCTGCCGTCGGTGAAGATTTCATCGCACTAGATATTCCTATACATGCTATTCTTTGTATTTTTGTCATTGTTTTCAGATTAGTGGTCTTGCTGGCTGATTTCCACCACACGAGACAACCGTATGTCAGTATTGGTCTAACGATGGCTGTATACATCCATGAGATGATTTTAGGGCGTGGGCCCCACCTTCGTCCAAAAATTCTACTACAGGTGTAAAAGGCAATTGACGCTTTCTTAACCCTTTCTTCTATGTTTAATTTCCAGTTCAGTTTCCTGTCTAAAACGAGACCCAGATAGCGGGCGCTTTCTGAGACTCTGAGAGGGATCCCCTCTATAGATGGTGGTCTGAATTGTGGAATCGTTCGTTTGTTCATGAATAGGACAAGTTCGGTTTTTTGTCCACATTTCTTAGTCCAGTCGCTCAATTGTTTCAGTGCTACTTCTAGTATATCGCTGATGGTCGGAAGGAATTTACCCGTTGTTAGTAGTACAACATCGTCCGCGTATGCGGTCACCTTTATCCCACTCTTCTCAAATTCAATCAGTATTTCATTTAGTACCAAGTTCCACAGAAGTGGTGAGATGACACCGCCTGCGGGGTACCCCGAGAGGCGGTCGCCTCCATGTTCGTGTTCCCAAGTTCCGTTCTGATTTTCCGCTGGCTTAACATACTAACGATCCAGTCTGTTAGGGCAGGCTCGATATTCGCGTGTGTTAGCGCCCTACTAACCGCACTTACGTTGACATTGTTGAATGCGCCCTCAATGTCTAAGAATGCAGCTAAAGTGTACTCTTTATAAGAAAGATTCTTTTCAATGGTGCTGACGACGCAATGCAGCGCCGTTTCCACACCCCTGCCTTTCGTGTATGCATGCTGTGCCGAGGATATGTCACAAGGTCTCAGCCTGCTACGAATATAAAAGTCTATGAGTTTTTCGAAAGTCTTCAGTACGAAAGACGTCAGGCTGATGGGCCTAAAATCCTTCGCTAGTGTGTGGCTGGCTTTGCCCGCCTTGGGAATAAAAATAACATTAACTTGCCGCCAAATTGCTGGGATGAGCCCGAGCTTAAGGCTGCTCAAGAACAATTCCTTAAGAATTGGTGTTATAATATTCTTGGTCTTCTGCAGCATTATCGGGAGTATCCCGTCACTACCAGGAGATTTATAGGGCGAAAAAGAGTCAATCGCCCAGTTTATCTTTTCCTCAGTAACTAAACCTTCAGGTATACCATTACTTGTGGTCGCTGTTCTACTCGCGCCCGCATCTTCCTGATTAATATCACAACCTGGGAAATGCGTTTCCAGCAGAAGCCGTAGAGTCTCAGAGCACGATTCGGTCCATCGCCCATCGCTTCGCTTGAGGAATCCAGGTATAGCTGGTGCTTTCGAGAGAAGTTTTCTTAGCCTTGCTGAGTCAGAGGAATGTTCCAAACTACTACAGAAATCCTGCCAAGACGTTCTCTTGGCGTTCCTTGTAGCGGTTTTGAATTTCCTTGTACTCGTTTTGTAGTCGTCCCAGTCAGTGGATACATTGGTTCTCATAGCCTTATTAAAGAGCTTGCGTGCGGCACTTCTTAAGACCCTAAGCTCCTCTGTCCACCACGGTGCTGATTTCGTTACCTTGGCTGTCCTCAACGGACATGCCTTACAATACGCCTTACTAAGGAGAAGCCCTAGCGACCTGGCAGAATTGTCTATCTCATGCGCTGATGTCAGATTTTGCGCCTGCAGTGTATGTATTCCATTCCCTACCTCACTTACAAAAGAGTCCCAGTCCGCCTTTCTTGGGTTTCTATATGGGGGCAATGTATTCTTTGGTATATCTATTTCGAATTCTATTATTCTATGATCAGAGAATGAGGCCTCAGGGGAGACCATCCACTGGTTTATAGATATAGAGTCCGAATTATTCGTTAATGTTATGTCAAGTACCTCCCTCCTATTTCTAGTAGTAAAGGTGGGCTCTCTGCCCTTGTTCGCAATAATCAGATTCTTTTTGATTATATATTCAAATAAAGACTCACCCCGTACATTTGTGTCACTGCTACTCCACTGAACATGGTGTGCATTGGCGTCACATCCGATGAGAATGTCCCATCCTTCCTGCTCGGCCTTCACGATGAGTGCGTTGGTGTCATTCGACGGCGGTGGATTCACTGAGTCGTACGGCATATATGTGGAGGCGATGACGAGGGAAGGAGACCCGCGCCTTTCGCACATTACTGCCGTCTGATCAGGGGTGCTAAAAGAAGGAAGGAGATATACGTTGATTTGTCTCCTAGCTACTATGCAGGTTCTGATTTTAGTCTCACTGTTTAATGGTTTGACGCTGTATGTGGTCAAACCTTTGTCCGCAAGCCCGCATATGTTACCTCGGAGTAACCAAGGTTCCTGTATGAGGGCGACGTCTACGTTCTTGCTCGCCATTAGCGAAACAATATTTGCGCTAGCCGCTTTGCTGTGGTGAAGATTAATTTGTATTAGCTTCATGGCAGTAGTGGCATTGTACTTACTTTTCTGGGTGGCTCCACAACTGGCCTCAGTTTGCATCGGGTGACCCCTATGCGCACCTTGAAGTTGCATTTCCGTAGAAGTGGCATCGACTTGTGGCTAACGAGTACCACAACCTCTGTGCCCGCCTCCGTTCGCTCAGCAACCTCCACGATCTCCCATTCAAGGCTTTTCAGCTCAGGGTTCAGGTGGCGTAGGTTGCGTTCAATACGTTCCCTTGGAAGATGTGGTCCCGGGATCATCAGTTTGAACTTCTGTCTGGCGAAGTCCAGGATCGCATTTTTGTCGGCGACGCGCAGGTCGGCATGAGCCCACGGTGCAGTTGTGTTGGCGACAAATTCCTCGAGCCATTTCAGCGTGTCCGCATCATCACACTGAAGCATCTTAAAACCCTTGATTGTGGTCAGCTGGCCGAAGAGAGGGATATGCTTCCCCTTCTTCAGGATAGCATCATTCACACCCTCAAGGATTCTGAGCTCTATCAGCTGCCACTGGTTCTCTGTCAGTCGACGTTCGGGGTTCCCGTAGTCAACCACAGCGACCCTAAGACCGTCCTGTACGACGTCTGCAACGGTTTTTCGCTTTTTGTTGCAGGCCACCGGCGGCGACACCGTATCGTCGTGCCTGCCCCTTTTTGGAGTTCCCGCCACTGCGCCCGATTTCTCTGGAGCAGTAGTGGTCCACCTGAGTTTACCCGCCGCTGAGGTCGGGGGCAAAGGGCCTCCATTCCTCGCAGCAAGTAACCTCATGCTGGCCCCCGAAGGTACACGCGCGATATGGGTGCCTTCACCGTCTCCTCCGCCGCCGTTAGCATATGGCGTTCCCTTTCCGTGTAGGAATTCGGGTCGCGCTTCTTCATCCGTCGTATCAAGCGTTTGGCGTTCAGCCTCTGCTTGACGGTCTTTCCCACGTTTCCAGCACTACCTGCCTTGCTCCCCTCAGCGACCATTGGAACATCGGGTTTCCCGAGCCATGGCGGTGCCTTGATTTGCCAGAAAGAGCGATCACCATACAGCAGCTGTCCAGAGTGGTATCACCGTCCGGGACCATTTCAGGACCAGTCGCGACAGACGCAGGTTGCGAGTCAGCTGGGCTGGCTGAGCCTTCGCTCGAGCCGGGCTTCGTATCATCAACAACCTTCGTCTTTTCAGACCGCACACCACCCTGATCCTCCCCCGAACAATATTGAGCGGCGAGCTCATTACATCGTTCGGGTTTGCATCCAGTGGTGCCCGGTCGCATTCGCGGTGGTCCCAGAGGCTCCACATCGCCCCGGTCTCCAGCAGGGGCCATCTCTGCGTCCGTTTTATCGGTCGCTGAGAATAGCCCCTGTAGGAAGGCCCGCGCGTTATGCAGCCTTTTACGGTCCCTTTCGTTGAGTTCATCCCAGGTCTTGTTACCCAACCTTCTAACTGTCAACTTGCTGTTTGCGATCCTCTTACGAGTCGAAGCTGTTGACATGGTTGACAGCCCGGATGAGCTGGCGACAGACATATTATCGTCCTCACGAAGAAGCAATTTCTCCATGTTGACGGCAATATTACCGCCGCCTACCTCACCGACACTAATCGATTCATTGTCCGTTGTCGCGCATTGGAGAAGAAGGTTCTCCTCCTCCTCCGTCATGTCCGTCGTCGTTTCTAAATTTTTTAAAGTTTTTTCTTTTTCGGAATTCATTTTTGGTCCCACGAGTGTGGGGGAAGGGCGGTCATCCTGCACTCACCCCCAGTATGCAGGAAAGGGGAGTTAGGTTAGAACTAGAGGTCCCCAGGTATCTAGAGCTCGCATACTAAAGACCAGGCTCCCTCCTGGCCACGCATCCCTCGGCGTATGAAGCTCCACCTTGGATTAGGGGATTTTAAGGAGTTACCTCTCCTTCGCCCGACTATGTTGGCCAGACCCAGACAGAACTATGTCCGTGTCGGGAACTGTTACCGGCGGTCACCAAAGTGGAGGTCAAACAGCTCTCACAGTTACGGCACGCACCATCTGTTCACCAGAATGATTACGTGTTTATCCCCCTGCACAGAGCTGAATGACTAACCACCAATAAAGCACAAGCTAAGGAACAATTTAGAATACAAAAACTATTTTCGAAAAATTTACCGCTTACGATATTCGCGATTAGGGGCTGATATATCCACAAGTTCTTCAATTCAAGCACAAACATTGAATAAAATATATACTCATATTTCACTTTTTCTTTGAGTTTCATTGCTCCCCCTAAATGACGCCACTGAGTACAATCCGAACTTTATACACCAAAACGTACACAGAGAAAAAAATGGTCGGTAACATTGACCGAAAAAAGTGGTTGACGTACAGAATTTGAAAATGTATGAAAATTGTAAATTTTTTAACCGAGCTCGTCGGTAGTTTTAACTGACGAAAAATGGTAAAAAAAATAGTTGAAATAACCGAAAATAATTGTTGTTTTACAGAAATTGTATGTTTTTTTTACCGCAATTGTTGGTTAAATTTGAGTTTTGACCAAACTGTGCAATTTACCATTCGCGCATCTTCAGTTGAATCGTTGGGATTCAAAGAAAGAAGAATTCTCAATCGTATTATGAATGTTTTGCCTTATAGAGGCAGCTTGAGCTGAGCCAAACAGAGTTTTTTTGCTTGTAATACTGCATATGTAATACTAATTTTGGAAAATAAGGGCTTGTGTCAGTTATGCGCTCAAGCTAATTGTATGAATTATTATGAATTTGGTGACGCAAATTCTCCAAGAAGAAAATTATGTGGCTTCGTTCTTTTCTATTTTTTTTATTTTAAATCAAAAAATTATTGAAATCCAAAAACAATAATTTTTACTACAAAATGATTCCAAGAAACAACACGTACAAAATTCAAGTTAATTCCAAAACCAACTTCTTTCTCGCTCGCGCGAACATCCTCCGGCCTTGGGACTTGATACTCAAGGCCCAATCGGTTCTATAGGCAATACGCATAATCTCTGTATGGGCCGCGTCAAAGTGCTGTGACCGGTCCAAAGGTCGACATTACGCACCAAACCATCTGCGCCAGGATAAATTGTTGTGACACAAGCCATCTTCCATAAGATTTGTGGCGTAGCTTCATTTTTCATAACAACCAAAACCCCAACCTTTAAATTTCTACGAACCTCTCGCCACTTGGGTCGCTGCTGCAGCTCATGAAGATAGCTATCGGTCCATAATTTCCAAAATCTCTGGTCTACCTGTTGACGCGTTCGCCAATAGCTTAGACGGTTATACGGCCATTCAATCGGTACTTGCTCCCCCAGAGCTGGTACTAGAGCTTCTCCAATTAATAAATGACCTGGCGTTAGAGGGTTAAGGTCCAGCGGATCGGCGTCCTGTGAACACAGCGGGCGCGAATTAAGAATAGCGATAATTTCTGCCAGAAGAGTCTGCATTGCCTCAATAGTCAATAGTCGAACTCCCAAAACTCAACGCAGGTGATGTTTCGCAGCTTCCCAGATACCTTGGTGAGGCGCCGCTGGAGTAATAAAATGCCATTGAGTCTGTCGTGCTGAAAGCTGCTCAAACATATCTGACGTCTTCCATGTCTGAAGCACATGGCTCAGGTCGCGCTCTGCTCCAATAAAGTTGGTTCCATTATCGCTCCAGAGATGTTAACAATCCCCGTAGCGTGAAGTGAACCGAATGAATGCCATTATGAAAGCATTCGTGAATAAGTCCGATACAAATTCTAAGTGGACTGCTTTCGACACCATGCAGACAAACACAGCTATGTAACCCTTGACCAAAACGTTTCCTCTTCGTCGGTGTGATCGCACCTGTATTGGATCCGCGTAATCCACTCCAGCATGAAGAAATGGGCGCGCAGGACGAATGCGACATGACAGAAGGTTTCCCATCAATTGTTCACCCATTTTAGCCTTTAGCCTTTCGCAGATCATGCAATCCTTGACCAAAGTTCTCGCCATCGACCTCACGCCTATGATCCAATAACGCTGTCTTAATACGGCAATGAGTTGCTGGGCCCCACAGTGCAACAATTTTAAATGCGTCGAACGTCCAATCATCCAAGCTAGGGGCCCTTTCCCAGGTAGTATAATTGGATTGCATTGTTCAGCGGAAAAGTCAGCATTCTGAAGTCGCCTAAGCATGTGCATAACACCGTCTCGCATAAACGGAGTCAACATCCCAATTGAATTTGATAGCCGCGGTCTATTAACCGAGTTGAAGTATCCGAATACCATTTTTAAAATGGTCACGCTGCTCCTGCTTAATCCAATGTGTTAGAGCTTCCTGTAGTTCCTTGACACTCAAAGGAGATGTTTCTCTTTCCATAATCGGCGTTCGACCATATTTTATGAACCTATCGCGCTATTTTGTTCTAAAACTTTATTTAAACTAAAATCAAAAAAAAATTCCCACGCGATAATTAAAATCCCTAATTGCCGCTAGCTCAATCGCGACGCGTGGGATTAAAGCCGACCCTCGCGGAATGGTATCCCCGACCGAACAAAACACACGAATACGTGAAAACCCGATAACTAAACTTTTCAAATCCTACTCTGAAATATACACGTATATGGAAACCGCAAATAACCGAACGCGAAATGGAAACGAAAACTCACTGACACACAAAACGGAAATCTGTCAAACGAGAGTATTTTAGAAAAAAACAAGTGAGTAAGTTTCAATCGGGCATGCCGACTTATGTATACCCTACACCTACTGGGCCATATTGTATCCGCCATCTTGAATTTTGAAAATGCGACATCAAATTCGAAATCAGCGACCCCAAAAACCCCACTATACTAAATTTCATACTGTTTTGATGAAATTTTAAAATTTCGGTAAAAACACGATTTTTACTTATATGGGAGATGGGCATTGTCACCGGAGTTCTATCAGTGTTCCAAATTTCAGCTCTCTAGCTCATGTGGAAGTGTATGAAAAAGCTCGCCGCAGATTTGAGGATATATATATATATCCTCAAATATATTAACTTGCCCAAAGCAAGTTAATATAAGGGTTATAAAAAGGAATAATATAATAAAAAGTGTCAGTGCGCGCTTTCGGTTTGTATTTTCCCCTTTCGGTTTTGTTCACCCGCCGCCCCGAACAAAGGGAAAACACAAAAACAAGAACAAACAAACCTTAGTACCCAAGCAGTCACCCTCTGTAGACGACGAATTGGTGAATAACGATATAAAAGCGTTTGCAGAAAAGTACGTACTCCAGCCGCAACCACTGTTTGAGGCGGGCCTGTCTTCATCGGGATGAGCTGCGATCGACGACACTCGTCTTGTACCTCAGAGCTTAGAGGGTCAATATTTCCTGGCGGTTCTGGCCAACTATCCCTGTGACATCGAAGGAATGCGGTTGATGCTGGTTGTTCGAAGCCAGGATCAGCTAAACGGGCCACGATGTCAATTGGCAGCTGCTGTTTCAGATCAAGAGATCCTCACTATAAAGAGATATCAGGTATCCAGAGACCGATATATCGCATGCCTGAATTGCAGCGCCAGCCACAGGTAGAATGATAGATGCCGTCCGGCGAGTAGAAAGTCGATGCTGTGAGACAATGACTTTATTGATTAAATTAACCTGTGCACCCATATCGCACATGGCTCTCATTGTAACCGTCGCACCATCATGTGTGAGAAATATTACTCGTGCTGAGATTAACCGACGAAGAAGGGTTGGAGCGGTTTTAACCGTCTTTTTCGGTTAAATCTACAGAATTTTTTTTTGTGTGTAATATCAATAAATTGATAGAAGGAAAAATGTACCCGAACGAGAAGCGAAATGGAAAAATTCCCCTACCCCTCATATAGCTTGAAATTCCCCGCAAAATGGGTAATTCCCCACAATCATACCCTCTCAGCGATCTATACGGAGAAGAGAGTGGAATAATGTTTTGCAAGCACAAACTATGTCAATGCAATCGAACGGAAATCTGTAAGCATAGGATGAAATTTTGAAATAGAATTTAATACCGAAAATTAAGATATTTACCTTTCGAAAATCAATCAGCTTCATTGGCACAAATATGATGACATACAAAAAATTTATCTATTTTTTTTTAATTTTATAAATTTAATTTAATTTTATAAATAGCTAGTGTGTGAAGAAAAGAAATCAATACACTCAGAAAAAAACTCATATAAAATTCAAGTTGGATCGTATTTGCTCCTTCATTTTTTAAACTTAATGAAAACCACTTTGAAATAAAGTGAAAAAAAATTAAAATAACTATTGTCAACGCTGAAACAAAACTGCACGATTTTAAATCAAACTATGGCAAACTTAATATAAACTGGACAATTTTTTAAATAACCGGAAAACAACTTTAAAATAAGTTAGTTTATTTTTGAATTTAAGTTTTAAATTGAAAATAATTTGTTTGTAGTTGTTTCTAAAATTTCCAACTTTACCAGACTTTCATTAACGTTTCTACTTGTTTTAAGGTGGTTATTTTTGATTTTAGGTGGTTTTTTTCTCTGGGTGTATATATAAAATTTCCATTGTTAGTCTGTTCGGATGTCCGGGTGTCTTTCCTCACTTCCAGAAGCCCCTGTGGACCTAGAGAGCTGAAATTTCCTATGTGTCCTATGCAGCCATGGCCTGATACACTCGAGCCGTATTTTTGATTTTCGAAAAGCCGTCGGAGATATAGTCAAATCTTTAGTTTTTCGACCGAAAACCATTCACATTTACTTCCTTATCTCACTCAAACAGTAATGATATCAAAAAATAGTACACAAGCTTTAAAGTGTTTTATTGTTCAAATAATCATTCAAGTAATCATTGGCGCATATTCATAGTCACATAGAGTTCGTACTTAATTTTATGTTGCTACATTATTTGACAGTTATTACTCTGATTTGACAGATGCGCCATTATCTTCAAACATGATATATGTATAACTAAATTTTTTAAAAATGGTTAAACAGCATATAAAATATGTATGTATGTATATAGTAACATGAATAAATGTTTTTCTATATTTTTCAAGAATGTGTATGTGCTGACAAGAAGGATAACAATTTAAGCCCACTGTTTAAGGAAAAGGCACTTCAAAAAGACACAAACTAGTTTTTTAAAAACATAAATTTATTTTAAATTTAAATTTAAAAAAAGATCAAAACATAATTAATCAAAGTTGTTAGGCAACCACATGAAAATAAACAGAGCCGGATATAGGTATCTTAGCGCTGTAGGCACTGTCAAATTCAGAGCCCTCCTCCAAAAATTAAAAATAATTTTTAAGTACACTCAGAAAAAAAACACATAGTAAAATCAAGTACGATAGTATTTACTTCTTCATTTTTCCAACTTAATGAAAACAACTTCGAAATAAAGTGAAAAAAATTTAAAATAACTATTGTCAACTGGGAAACAAAGTTGCACGATTTTAAATCGAGGTAAAACTTAATATAAAATGCACAATTTAAAATAAGTATGTTTATTTTTGAATTTAAGTTTTAAATTGAAAATAAGTTTGTTCATAGTTGTTTCTAAAATTTCCCACTTTACCAGACTTTCATTAACGTTTCTACTTGTTTTAAGGTGGTTATTTTTGATTTTAGGTGGTTTTTTCTCTGGGCGTAAGTATAATTATTTTAAACTCATTTAACATTTTATAAATTACTTGAACACCTTCTTCCTAGCCTTTAACGGTGCAAAGTGGTTAATTATATCGTTACAGTTTGATTCTGAAAAAATTTTAGCTTCAATAGATAATAAGGTCAATGCCAATGGACGCTCTTAGGTATTGTTTTACTCTTTTTAAAGTTGAAAATTACAATTAATATTGAATTTTTCTCACTAAAATGACTTCATCCGAATTACTTATGGACTCACTGTTCATATCTTTATCTCCAAGGCATTTATGAGATGTTCATTCTATGTTTAAAAAATTTGAATTTAAAATAAAATTTTCGTTGTGGAGGCGCTTACAGAAAAGCTTATAAATTTTCGGGTCTTTTTGCAGAATCGGCTCCACTTAATTTTCTTTAAATTGTCTTTTTATTTTCTATTGATGGCCGCTTACTCATTTTAAAACCTTTACTTCAATTACTTCAGATAAGAAATTAAGAAATTTTTGTGAACAATGCTTACTCTATGCCAATCAAGATCATTTTTATAAAGAAAAAACACACAACAAAGTTGTTATAATTTCAAACGTATGTAATATTTAAAATGTAATAAATAAAAATATTTTAGATTTTGTTGAAATTGAAAGCACATTTTTTCCAGATTCTAGCTCTTTTTCGAAGTTATCGCTGTAAGCAAGTGCCTATTGTGCCTATACCAAAATTCAGCGTTGAGCGTAAATGCATTACAGACTTCGCCTCGTAGGGCTTTACGTTTCCAGTTCCGAATATTCAAATTTTCGACAAATTGTTCCGGACAAAAGATGACCAATAAATATGGAACAAACGCTGCCGTATATTTTTAAAATGCTGTTATCCTGACAGGAAGCCAAAGATTCCAAAACTTTATCCAATTTATATTTCAATTATATTCGATATATTTTTTAAGATATTCAAAATGTGTTCTAATATGTTGCCCTAGGTTTGCAGGAGAATTCGTCTGAAAATTCACAATTAGTTACATAAAACGAACTGTTTTTGTTTTGGTAAAAATAAGTTATATGAAATTCGGAATAGTGAGAAAAAGGGGTCGATGTTTGAAAACGTTTGAAAAACTGGACATTAAAGTGTAAATACGAAAATATTTTTTTGCTGCCAAGTAAATAATTTGAAACATTTTAACGGTCATGAGTTACGTTTAACACCCAAAACCCCCTTATCTACGTTCCTGGCGTAGTAGCAATAAGCTGATGGTAGAACGGTTAAACGGGCGATGCCATCTGTACAGGACATCGTTTGGTTCCGAGACATATGTAGACTCTACAGTTTATTATCGACGTATAGCTTGTGTCTTCGCAACGCAATAAGAAACGGTAAAATCTTCATTCCGATCGTAAAATTTTAAATGAAACAAAATTTGTATGGTGGACGAAACAGCTGTTAACTTCTTTTTCATCTTGTCTTTGCTAATAATCTAGATTAATTACACAAGCACAATATGATTTCGATCGCTGGAGATTTGGCGTTTTAATGAAAACAGTGAAGGGCGACCACCATTCATTATACCCCCACACTCACTGTGGCAAGGTATACTAACTTTGTCACAACGTTTGTAACGCCCATAAGGAGGCGTGTCCGGTATGGAAAAGTATATATATTCTTCATCAGTATCACCTCCTGAGTCGATTTAGCGATGTCCGTCTGTCTGTCCGTCCGTCTGTCCGTCTGTCCGTCCGCACGATAGCGGTCGCAGTTTTGGAGATATCGACTTGAAACTTTTTTTACATGTTTTTCTCGTGAATACTGAGGTCAAGTTCGAGAATCAGCCAAATCGGACAAAACTGGGCGTGGCTCCCATACACCGAAAAAAAAGGTAAAAATTTTTCAAGTCTTTTTTATTGTTGCATTCGATTGGAAATGTTTAGAAACGTATTTTTGACATGGTCCGAGGTTCCGAAGCCACATATATAAGGGTCTAAATGGGGTCCTGAGACCAATTTTTTTTTTTTTCGGATTTGATTGGAAATTTTTAGAAATGGATTTTGGACATGGTTTGGGCTCCAATACCACCTATAATTGGCTCAAAATAGGGTCTTGAGACCATATTTTTTTATGTTCGAGGTACTTCTTTCTACTGTGTGGGGGTATTTCAACTTCGGTATAGCCGAAGATAGTCCACTCTCTAGTTTTTATTTCAAGTTTTGTAAGGCTCACTATTTTCAAGAAATCTGCCAAATCTGATATATGTCACCAAAAAAATCTATGTATCTTTCTATACGTTTTTCAAAGCTTAAACTCTTCTTTCAGACCGACTAAAATTTCAAAAAAAAATATAAAATAAACAACATATATTCTACTTGTGCAGTACACACTGACCATTAATAAAGTCAATTCACCTCATAAATTTTCAATTTAGTCTACTTAAATAAAGTACCTACAACCCATATTTTTTTCGAAAATAAATACTTGTTGGTATTTAATGAATGGTATATATCTTAGCAGTAAAAGTTTTATTTATTATTTTAGACATCATTAGTGCGATAAATTAGTGAAATTACTTGAAATGTGCATATTTAGACTAGTGCAACATTATTTGCACTCTATGGTGTATAATCAAAGCTGGGCATTAACTAGTTAATTCGTTAATTAACGAAGTTAAATTTTTGGTTAACTTTTAACGTTTCAGTTAATTTCGAAAACCATTAACTTTTTCATCTAGTTAAGTTAAATTTCTTCGATTAACTAGCATTAGTTAACTTTGAAACGAAAAAAATTTTTTTATTATTGAATGTAAAAAAAAGAAGTAAAAATTAAGAATTCATACTATTTTTAATAATCTACCTAGCCACACTGTTGAAAAATTGTAAACACAGAATTCTTTCGTGTTGTTGTCGGCGGCAAAATATTGAGTCGATTGTGTCGGCTCAACCGATATTGACATCGATTTGTTCGCACGCCGATTGAAGCCGATTATGGTCGGCGCGAAACTGTTTAGCCGCCGCCGACATTTTCCAATCAACTTGGAACTCTGGGTGCGTAGTGACAATAAAAAAAAAGCGCGTCGGCAAATTCGTTTTGTAAAATTTTTACAAAGTTTTCATTTTCTAAGTTGAATTTGAGGGCTGATCAAAAAAGGGTCTGTGAGTGCAGGCATTCAATTGTATATAGTTACAAGGTTTTTTATGCGTTTTTTGGAAAAAAAAATTTTTCTATAGAGAATTTAACTATTTAATAAGGCATTCAATCCCGGGATCCCGAATCCCGAAATCCCGGAAACCCGGGATTTTGAGTACGGAATCGCGGGATTCAAAAAATGAATTTTTTATGCATTGCTTAAGATATTTTTGAAGTTTTTCCGCAAAAATACAGCCGCGCATTTACATTCAATCTAATTGGTAAATTTAAAAAACCCACTTTTGCACAAAATTTTTGTCAATAACGGTTAACAAACAATTTTTATCGATCTAAATCAAATTTTTTCAATTTAAACAATTTTTTTTTACAAAAAAGATATATGTTAAAATTATTTTGTTGAGTGTGTTTTTTTACTTTTGAATGGACACCAATTTCAATAATTTTAAACAACAATTCGTGTATCTGTTCCCGCTATAATACTAAAACTACTGAAAATAAGTTTTTTGTGTGTTGCATGAAATGGAGCTGGCAGAATTTTATGATTATAATCGGATTCAGGTGGCAAAAAAAATGACTTGTTCGATCAATGTAATTTAAAAAGAATTACTTTTGGTTCCACTATATTTATTTTAAATATTATTTGTTTTGTTTAATGTAATATTTAATAAATATTATTTCTTTGTCGAATTAAAATGAAATTAAACTTAAAATATTGTTGCAACAATTTTTTCTTTTTTATATCAATTTTATATTAATTATTGTATTTAATTGGAAAATCCCGAACAACTCCCGGGATCCCGAATTTGTTATTTCAAATCCCGAAATACCGGGATTTTCTTCGGGATTGAATGCCTTACTATTTAATTTAACTTTTAACGAAGTTAACTTTTCAACGCAATTAAATTTTGTAATTTAACGAAGTTAAATTTTTGATTAACTATTTCCGGATTAACGAAGTTAAATTCTCGATTAACTATGCCCAGCTTTGTGTAAAATGTCTAAGTAAAATCCAATCCTTTAGAAATTAAAATTGTTACCTACAAAGATATACTGCAACTGAATTTTTCATTTCAGTTGGATCTGCACACAGCACCATCTTTTTATATACTGACTGACTGTATACGAATAGATGGAACTAATCCATTGAGTATGGTTAAGAAAATTAAGGCAAATATACTTGGCGATAACACTGTTTGGCGATCTCTGCCATTTTCAACATTCGCCATTTTGACTAATGTGTGCCTGCGTATATCCTGCGGTAATACACTACAATAGTAATTGCCTAGAGTCTCATCAGTAATCTCAACTATTGTAAGATTGAAGCTATTGTCTACTCTATATTCCCTTTTAAGTGACTCCATTCCGTTGGTGATCGGGTTCTTCTCCTTGTACCATAATATCTGATGTTTGGATTCTGCAAATTTGTAATTGATAAATCAGAATATATTAGGTATTATAATTTTCATTTCTTCTAATTTTAGGTAAACTCACCATTATAATTAATAACAGGACAATCCAAGACCACTTTGCTATTTTGATCTTTTACATCAATTGTCTTCGTCTTTTCTTCGAAATATGGCATAGGCGTGGACTTTAGTAAGGGAGCTCTTATCTCTTCTGCTGAATTTTCGACATCGTCAAGGTACATTTCACTGGAATTTGATGTAGTATCATCAACATTAACTGCTGGAAGCCCCTTTTTTATATTATCCGCAATATCAGGATTGCCTAAAACTGTAAAGGAAGATACGACTTTAACTTATTTGTAGCCAGGCGTAGTATAAAAATAAATGAAAAAGCATCCGCCAGTCAAGTCCGACTAATATATTCCGCTCGCCCCCAAAGTAGGGAGCATTGGAGAGAAAAAATTTTAAAATTAAAAGTTAATTAAACATTTTTAATTAAATTAAAAAATCAGCTTCGACAGATATTAGTTTCTTGAAGACACTTCGATTGGATCATTACCCAACATCATCACATCATTTGTTTACTGAAATCGTTAACGGAAAATTATCATATTTTATTTTATTATTATTATATTTTTGAAAGGATTGAAGTAAAAATATATTTTCACAGTATTACCTCCCATTCCATTCCTACACTCTTAGAAATATTTGTGTAATTTTGCACTCATTAAACTAGGCAACTAATAACCTAGTTTAATGAGTGTAATTTTACACACATGTTAATTGTACACATCATATGTGTATTCGTTATGTGTAAACTTCCACACCAAATGCTTAAATAGTGGAAACGTTATGTGTGTAAAGCTAAGAACCAAATGTTTAAATTTACCTTGAGAAGTACTCTTTGGATGTGTAATTTTAAATCCAACCCTAGCTAAATTAATTCAAAGTAGTTTACTTTAAAGTACTTGGACTTTGTCTTTATTTGTTTTTCCAATTGATACATTTTGTAACTTAAATAATCTTAAACTAAAATAATAATACGTGAACATTTAAAAATATATAATGAAGAAAAAAATCAAACAACCAATTTTTGGTACATTTTCCGATTTAAAAATGCATGCCGAGCACTCGTACTCGTACAAACACTTAAAATCTACATTTTTTTTTGTTTTTATGCATGTTGTATAAATGCTTCTAATACAATTTTAATTCTTTTAATTTTATTCCACATATTTCGCATTTATGCATTGCGCTTAAACTCTATTTGTTATAATAACTTATTACTTGCACTAGAATAATTAACTGCTGACGAAGATCCTCCGGATTATATGAAATGTATTAAATTGTTTAATTAATGCCGAATGAAGAATTTATGCGACTGCTGCAATTTTTCACGATTTCACGGGTGGTGTCTTTTCAAGTTTTTACATGCTGTTGTTTGCGAAGCTACATACTCTGATAGTAAATTTCAAAGAAACTTACGCGATGTATGTATAATTTTACTTTTTTGGTTTTAATTTACACTAAATGTATTTAAAAACGACCAAAGTTTGTAATTTTATCAAAAAATTCTGCAATGTTAAACACCTAATGTTCAAAGTCCAATTTCAAACATTTTTTGCACATATTTACACACTTTTCTGTTGAAAAATAAACACAGTAGTATAGCATTTTTACATGCACTTTTTAGAGTGTAACACAAAATGTGCGGCGGAACTCACACGCAATTACCATTCTTCCCATTCACGCCCATTTTCACAATCACGCGTACCGTAATTTTTCACAGTCAGCCCTCTGTCCATTCCTCAACAACACCACATACAAAATGTCAGCGAAATCTTCGGAAGAGCGCAGGAATTAAGTAGAATAATATTTGACACGCGCACCGCGAACGCAAAAAGTTTATGAAATATAATATATGTAGTTTAAAAGATATTAAAATTTAAACTATCTTCGGATATGCCGAAGCTGAAATTCCACACAATATAGCCCTTTTAAAATATAAAAAATTTGGTCTCAGGGCGCCATTTTGACCCATTTATATGTGGTTTTTAAACCTCAAACCAGGGCATATTTTAATAATTTTTTTACATCTACCCAAATCAAATATAAAATGGAACGTAAGAAATTACCGCATTTTCATATCTAATCTAATCTAATCTTATCTAATGACTAATCGAAAAATTAACGAAAAAAACCGAAAAATCATCGGAAAATTATTGAGAAATGGTCTAAGAACGTATCCTGCTCGCATGTGCAGAGAATTTCAGATTCAGACCGAAGATAATTTTATTACTGGTTTGTTTGTGAATTCGATTGCAAATTTTTAGAAACGGATTTTGAACATGGTTTGAAATTGGCAGTGGTAAAACTAAATATGGGAGCGGAATTTAAAATTTAAGCCATTTCGATAACATTTTAATATTTATCGATAACTAGCAGTGTCCGGTCCGCTTTGCTGGCCCTTAATAGGTTTTTTGCCTTTAAGGTAATAATGTTTGAATTTGGGAGAATTTTTGGATATTTTATCGAAATTTTTCTATTGTTTGTTTCCATTTTCACTCCATTCCCGATTCATTACACAATTTTGTTCCAATTCCATTTTGTTCCACTTCTATTTCGTTCCCGACATAATTTCCAATCAAATACACTTCCAAATATGTGTATTTAATTGTTTTGTGAAATAATTTTCAAATTAAATGTCAATATCAGTTCGAAAATAGTATGAATTCTAAATGTTTACTTTTTTTTACATTCAATAATAAAAAAAAAATGTTCGTTTTAAAGTTAACTAATGCTAGTTAATCGAAGAAATTTAATTTAACTAAATGTAAATCCAATTTAACTGAAACGTTAAAAAAAAGTTAACCAAAAATTTAACTTCGCTAATTAACTATTAACTAATTAACTAGTTAATGCACAGCTTTATGTATTATTCTATTTGAGTTGCCCGATACTACTGTGCAAAGCAATTTGTAATATCTCTTCCCAAAAAAAAAAACGAAAAATAAAATAATGTTCGTCTAATGGGGGTAAGTCCAGTGAAACATAACACTGTTCGACAGTACTTTTGTTAAATGATAACGTAATTTTGAAAACTTTGTGCCTAAAATTGAACAATTTTGTGAACTATATTTACCAAAAATTAAATTTAAAAAAAATTCTCAAATTTCAGGAACATTTTTTATTATTTAACTTAATTATATGAATTCAATTTTTCGTACGATAGCGGTACATATCTATACCCCCACACACAATGTGGCAGGGTATACTAACTTTGACTCAACGTTTGAGGAGGCGGGTCAGGTATGGAGAAGTGTGGGTATAAAAAGTAATATTTTTTTTCATTGCTGTTTTCGATTGTAAATGTTTAGAAATTGATTTTCGACATGGTCCGAGCCTCCAAAACCACATATAAATGGGTCGAAATGGGGTCTTGAGACCAAATTTTTTGTTGGTGCAATTATTCCAAATTTCCTATAAATGGCTCAAAATTGGGTCTCGAGACAAAATTGTTTTATGTTGAGGTACTTCTAAACTCCTACTGTGTGGGGGTATTTCAGCTTAGTCGATAGTTCACTCTCTAGTTTTATATAGTTTTCATCATCGGTCATTATACCCCCACACACACTGTGGCAGGGTATACTAACTTTGACACAACGTTTTAACGCCCATAAGGAGGCGTGTCCGGTATGGAAAAGTATATATATTCTTGATCAGCACCACCTCCTGAGTCGATTTAGCGATGCCCGTCCGTCCGTCCGTCTGTCCTTCCGCACGATAGCGGTCGCAGTTTTGGAGATATCGACTTGAAACTTTGTTTTTCTCGTGAATACTGAGAAAAACATGTCAACATTTTTCAAGTCTTTTTTTATTGTTGTATTCGATTGGAAATGTTTTGAAACGTATTTTTGACATGGTCAGAGGTTACGAATCCACATATATAAGGGTCAAAATGGGGTATTGAGACCAATTTTTTTTTTGTGGATTTGATTGGCAATTTTTAGAACAGGGTCCAGGATTTGGTCCGGGCTCCAAAACCACCTAAAATTGGCTCAAAATAGGGTCTTGAAACCACATTTTTTTATGTTCGAGGTACTTCTTCCTACTGTGTGGGGGTATTTCAGCTTCGGTATAGCCGAAGATAGTTCACTCTTTAGTTTTTTTTACATTTTGTGAAAAAATGTTCATAAAAAAGTAATTAAGGCATTTGTTTAATGTTTTATTTTAGCTTAGTCAATTAAATAAAATATTATATTTACCGAAAAAGTCAGCTCGTTTTTAAATTATACCCCTTGACGATTCTACCCCATGAGTGGGGCAGTTTCGCCGTTTTGGTTTTTTTTTTCAAATTCGTTGAAAAAGTAGTGGAAAGTTTTTAGATATATGCTTTCAGACGCTAAAATATTAAAGTTAATAAATGTAAGTTTCGAACTGTAAAAGAATTTGTAAGAAACGATGATTGGTTAATTTTTAAAAAATCTTTGAAAAAAACGTGGCGAATGCACCACCTTCTACCCTACCTACTTTTTAATAAAATAATTTGTTGCTGAAATTTTAAAACATTTGTTATTGTTTTAGCAATAATCATCACCGCATAAAATTTTTTGACGTCAACACGTAAAATTTAAGCGTAAAATTTTATGCGTCAAATTTGTTTGTTGACTTAAAATTTTATTACATTGTGCTTTATTATTTAAAATATGGTACGAAAGGCTCTTAAATGTAATATTTATTGCTTTTGCTCAACAAAAAAACCAATCTAAAATAGTCAACAATACAACTTTATGCATTAAAAATGTTTTTTTCAAAAGAATTTCAAATTACCCGTTAATTTGACGTCAAAAAAGCCAAATGAATTTGTTGATGCGTCAAATGCCATCACTGGCAATAATTGATCGTTGTTATTAAAAGCTTCTCAAAGGTGTAAACAATTTAAAAAAAGATGTAGGGAATTAACAAAAAATCTTAAAAGATCATATACCAGTAAGGGACGTAACCAAAAAAAAATTTCATGAAGGTTTTCAAAAAATTTTTTTTACTTGTACTGAATGAAAAAAATAGAAAATGCAACAACAGATCGCTTTTTCCAAAATAAATCTTTTGATTTTTCATAAAAAAAAAGTAGATTAAAAAATTGGAAAAAAATATGAAAAAAGGATTTATTCTGAAATCGACATATTGTGTTCATATATCTCTCGGCACCGTAAAGCCCTCTAAACCCCCTCCCCTTCATGGTTAGGTCCCGGCATTAATTTTAAAAACACTTTCATTTGATTCACAGAAAATTTCGAATAACTATAAGCTTTCACAAGGTGTTTCACTTTGATGAAAATGTAAACCGTGATATTCGAAGCTTAATAACGAATGCTATAACAACAATTTTGTGAAAGTGAAAGCGACTGAGATTTGTTAATGTAATGTCAAACATTTAGAATTTGACATTCATTGCAAAGAAAAGTCTGCAATTCTCTAGTAATCGTCCGCATATGTGAAAGTATATATAGTATGTTTGAAAATAACATAATTGGCAGTGAGTCGCTGATGATAAATCTGGCAAATTTTGAAATAGCTATACGACTCAAGCCATGCTTGGACTGTTTCCTTTTTTCATGTTGCTACTTTCCTGTTTGCTTGTTCAAGTGATCTTTTCATTGCATACAATAAAATTGTATACTAAAAACAGCCTGACACTCAAAATACAATTTTTACAGTTTTTGGTACACGAACGTTTTTAATAAAATAAAATATCAAGGAGATACGGAAGTTTTTCTTAAATTCTGTTAAATTTCATAACAATTCTATACATTTTTCTATTACTCCATAGATTTTTTGGGGGTTCGAACACACCATCCCCCCCTTGGTTACGTCCCTGATAACAGTGGTTAGGTATAGTATATTTTGAACACTTTTTGGACTTTTTTAAATCCTTGCCTTTCGGTGCTGTCGTTTATGTGTATATTAGATTTATGTTGTCTTTTTCATCTTTAAAATAAAATATTTTTGCCAAAACATTTTCCGCCATTTTCTGTTCCCCAAAGTTCAAGCATATGAACGATTATCTCGACGAACCGTTCGATAGGGGAAAGGTGAAAATTGAAAAACTCCGCATGAAATATCATTCACGATAGCCGTGAACATGTCATAAAGTTCATGATTTGTAGAACTTGGATTTTTCTTCTTTTTTCCTGCAACCAGTTGAAAAATATCAAATACAAAAATTATAGGATGTCCACAAATGTATTTTTTTTTCAAATATGACTTTATTATGACTTTATGAAACCGTGTGAACTTCCTTAGTATGACTATAAACTTTTGTTTCACATAAACAAACAGACAGACAAATCTGGACAAATATATTTATGCAACAGCTGTTAGCCCAACTAAATTTGTAACCTGTTTTGATAGATGTCCGAAAACAAACTACTGGAATCTATCAGTATACGAAAATTACATCATAAATACTCAATTTAATGGTTAGTATAACAAACGTAGTAGTTCTTAAGCAAAAACTATTTAGTCGAACATTGTACACACCTTAAAATATTTTGAGCATGACAAGGCACAATTGGCATCCTGCATTTAATATATACATATGTATAAATGATGCGAAGTATCAATACAAAAATAGTTATATAATAAAAAAAAAACCAATATATTTACATACCTGAACTATTTATGCATTCCAGAATCAGTAATACAAAAAGAAAGAATGTGTTGCTGCAGTCTAGTCCCATCTTCCTTTAACTGAATGGCAATTTTAATATGAAATTTTTGTGTTCTTCACTCTTTTGCAAAGTGAAATTTAAACTCTAAGCACTAAATCACACTAGTACAATTACACATTTATCAATTCTATGTTTGAAAAATATTATACAACTTTTTACTTGTTAAATAATGAAAAAGGATATTTAATGTAAATAGTCAACGATGTTAAACTTGTATTGTGGTTTGAAAACAAATGTGCAGAGCTTCATGAGAACAACAACTGAGGGCGATTTTGGAGTCGAAACTCACGCATTGCGCACATCGCGCACAAATGAAAAATCCGACAAATGATGAATCATTGCAGTATGAGGTAATATGAAAAAGAAGCAATGTGTGTATTCATTCAAGCTGGGTGGAGGGCACGATTTTTCGCAATAGTAATCTCACTGCAAAGTGAAATGCGTTACTCTAACACACCTAAAGTGTGTAAAACTTTGTAGACACATTTTACACATAAATTCGCGTGTATTTATAAGAAAAAGGTGTATTAATTTAACACATATAACACCGTTCGACAAAAAAAAATGTAGGTAACGCACATGATCGGGACCGACAGATTCTGTTAGAGGGGGCTAAAACAAGTACCCGTGTCTCCCAGTTTTTCTAGATCAATTCTTAAAACCTACTATGTAACTCAGGAAAACGTATTCTGTGTGCAAATTTAGCGCAGTTAAACTAGAGCCCGACCGATAAGCATTTTCAGGCCGAAGCCGATGCCGAAGGTCAATTGGCAGCCTATTACTTCGGCCGACGCCGAAGGCCTATACCGAAGCCGAAGCCGAAGCCGATACTTAAATAAAAACCCTTTAAAAACTTGTTTCTTCGTGTATTTTCATTCAAATTCGAGTATATAAATACACATTTAGTTTTTTAAGGAACTAAAAATGTATTTAAACAAATAATAAAAGTAACCAAAAGAATACACAAACAAATCCTAGGTCAAAACTAACAATAGCCTCAAATTATCCCATATATCCCGTGTAAGAACAATTGGATTTTTTAAAATCACTTTTAAAAATTTGGAGTAAAGCTTAAAATAATGGGAATTTAAAAGAAATGGTAGAGAATTCTTCACAGAATAAATCCATCTAAGTAGCTGTTTTTTCAGGACTCCCCAAATCCGTCAGGTGATGGGCAAAGGATGTTCTAGTTGATGGTAAAAACCACCTGTGAAGCTTTGAACTTTAAATGTAAAATTTTACCAAAATCGGTCCCGGATTTCAGCACCTTTTCATATATGTTGGCGCAGCAATTTGGGCTACATTTCTAAAAGGTAGAATCCTTCCGTGAGCCTCCTACCCCTATATTTGAAATTCATACAGTTTACCAGGACTCCTTTTAGACATCAGGGCAAGTAGTAGCTTCTAAATCTATATTAAAAATTCAGTAATCCACCCAGAAAATGTCCAAGGATGTACTTTGTGGCAGTTTTAACCTCGTGCCACGCAATTTGAGGCGAGATTCACTCAATATTCGATGATTACTTATTTAAATTTTAATCATATTTTTTGTTTTGTGGGCCTCTTATGTCCCATTGGAAATTCCATCAATTACACAATTTTACATTCAAGTCTCAAGAAAATCAGTAAGACCCACATCACAGTGGGCTAGAAAATCGTATCGTAAAAAATTAGTTTTGGTTTTCGGTGTCGCAAAAATAAGGAAAAAAATTGAAAAGCTTCGGCCAAAACTTCGGCCATTTTTCGGAAAAACCGAAGCCGAAGCCGAATGTGCATTTTCGGCCGATAACGGCCGAAGCCGAAGCCGATGCCGAAGCCGATTAATCGGTCGGGCTCTAAGTTAAACAGTAATTAAACAGTTTTGAGAATAAAAGAAAATTATAATAATTTCAATGACACCGTGTAATTTCCGTCACGTGTGAACTTTCATAAGTGTGTTCTAAGCATTTTGTGTGTAAACATTACTTTTGTGTATACACACTAGGGCTTTCGATCCCGGGATCCCGGTCCATTTTCAGTCCCGAATATCCCGGATATTTTTTCCAAAATCCCGGAATTTTCGGGATTACATTTTAAATAAATTAGTCTATAAAAAAAGTTAAAAACAAAAAAAAAAAAATTTAGAAAAGTCAAAACTTAAAAAGTTATTAAAAAAAATTACGAATAAAATTGTTTGTGTTTGAAATTTTTTTCTTTAAGAAAAAAAAAATTTATTTGAATTTGTTTTAAAATAAAATTTGTATTTTCAGTCTTAGCCAACGCAAAAATAATTAAGTAAAACTGAAAACTGATACAAAATTAGTTTCACAAACCTTACTTAAGCATATTTTGAATTGTGTCTTTCCTATAGAAACGGAAACTCAAATACTGAAAATGAATAAATTCATTAATTTGTATCTTTAATAAATTGAAATTAATATTTATGTTTATTTATTTAAGCTAAAACTATATGTTTTCCCACTAAAACATATAAAAAACGTTTTTTTTTATTTTTTTTAAAATATATTTTGCTTGTAAAAGTAACGAATCCTGAAAAATCGCGGGATTGCAATTTTCCGTCCCGAATATCCCGGGATTTCGAAAAGTCTTCGGGATCGAAAACCCTAATGCACACCGAGAGAAAAAAGACGAAAAAGTTGGTCAATTGAACAGTTTTCGCGGTTAAAATCATCCGATAGACAAAACTGTTACATTGACAGTTAATACGCTGTTGATAACCGTAGCCTAGTGGGAAGATGTCTGACTGCCACCCGGGAAACCCGGGTTCAAATCCCGGGACGACCAATACTAATTTTTTTTTATTGAAAAAAAGAAATAAATTTTACTGCAATTTTTATTTTTTTCCTTACATTTTTGTATTATGTCCTTTTCACTTTTATGAACAATTCTTCTCAGCTCTAAACTTAATCTGTAAAAGTTTTAAAGTAAGCAACATCATCCTATTGTAATCGCCCTGACTTGAATCTGCATCCTCCTGGTTGATAGTCCGACATCTAATCCATCGCGCCAATGATGCCATTCATGCGGGCATGGCAATAAATGAATAACTTAAATCTGTTGAACAGGTTCTGTTCTCTACTATCAGAGTAACCAGAGTTGCCATTTGAAGGAACTTTTCTTGTTTTCCGGGGAATATCCCATCAAAAGGAGAAATGGGCAAGGAATTCATTAAAAAACATTATTCTACAAGGGTTTTGAAAAACATAGAGATATGTACATGTATTGGAAAAGTTCTTTGCATTGTACAGCGCTGCAAAGTGAACCTATCTTTTGATGTGTAAATTTACACACAATAGATATTTTTAAGTGTGTATTTATTTTGATAAATAAAAAAAAAGCACTTTCTGGATTTTGGCATGTTATATTAACACGCGTGTTTTTTTACAGCACTTACAGCTGAAAATGAAACATAAACACTAGTTTATTAATTTTTTATGAGTTGTTTCAGTGGTTCACTATGACCATTTGAACTGAACAAAATTATTCGTGAGATTTTATTAGTAAAATAAATGGAAATAAGTGAAAAAATTAAGTGAAAATGGGTTAAAATTATGTGTCGCTGTCTTCAGGTTCAGTGAAATAGCTCCTGCATGTTGGCAATTTTTAAGTGAACAGCACGATGTTTGCAGGATATTGTGTCAATGGTACTCTGGCAGAATTTCTTCATGAGGGGGTTTGAACAAAAAATTTTTTTTTCCCCAAAACTTTTTAATTTTTTGCATTTATAAATTATTTCCTATAAATGTGCTACTTTAAAAAAATTTTGATTTTGGCAGAAAAAAATTAAAATATTTCTCGCAGAAGAAATTTAGAAAAAAATTAACAAAAACAAACAAATATAAAAACAAAAAAAATCAATTAAGAAACAACAACCGCCTAGGTTTTTTTGAAAATTCCTTTATTATATCGTCTAGGCACTAGACACTAGTGTAATTGAAATTTCCTTGTGGATATTCAATGAAGAGTAGTACACACTGGGATGAACGCCGGTTTTTTATTTTCATAAAATGTCATATTGGCCCACTTGCAATAAATAACTGATAGAGAAAATAAAGATAATAAGCAAAACTATCTGCTTTTAGATAAATGTTTGAATATACCTATACAGCATTTCGACTCAAACCCACAAAAGGTTTCTATTTGCCTGTTTCGCCTAGGGACGCCAGACGTACTGTTTTAAACAGTACATGTACTGTTTTTTTTTATAAAAAGTATTCAAAACACTCAAAACAGTACCCAAAGTACTGTTTTTTCAAAAAATGTACCGTTATTTGTATTGTTTTTCATTTCTTTATGTTTTTTTGTATAGAGCAGGCCCGTTCGCAAAAGGGGGGGTGGTTTTGGGTGTTCCAACCCAAATGTTGTTGTATGTTGCTTTCCACTCTCTTCTGCGTATAGATCGCTGAAAATGGAGAGTTTTTTTTTTTATATGGAGGTTTTGCGCTCTCTCTCTTTGAAAATTTGAGTAGGGGGTTTTTGGGGTCGCTGATTTCGAATTTGATGCCGCATTTTTAATATTAAGTCGGCTTGCCCGACTGAAACTTACTCACTTGTGTGAAGGGCAAAATCACAGACCGCCCACTTTGAAAAAACAGTTAAAAGATATCACTCAAAATCTACAAAAACAGCTTAAGTGGAAATCTGAAAGAGACTTTCAACAACTCGATGAACATCTCGCACCCACAAAATCAACAAATTACTCTCTCCTGCGAGCTGGTATAAAAATGAATAAATTCGGTACCTCCCATTCGGCTGCCAAATGAAAACTGGGCCGGAAGCGATGCAGAAAAAGGTTCTGCTTTTGCCAACCACCTAAAAACCGTATTCACCCCGTACGAGACAACTGGTGATATTCCATTACCAACATTAATCGCACTCAATAACTCCTGTACAGTCGCGATTAAAAAAAATTAACTTATGGAGGCAATAAATAAATGCCTGGATCCAAAAAAAGCACCAGAATCGGACTTGATAACGCCCACAATGATAAAAGAACTGCCATCAGTTGCAATAACCCATTTATTGCACATATTTAACGCAATTCTTAGAACATGTCGCTACCCAGAAGTTTGCTCTCTGTGTTATCGAAACTCTTCGAAAAACTTCTAATAAAATTGATTTTACCCAAAATTACAGAATAACAAGTGATTCCCGATCACCAGTTTGGCTTCCGCGAAAAGCATGGTACTATCGAACAAGTACACCGTATTGAAGACTCAATAAAAAGCACTTTTGAAAAGAAACAGTACTGCTCCGCTGTTTTCCTCGATATCACCCAGGCCTTCGATAAAGTCTGGCACGAAGGACTTATTTACAAATTACAGCATATTCTTCCCGCTAATATGCACTGCCTACTTAAAAACGATTTCACGAATAGAAAATTTGTAGTAAAATATAAAAGCTTTGTCTCCCGAAAATACGAAATACTGGCCGGAGTACCACAAGGTAGTGTCCTCGCGCCCCTGATTTATATTCTTTATATACTGCAGATATGCCCAAAAGCGATAGAACTCTTATATAGAACACTGCTATCCTGTGCTCTCACTCAAAATCATTTGGACACTCTAAGTAATTGGCTATCACGATGGAAAATCAAAGTCCACGAATCCAAAAGCTGCCACTTAACCTTCACCCTAAGAAGGGGCACGTGCCCAGCTCTGAAGATAAAAGGCCAAGTTGTCCCCGAAAGTACCGAAACCAAGTACCTTGGAATGCATCTCGATCGCCGTCTCACATGGCACAAGCACATCCAATCTAAAATCACTCAGATTAAGTTAAAACAATTGGAGCTAAACTGGCATCAAAGCTAAATCTCACATATAAAGTCCAAATATACAAAAGTATAATAAAACCCATATGGAATTGAACTCTGGAGTACAGCTTCTCCCTCTAACGTGGAAAAACTCCAGAGAACCCAATCAAAAATCCTGAGACAAATTACCAGAGCCCCTTGGTATATAAGAAACGCAAACATCCGCAATGATTTGAATATCTCTGCAATAAAAGACGAAATTCCGAAACTTACCTCGAGAGACCTCTGAATCCCTCACGTCTTAAACGAAGCTAATATATTTCTCATATATTAGATACGCTAACTCCACATTGCCTAAATCAATGGATGTAGGGCAATTTATACATCTCACAGCATAGTTTAAGCTTGATTTTTTTATAACCCTTATATTAACTTGCTTTGGGTGGACTATATATACATATATCTCCTCAAATCTGCGGCGAGCTTTTTCATGCACTTCCACATGAGCTAGAGAGCTGAAATTTGGAACACTGACAGAACTCCGGTGACAATGCATTCTATTAATGTGGTCCATCAGAGGCGTAGGGGGGCGTGGGGGGACTCAAACCCCTTTTTTTAAACATAGCATAACTTCCGATTCCTTCAAGCTACAATGATGAAATTTGGTAGGTGGGTTCTTATTGACAAAATCAAATTTTATACCCTTTGGAAATGGCTGCATCGGGAAAAATAGTAAAAGAGGGGAAAAAAGGGGAAAAACGGGGGGGAGAAAAAAAAAATTTTTTTAAAAAAAGGGAAAAATAAAAATAGAGTAAAAAACAAGTTTTTTAAAATATAACCCTTTAACCGACTAAAAAGCAGAAAATAAATTTCCTTTAAATTAATTTCAGCAATTTCGATTTAAAATTAAGGGTTTTTGGCGACTTCAAAATCTGCATTCAGCTTCCCCCTAATATTCAGAACCCTGGTTTTTGCAAGTGAAATAGCTTCTTTGCATGTTGACATATTTGAAGTGAACAGAACGATGTTTACACGATGTTGTGTCAAGGGTGCCAGTAGGTGGGCACTTTTGCTATTCTGACAGAATCCTCATCCCCACAATATTGTTCCATGGTTTGTCGAAAACGTGAAGAATACAAACAATCTAAGAATTCCAATCATATTTTCCCTTCTATATTGATGAAAAACAGTTAAAAATTCACTTAACAAAGAGGAACGATTTTATATCAGCCTCGATTTTTTCGTTTTTTTTAGGTTTCGACGATCGCGCGACTACAGCAACATGTGCATACAACTCAATGATTTATGAAAAGTTAAGGGTTAATGAGATCACACTTTAATACTAAGCACATTGCCGCTGTCATCACCACGAACGTCAGAACTGATGGGTGCCAGTAGTTGGGCAGTGGCAGTATTATCAATTTCAAACGACTAACGAAAGGGCAAGACGATTGAAATTGAAAACATTTGTTTAAAAATTTAAACATAAATTACTGCAGAAAAAACTATGTTTCAAAATGCAAATTGAAAAAAATGTTTAATTGTAAAACATGTTTTTTCTTTTAGTGTATGAATATCTCGAACGAAAATATGTATGTTTTTATGTTGAATTGAGCAATTTTTTTTTTTTCGGTAATTTTTACCAAAAAAATTAATGGCTCTAAACGAAATTGTTCATATATACAAAACAAAATGTATTAGCACTGAACGATGACGTATACACTAGACCGCCTCGAAAAAATGAAGTTATCCGCACACCATCTAATTTGAAGCATATTTGGAAGGAGATTCCGGAAAAAATTTTCTTTTTTTTTTTGGCCGATCGTAGAGGTAGCGCATTGACATATTTCTTTATATTGTCTCTATTTATGATCCACCCTTCTAGTACTTACCCACCAAATCTCAGTTAGTACCACCCTAATGTACCATTCCAAGTGCAGAAAATTAAAGCTCTCGAAAAATCATTAAACTCTTGCAAAGGAAGTATACCGATTATACCATTAGAACTATTTATAAAAAATATAATTAATATTTTTACCGAACGTAGGGGTAGCGCATTGACATATTTCATCATATTGTCACCATTTATGATCCGATTTTAAAGTATAATATATCTCCAGGAGACCTACAATAATGCCTCATACGTCATTGCCCTCAAGTACACCCTTCTAGTACTTACCTACCAGATCTCAGTTAGTACAACATAATGTACTTAAGTGTTTAAAGTCGATGTCCAGCAACTCGAAGGACCCTTAAGATGCAATATAAATAAGCATTGAAAGACCTAAATATTTACACAGCTTATCCATGCCATTCTCAAAACACCGAGCGCTTTGTTCATGTAGTGCATGAATCTGCCATGGCGGTCACCGATGAACAACGCATGGGACATATTTTAGCTAAACTCGAGAGCCGGCACAAATACAGCCAACTTGAATCACGTCGAGATTTGATCGATTAAAAGTAGGTTAATAAATAAATTAAAGTGGAGGTCCTTCGAGTTGCTGGACATCGACTTTAAACACATAAGTACATTATGTTGTACTAACTGAGATCTGGTAGGTAAGTACTAGAAGGGTGTACTTGAGGGCAATGACGTATGAGGCATTATTGTAGGTCTCCTGGAGATATATTATACTTTAAAATCGGATCATAAATGGTGACAATATGATGAAATATGTCAATGCGCTACCTCTACGATCGGCCAAAAAAAAAAGGAAATTTTTTCCGGAATCTCCTTCCAAATATGCTTCGAATTAGATGGTGTGCGGTTAACTTTTTTTTCCCCCTATAAGGTGATACGGTCTAGTATACACACAGAAAAATACCCAATGTAGAAATAAACCCAATCGTACTTATTTCTGCGTTAAAGCAACTTCATTAATAACAACTTCATTAAAATAACGGTTTAATGAAATTGAAGCTAAAGTCGTCAACTTTGAAATAAAATTGACTATTTCAAAGTGAAATTGCACCACTTCAAAATAAAAATTGTACAATTTTGAAATAAAAATGCACGACCTCAAATTGAACTCAACAACTTAAAAAAAAGTTCGCTCCATTTTGAAATGAAATTTGCCAGTTCAAAGTGAGGTTGTTCGTACTTGTTTTGAGTAAATTCTACTTTACCAGACTATCATGAACGTTACAAGCTAGATTCGAGGTGGTTCATGTTCGCTGCCAATAAGAATGAACAATCTCAAATTGAGATTGAACCACCTCAAAATAAAAATATAAAATTTTGAAATAATTGAAGGGGAAATTTTTAAAGTAAGCTTCATCGTACTTGTTTTTAAAATTTTCCACTTTACCAAACTATTATGACGGCTTCTGCTTGATTTGAGGTGGATATTTTTGTTTTTAGGTGGTTTTTTTCTGGCTGTACAGTTTTCAAAAGATTCGGTTTGTTTTGATAAATTATTGGGTTTTGCCTGTTCGACCATTTTTTAACTTCTTGATCCTACATTTCTCAAAAACGTGATAGAAAAATTCCAAGATCGTTATCTTGTTCAGCGTTATAAAATTAAAATTTCGTGTTATGTAACTAAATTTCTATTATTTGACTATTTGTATAAAAGTAGCGTAACGAAAATGTCTTGTATGACTTAAATGACTTATCAATCTAGAGAGTGAACTATGTAACTAATATTTTGAGCTATTTATAGGTTATTCTGGAAAAAAAACCTAAATCCAAAATCAGTTTCTAAAAATTTCCAATCGAATCCACCAAAAAAAAAAGATTTGGTCCCAAAACAAAATTTTGACCCATTATATGTACCTATCCACTTCCTAAAAATTCCAATCGAATAAAAAAATTTTAAAATCATCACTTTTTTTGTTGTATACATATTAGGGCTTTCGATCGGTCCATTTTCAGTCCCGAAAATCCCGGGATATTTTTTCCAACATCCCGGAATTTTCGGGACTACATTTTAAATAAATTAGTCTATAAAAAAGTTAAATACAAAATAAATAAAAATTTTCATCGCTCATAAAATATAAAAAAATTGTGTAAGTAGAAAAATAGTTTTTGACAACATTTGGACCATCCAAAAATAAGAAAAAATAATTTAGAAAAGCCACAATTTTCAATTGTTTGTGTTTGAAATTTTTTCTTTAAGAAAAAATTAATTTATATTTATTTCAGAAGAAAATTGTTATTTTCTGTCTTAGCAAACGCACAAAAATGAATTACTTAATAAAAATAATTGAGTAAAACTGAAAACTGATACAAAAGAAATTTCACAAACCTTATTTTGAATTCAATTGTTTCTTTCCTATAGAAACGGAAACTCAAATACTGAAAATGAATAAATTCATTAATTTCTACCTCAAATAAATTGAAATTAATGTTTATGTTTATTTATTACAGCTAAAACTATATATTTTCCTTGTAAAAGTAACGAATCCCGAAAAATACCGGGATCCCGCAATTTTCAGTCCCGAAAATCCCGGGATTTCGAAAAGCCTTCGGGATCGAAAGCCCTAATACATATGTTTGTCCGATTTAGCTGAACTTTCAAAAATGCGCACGGGCCTGGTATAGACAAACAAATTTTTTGCTTGAGACATTCTGAAAACAACTAGCTAAAATATTATTAAAACTAGAGAGTGGACTATCTTCGGCTATACCGAAGCTGAAATACCCCCACACAGTAGGAAGAAGTACCTCGAACGTAAAAAAATGTGGTCTCAAGACCCTATTTTGAGCAAATTATAGGTGGTTTTGGAGCCCGGACCATGTCCAAAATCCATTTCTAAAAATTTCCAATCAAATCCACCAAAAAAAAAAATTGGTCTCAAGACCCCATTTAGACCCTTATATATGTTGTCGCGGCATAAATTCGCGACATAATTTTGTTTGTTGTTGTTGTTGTTTGTTTGTTATTGTTTTGTGTTTTCCCTTTGTTCGTTGCGACGGGTGAACAAAACCGAAGGGAAAAACACAGACCGAAAACGCGCGCTGACACTTTTTATTGCATTGTTCTTTTTTATTATATTGTTCTTTTTTATTTATATTATTTTGGTTTAATTGAACCAAATTTGACACTCGCGGGTGGAATGCAGCCGGGCGGATAATTGACAACTGCTGTCAAGATCTCTTATTCCCTTTTGTTACGACTTCGTTTTAGAAGTTTGTTGATGAGCTTTTACGATCCGATGTTGGGGAAGGCATTGCGCGAAACTATACTTACGGGACGAAGACATAATATAAAAAAAACTAGACTAAAGCTTTTTGTACTCTAAACCTGTTTTGGGAGGGGAATCTGTCGACATTTATGCTTTCGCCTATACATACATGAGTGCCGCCAATTTGAGTATTTTCATTTTGGTGGGTGCGGGGGTGTATATGTAAATTTGCCAAACACACTCTAGAAAAATCTGAGAAGATCTTTCACATATAGGTGTGGGCAAAGCCCCGACTGCGAAACTGGCTTCTGCGTAGGTCGCGCTCATGTGTGGGGGGGAAGATGTTAGAGAAATGAAAAGTGAGCGCCATATATGCGTTCATATAGACAAGATTCTTTTAGTTCTTTTTAGGCAGGGAAAAGAGTGCGAACAGAATTAGTGGACTGACGTTTTCTTTTTTTTTTATCTAAATTTTCGAGTAGTGCGGTTTTAATTGTGGTTTTAATTTTGATTCTTGTGGTTTTTAATTTTTGATTCTTAAATTGTGTTTTTTGGTTGCTGTGGACCTTCGTTGGATCGTGGAGCTGAGGCAGGAGATATTTTCGAAGGGAGTATTTTTCCGCGCTGGTGTTATTTCCACCAGCGGGTGGAAATTGTGTATTTGGTGTTTTTTTTATCTGTGGCAGTCGGCCATTTGGTTTATTCGAAAGATATAAAGGGAAGGAAAAAATGTTAATAGAGTTTGTCAAGTTGTGGCAAGTCAGTTGTGGCAAGTCGGCCACTGGTGTTTCGAGATTTTATAATGGAGTTGGTCTCTGTCGGTTTTGTGGTCCTGGTTTCCCCTTTCCCTTCCAATTTTTGTTGTGGCGTCCCGCACCTGAGCCAAGTTGTTGCTGGACATCGATTTTTTCGAAGTCCAGCTGGTGAATTGATTCTGTAAAGAATCGTGCGAGGGATTTCAGGCAGGTCGGTCTGGTCCCGTAAATCAAGTGCACATAAAAACATAATTTTTGTCATTAGTGTTTTTTTTTTCTAAAATGCTCTCGTTTGACAAATTTCCGTGTTGTGTGTCAGTGAGTGGTACCGTGAACCAGGTGCACATAAGAACTTGATTTTTGTCATTAGTATTTTTTTTTCTAAAATACTCTCATTTGACAGATTTCCGTTTTGTGTGTAAGTGGGTTTTCGTTTCCATTTCACGTTCGGTTATTTGCGGTTTCCATATACGTATATTTCAGAGGGGGATTTGAAAAGTTTAGTTATCGGGTTTTCGCGTATTCGTGTGTTTCGTTCGGTCGGGGATACCATTCCGCGAGGGTCGGCTTAAATCCCACGCTTCGCGACTGTGCTATTCGGACTGTGATTTTAGAGTTTTAAATAAAGTTTTAGTTTAAAAATAGCGCGACAATGTGGCTTCGGAACCTCGGACCATGTCAAAAATACGTTTCTAAACATTTCCAATCGAATACAACAATAAAAAATTTTTACCTTTTTTTTCGGTGTATGGGAGCCACGCCCAGTTTTTATCCGATTTGGCTGATTCTCGAACTTGATCTCAGTATTCACGAGAAAAACATGTACCCAAAGTTTCAAATCGATATCTCCAAAACTGCGACCGCTATCGTGCGGACGGACAGACGGACAGACGGACGGACAGACAGACGGACATCGCTAAATCGACTCAGGAGGTGATGCTGATCAAGAATATATATACTTTTCCATACCGGACACGCCTCCTTATGGGCGTTACAAACGTTGTGACAAAGTGAGTATACCCTGCCACAGTGAGTGTGGGGGTATAATAAAATAATTTCAAACAAAAACAACAATTCTCTCATTTTGAAAAAAAAGTTTTAAAATTGAACATTTGCGTTTTAAAATTCGTTTTTAGCACACGTGTTTTAAAATTGAGCAAATCTGTACAAAGATCTATTTTAAAAACGAAACCCGGGATTTTAAGTCCGGAATCCCGGGATTCAAAAATCTAATTGGTAAATTAAAAAAACCCACTTTTGCAGATTTAGAGCTACACACACACAAAAATTGACAAAATTTTTGTCAATAACGACTAACAAAAATTATTTATCGATCTGAATCAAATTTTTTCAATTTAAAAAATTTTTTTTTTACAAAAAAGATATATGTTAAAATAATTTTGATGACCGTATATTGAAAACTTTACGAATTGGATAAATGGTTTTGTGTGTGTTTTATTTATAATTTTTTCACTTTGACAAATCGTGTTTTTAGAACTAACGGTACTTAGAATATTGTAAACAAAACAAACAAGAAAGTTGTGATTATTCCAAAAGCAGGGCCCAAATGCGTAATTAGTTAAAAGTTAATTAAGGAACATACCTTCTGCTTCATTTTGCAAAAAATATCGCAGATGTACTTTTTTTAAATGACTAATAAAAATTAAAAAAACAATTTTTTTTACAATTTTGTCTAAGCAACACGAACAAAATTTTAGTATCCAGTTTGATTTTTTATTATGTTTTCTTCCTACTTCCTAGAAAATTTTCATTTAACCGATTTGTTTCTACCTTTTTTTAGAATTCTGGCGGTTTTTGAAACATTTCATTGAAAATGTGGCTATACTAAAGACGATATCACAAAACCTTTTAAGATTTTTTACTTAGTGGGAGTATTTGAAAACAAATCCCAAACCGGTTTTTTTAAAAACATCAAGTCCGTTTCGGGTATTTTTGGCCACACACGTTACACTGTGGGACACGCCCCTGAATGAGTTCAGCAAAAAAAAATTTAGTACGCTAATTTTTGTAATTTTTGTATGGAGCGAATCACAGAATGACTGGACTACTATTTGTTGGCAAAAAAAAAGGTTTTTGCAATCTCCATGCACAGAAAAAAAAATGGTCGGTAAAATTAACCGAAAGAAGTGGTTACGTACACAATTTAAAAATGTATGAAAATTGTAAATTTTTTAACCGTAGGTAGATTTTATCGACAAAAAATGGTAAAAAAAAAGGGTTGAAATAACCGAAAAAAATGGTTGTTTTACGGAAATTGTATGTTCTTTTACCGTAAATGTTGGTTATATTTTAATTTTCACCAACTTGTGCAATTTCGCATTCGCGCATCTTCAGTTGAATTGTTGGGACTCAAAGAAAGAAGAATTCTCAATCGTGTTATGAATGTTTTGCCTTATAGAGTCAGCTTGAGCTGAGCCAAACAGGGTTTTTTTTGCTTGTAATACTGCATATGTAATACTAATTTTGGAAAATAAGAGCTTGTGTCAGTTATGCGCTCAAGCTAATATTTATTTTTTTTAAACATGCAATCTTGCATTTTCAAAATTTATTTTTGTGATTGATATGTTTTTTCTTCTTTTGAAAAAAAAAACAACAACTTTTGCGGTTATTACGGTAAGCTTACCTCTATCATCGGTTAACTTACGTACCGTTTTTGTAGTTATACCTCCAATGAAGTACACCACCCACTTCTCATCGACGAAGAAGGGTTGGAGCGTTTTTTCGGTTAAATCTACCGACTTTTTAACACCGAAAACCCCCTTTTGCGGCTGACCTGTAATCAGTGTTGCCACTCAACAGAAAAATTTGCAACCAAATTTTGGTACAAGAGCAAAAAAAACTACCACAATCAAATATAAAAATATTAGCTGACCCGGTTCGCTTTGCTGGAGCTAGTTATGGTTTTTGTGTTCCATTGCCTTCAATGTAATAACAAATTAATGGAAACAAATATATTTACTTCGGCTGTGCGAACAATCGCCCAAAAAATTGCGAAAATCGTCCAAAAAATTATGAATTTTCGCCCAAAAGTTAAAATGAACAATCGCCCAAAATGTTGGGCTTTTGTTCACAATGAATAATAACCCAAAAACAAAATGAATAATCGCACAAAATTTTTTTTTAAAAATAATAAGAAAACATTTTAGATTTTCATATTTCAAAGAGCCTATTTACACTATCATTTCCATGACGAAAAATCTGACAAAGAGCTAATAAGAACTGCGGTAGTGAAAACGGGATAGAAAATTTTGCACCGAAAATCCATACAAAAAACGTAAAAGGTGGCAATTTCATGTAAAAACTGGCAAATTTCGTCATGCCCATGTCAGTATAAATTCTAAAAACGGCATGCCCATACGTCATGGGAATGACTGTGTAAATAGGCTCAAAGAAACAAAGAATCTGGAAGCTTCTGTTGTTAGAGAATTCTTAGAGAATGGATTAGACGAATTTAAAAAAATTTCCATTTTTGGAAATTGTTTGTCCTAAAACACCATTGTATCCTTCTACTTCAGATGTAGTTCTTGACTGTGTTTTGAAAACAGAGTAATTAGCTGGCCCAATCTCTAAAATATGTAAGCAAAAATACGGAACTAATATTGAACTTTTGTGATTTAAAATTCTAATTACAATAATACTACAACTACAACGAAATGTTGTTGTATGGCTGTTGTAATGGTGTAATGTTTATTGCATTAATGTTATAATGTTATTGCATGGTAGTAGTAGGTGGTAATAAAGCGCCGCAGTCGAAAAATTTTAACAAAAAATCGTCTACGGAGTTTGGATGGCGCGCTAAACGCTCAACAGGTTGGTCTACTGTTAACATTATTTAACAGAGTCTAAATTAGGGCCTTCGATCCCGGGATCCCGGGATCCCGGGATCTTGGTCCATTTTTAGTCCCGAAAATCCCGGCATATTTTTTCCTAAATCCCGGGAATTACGGGACTACATTTAGTCCATAAAAAAAGTTTAATACAAGAAAAATACAACTTTTCATCGCTCATAAAATATAAGAAAAAAAAATTTATATTTATTTTAGAAGAAAATTGTTATTTTTAGTCAGAGCGAACGCACAAAAATGAATTGCTTATTAAAAATAATTAAGTAAAACTGAAAACTAATACAAAAGTAAAAAATTTTTTTATTTTTTAAAATGCATTTTGCTTGTAAAAGTAACAAATCCCGAAAAATCCCGGGATCCCGGGATTGCAATTTTCAGTCCCGAAAATCCCGGGATTGCGAAAAGCCTTCGGGATCGAAAGCCCTAGTCTAAATGTATTATATATACATATGTTGTTCTAAAAGAAATTTCAAACGACTAATGAAAGATCAAGACGATTGAAATTGAAAGCATTTGTTTTAAAAATGAAAACATAAATGTACTGCAGAAAAAACTACGTTTTAAAATGCAAATTGAAAAAAAATGTTTAATTTCAAAACATGTTTTTTCTTTCAGTGTACAAATTATAAGAGATAGTAAATGAAATGGTGCTAATTAGCAAAGCTGGGCATTAACTAGTTAATTCGTTAATAGTTAATTAACGAAGTTAAATTTTTGGTTAACTTTTAACGTTTCAGTTAATTTTGAAAACCATTAACTTTTTCATTTAGTTAAGTTAAATTTCTTCGATTAACAAGCATTAGTTAACTTTGAAACAAAAACAATTTTTTTATTATTGAATGTAAAAAAAAAAGTAAAAATTAACAATTCATATTATTTTTAATAATCTACATAGCCACATTGTTGAAAAATTGTAAACAGAGAACTCTTTCTTGTTGTTGAAAAAAATTTAAAGTTTCAAGTCGAGACGGCGTGCCTAGCCCGCCGTCAAATGTATCGGCTTGGTCGGCGGCGAAATATTGAGTCAATTGTGTCGGCTCAACCGATATTGACATCGATTTGTTCGCACGCCGATTGAAGCCGATTATGGTCGGCGCGAAACTGTTTAGCCGCCGCCTACATTTTCCATTCAACTTGGAACTCTGGGTGCGTAGTGACAATAAAAAAAAAAGCGTCGGCAAATTCGTTTTGTAAAATTTTTACAAAGTTTTAATTTTTTAAGTTAAATTTGCATATAGAGGGCTGAAATCGATCGAAAAAAGGGTCTGTGAGTGCAGGCATTCTATTGTAGGGAAAAAAGAAGTGTAAAGTGTGGTATTTGTTGGTACCCTTAGAAACACCGTCCTCTCATGAAACTTAAGAATTGAGAAAATGGCGGTCAATGAAAGAGGCAACATTTCTAATTAGCATCATTTCATTTACTATCTCTTATAATTTGTACACTGAAAGAAAAAACATGTTTTAAAATTAAACTTTTTTTTTTCAATTTGTTTTTTCTGCAGTACATTTATGTTTTCATTTTTAAAACAAATGCTTTCAATTTCAATCGTCTTGCTCTTTCGTTAGTCGTTTGAAATTGATAATACTGTTGCTCTTTTCTATTTCAAAAAATCAAAGCATAGTTTTAGGGTGTTTTTTTTTAAATTCAAAGTGTGCTTTTAGTACAACATATGTATATACAATACATTTAGACTCTGTTAAATAATGTTAACAGTAGACCAACCTGTTGAGCGTTTAGCGCGCCACCCAAACTCCGTAGGCTTGGGTTCGAATCCCGGCCTAGAATTTAAGAAAATAAAAAGTTAACTCAATATAAGTAAATAAAATAATTGCAAACAAAAAAAACAAAAAAAAAATGTTTTTTCTTAAAAAAAAATTTTTTTATTTTGAAAAAAATGTTTTAAAATTGAACATTTGCGTTTTAAAATTTATTTTAAGCACACGTGTTTTAAAATTGAACAAATCTGTACAAAGCTCTATTTTAAAAACGAAATCGTTCAATTTTAAAACATTTTCGTTTAATTTTAAAACATTTTCCTCTCAGTGTATGAAAGTTTTTGGGATTTCCTAAGCTATGTAGAACCTCACTAATTTGGATAAATGTAATAAATGGGGATGGTAGACAAATTTAGGTTCAACGCTAAAAAATTAGTAAGTATTGAAATAAAGCCAATTAAGATCGACTTGGTTCTACAAAAATACAAAACTCTTTCAAATATATATAATCCAATGTAGTTCACGCATTTTTTTTCGTATTTACATTTATTATAAGCTTTGGTCAAAGTTTTTTTATAATCGATTGTTTATTTGTGCTTTTTTAATATAATACTTATTTGCTATAACGCGTTATTTGGCCTGCGAAAAACTGATTTTCGCTTGTTTAAATTATAGTAAGTAGTCACTTTGTGATTCATTTTAATAGGTTAAGTAAATTTGGCACCACATTTCGCAAAAGCTCTAACATTCACAAACATCCACTTGTTAACATACCTAAATTTTCTATTCATGTTTATACAAATTTTAAAACGTTACTCATTTAGTATCTAACTAATTACAAACTCATGACTATCGATTGGATTGGCTTCTTAACGATAAATAAAAATAGGAAAGCTAATACAACTACGCTGCTCTTGTACTGCAGTTGACCGCATCCACTGCTTTGGGACTTTCCTAAACCTATACCAGCAGTCATAACCATGTCCTCTGGCGGTATTCCGTCGGCAATTGGATTTGAATCTAATACGAAAAAAAAATCATTTTAAATTACATACTTTTACATTTTTCTTTGTTTTTGGTTTGGTTTACCTCCATTTGCATCCTTAATTTTGAACTCGTGCTGCACTGAGAATTTCGACCAACCAACAGTATTTTTAGTCTTTACGCGAGTATGCCAATCTCCAGGCATCAGTTCCATTTCATGGGCCACCTTCCACACACCACTTAATTCCGCATGACGTTGGGTCTGTATAATGGATGCAGTACTCCAAGTGTACGACTAAAATATGTTTGAATGGTTAGAAATTAGAGTAATCAACTATTCGACAAAATACAAAATCAATCTTCAAAATTTGTGAATCAAACTATCTAATGGCATATCTTTCAAATTTTCTAAATATTAAACATATCGTCGCTGCGCCTACAGAAAAAGTTGTGTATTTTTATAACCCTTATATTAATTTGCTTTGGGTGGAATATATATATATATATATATTTATATATATATATATATATATATATATATATATATATATTGAGGATATATATATATATCCTCAAATCTGCGGCGAGCTTTTTCATACACTTCCACATGAGCTAGAGAGCTGAAATTTGGAACACTGATAGAACTCCGGTGACAATGCATTCTATTAATGGGGTCCATCAGAGGCGTAGGGGGACGTGGGGGACTCGAACCACTTTTTTTTAAACATTCCTTCAAGCTACAATGATTTGGTAGGTGGGTTCTTATTGACAAAATGGATGGAGCCAATTTAATGTTCTAACTTTCGTATTTTGTAAGCTACAAGGCTGAAATTTTTTACTTAGGTTCGCATTCGGGAAAAAGAGTAAAAAAGGGGGGGAAAAGGTATTAGGAGGAAAGTAGCCAAAAAGCCTTAATTTTAAATCTAAATTGCTGAAATTAATTTAAAGGAAATTTATTTTCTGCTTTTTAGTCGGTTAAAGGGTTATATTTTAAAAAAAATTGTTTTTTACTCTTTTTTTATTCATCAACTTTTGAGCAGAGCAAAAAAAACTGATTCTTACTGTCCATGCGTCTTATTTTAAAAATGTCATATTTTCTAAAATTTCACTACCAACCAGTGTTGGCAGGTGATGCTGGCGGAAAAACGTCAATTTGGCTTTTAAAAAACGTCATTTGGGTCTAAAAAACGTCAAAAGCAGAGAAGCGAAACGGAAAACTTCCCCACATAGAGCTTGAAATTCCCCGCAAAATGGTCCCTGATCATGGTGAATAAAAAGAGAGAGAGAGAGAGCACAAAAACTCCATATAAAAAATAGCTCTATATTTTCAGCGATCTATACGCAGAAGAGAGTGGAAAGCAACATACAATAATGTTCTGCAAGCACAGACTATGTCAATGAAATCGAACGAAATCTGTAAGCATAGGATAAAGTTTTGAAATAGAACTTAATACCGAAAATTAATACCGAAAGTATCCTATTCTCTTCCTTGGCACAAATAGGATGTTTAAAAAAAATATGAAAATCGGTTGGCTAGTTTTTGCTCTTACCCGTTAAAACCAAATTGGCGTTTTCAATTTTATAAATAGGATTGTCTACTTTATTTCAAAATTGACGACTTTAGTTTGATGTGTTTGACGTATTTCAACTTCATTTTAAAGGTATTTTAATTAAATTATTTTAACATAGAAATTCTGAAAAAATTCACATTGTATACATATATATGTATTTATATATATATAGAGAAAGATCAAAAGTGGCATCTATAATAAAATGTAAATATTATCTATCCTTATCCATGTTCATCACTAGACGGGCAATTGTTTTGGACAATGGCTCAATTTAGAGGCTCCGAACCAACTCCCAGAGTTACGCTACTCGACGTGTACAATTTTCAGCGAGATCCGATAATGGGAAATTGACCTAAATAGACAATCGGGTTTTAGAACCAAAATCGACAATGTCAAATATACTTTAAGCGATAGAAGAACATCTTACATCGTCATAAGTAAAAATCGAGATTTTTTGGCAATACTATCGCATTTAGGGTACCTATAATTTTGTCGTATCGGTATGCTCATCTTAAGTCACTAAAACCTTTAAATACATTGAATTCTTTCGTCCAATTAATCTAATAAATTGTATGTAAGATAAGCATCAAAAGTTGTAATCAAAAAGTTTTCAGCTAAGACTTAGTCAATTTGATAGCCAATTTGTTGAGGTTTTTAGAATTTCGACTTTTCCGATTTTTTTGCTCTCCTGAAAAAGTCGAAAAACAGACTTTAGATGTTATCGCTAACGGGTAGAGAGTTTATCCAATTGATAAAATTTTTGTCAATATACGGTCAACCAAAAAATGTTATCACTTCAATTCGAGAAAAAATTGTTTTTAAAAAAATTTTCTTCATATTTTTTTGAACTATTTTTGGCTATGCCGAAGCTGAAATATGCCCACACAGTATGATCCATTTAGAAGTACCTCGAACATAAAAAGATGTTTTCCTAAGGCCACATTTTGAGCCATTTATAGGTGGTTTTGAAGCCAAGGACTATGTCCAAAATACGTTTCTAAACAATTCCAATCGAATACAGCACTAAAAAACTTTGAAGAAGACTTTTTCCTTTTTTTTGTGGTATATGGGAGCTCCGACCAGTTTTTGTCCGATTTCGCTGATTCTCGAACTTGATCTCAGTATTGAAGAGAAAAACATGTACCCAATGTTTCAAGTCGACATCCCCGAAACTGCGACCGCTATCTTGCAGACGGACAGACGGACGTACGGACAGACAGACGGAGATGGCTAACGACTCAATATTAATTTTTTATGTCGTTTTTCATTTATGCGGAATAAAATTGATAAAAATTAGTGATTTGGAAATGAAATTTGGTTTCAGTTCATCGGGTTTTCTCCTTAAGCGGGCTCGTCAACTAATACAGAAAAACAATTGTCAACTTATCCTAGGACCGAATGTGAATAAAATTCTCGTGCAAAACGATATAATTTCATTCATCTGTTTTTATACCCCCACACTCACTGTGGCAGGGTTTACTGGGTTAGGTTAGGTTAAGATGGCTGTCGGCACACCAAGCCATACCGCAAGCCATACCGCATGGCGCCCAATCAGACAGTGACCAGTGATAACACCTACCACCTTCGAGATGCTGGTCCTAGGCAGTGCGATGAGTCTTTTAGAACGCTTCAGATCCACCAACGGCCAGATCTGCCTTGTTGTGTTACAAGTGGTTCCAGGAGACCATCCGTTGTTAGTCTTGGCGACAGGAACTTACCCCGCACAGCAATCGCAACATCAACCGCATAGGCCACTACCTTGCAACCCCCCCCCCCCCCCCCCTTCACGTATTAGTAGTAGTTAATTTACCGCTACGTTCCATAGAAGAGGAGAGAGGACACCACCCTGAGGTGTGCCTCTGCTAACAAATCTCCTGGCTTCCGCATCGCCTAGCTTTGCATTGACAATCCTGCTCGTGAGTAGCTGAAATATCAAATCTCTGAGTGAAGCAACGACACCTAGATTTGTTAGTGCACTGGTATTAGCTAGGGGGTGACATTGTTAAAAGCTCCTTGTATGTCGAGGAAAGCTACCATGATGTACTCCTTGTTAAAAAGAGACTGTTCAATGGTGCCTACTAGGGATGTCAATTTTCCTTTGCCAATCCCGGGATTTTCGGGATTTCAAAATGCAATTTCGGGATCCAGGAATTAGTCCCGGAATTTGGATTTTTTTCAATTTAGTATAAAAATGTTATATTACAACAAATTGAATTGCTTTTAATATACGTAAGTATGTATGTGGGGTTGTTCCCTTATAATTCAAGAAATACTTCATCGATTTCAATGAAACATGTCGAAATGTAGGTAATTTTATTGGCCTCGACATAGGCTATATGCCATTACTGCCATTACATAAACTTTGGGCTTTCGATGTGGGCGTGGCAAATATTATTCTAAAATGCTATAATTCATGCAGTGTTTAACCGATTTTGCTGCAATTTTTACGCGTTGGGTGATAAATGGGCTACCTCTGAAAATTCACTGCTCGCTTACCAGCACGCTCAAATTTTTGACTACGAAAATGTAGGGTCCACCCACATCCACGACCTAAAATTTTGAAAGTTCTGTAACTCGGGTACTTTCCAAGGGATTTTGATGAAATTTTGGATTTGGTGCTGGGTGGTGAATGTGCAGAGAGTTGACTATGAAAATGCCTGGTACACCACAGGCTGACGCCCCCATATTTTTAAAAGGGTATAGCCCAGGCCCTTTTCAAAGAATTTTGTGGAAATTTAGTTTTTGGTGCTGGGTGGTGAATGGGCAGAGGGATGACTGGTTCCAGTTGCTTTAATAATACAAAGTATAACATTTATACACTGACGTGAAAATATAAAATTATTGCTAAAATAAGCTAGTACTATAATATTTTTGAAATTGTGCAAATAATCTAACAATATTTGATGTTTTGAATTTGTCACACTTTTAATTCGGAATATGGAATGATATACTGATTGGAATCGATTTGGTCTTTGGAATCTTGGGTTTCCGGTCAGAATAAGATCATTTTAAAAATTTTTCATTTGATCCACATTTCTCGACAAACTCTTGACCTGAATATTTTGTCGAAAATTTTAATATACGGAACTGGAACTTGTATTGCATGTCCCGAACGATATTCGATGTATTTTTTTATCTGATTTCCATTTAAACAAAATGGATTTGAGTGCTTTATAGTCTACTAATTTGCAAACAGTTTTTTGCTTAAAATTGTTCATGTAATGAAACTAGTCCTTAATTTTCTTCATGCATTGATCGAAGTATCAGCAATGCGTATTTTTTTTTTATTTTTTTTTAACTACATAAAGTTTATTTATTATTTATCTTCTAAAATAATAATTAGAACTAACAATAACTTTGAACAAAATAATTAGACATTACATAACAGATTTAACATAGTACTAGTTGACCTTATCCACTGATTTGGACAACTTAATGTATATATCAAGGCGATGTAGGCAATGCGTATTGTATATTTTTATATAACTCATATAGTTTATGTACGAGTATAGCAATCAACCTTTTTCCCATTTTATTTAAATTTGTTCATTAGAACTAAATAAATAATTTTTCCAAACCAATCAAATCAAATGAAACACATGAAATCTGAAATTTTCCTTCAATAAATTTCTAAACTGCTTGTTTATGTTTCCAAAAAACATCATACTTCTCGAAGTATTTTCCTCAATGCTTCACAAAGGAATTAATCATTAAACAAATAGAATTTAATTGATTAATTTTTTCCCATTATAGAAGGCATTTTTTTGAAAAAAATTACTCCTAAAACTTGTCACGAAAATTCGCACTGGCTAATCCTGGGATTTTCGGGACTAACAAAGGGGCGGGATCCCATGCCTAGTGCCTACTAAGAAATATAAAGCAGTTTCTACAGACTTTCCTTTGAAGTAAGCATGTTGCGAAGCCGACAGAAGTTTGGTGTCTATCAAGGATGGGTTTTTCGGTACAATTGTACTTTTTCAATGCAGTTTCATTTAAAAAGGTACGTAAGTACTACAGAGACATTTTCGATACAATTTTACAATTTTACAATTTTGATCTTATTGATACATAATTCCATTCAAGAATATCATAAAATTTGTAGTCAGGCATGATTTTTTTTCGATTATTTCCAAAATGTGAAATTGATAAAATCGAAGAAATAAGCACGGAAAATAGAAGTTTAGCTGAATTTAAACATCTTAGAGCTTTTCTACATGCGAATTTCGGGCAAAAGTGAAAAGTATCGAAAATGAACTCAATGAACCTCTTTTTGCCAACATTTATAGAATTTTCTTGATAAAATTATAATACATCATACACCCAGAGAAATTTTTCCCCGTTTGAGGAAAAATTGGATTGGTTTTGCGCTATATAAAAGTTTCCTCATTTGAAAGACAAAATTCTATAATTTAAAGAAAATTTATTAAATTTAAGGAAAGTAACTTTACCTCCTGCCATTTTAAGGGAATGTAGGAGAGTTCAATGCAGCCACTGACGCCCATAAGGAGGCGTGTTCGGTATGGAAAAGTATATATATTCTTGATCAGCATCACCTCCTGAGTCGATTTAGCCATGTCTGCCTGTCTGTCCGCACGATAGCTGTCGCAGTTTTGGAGATATCGACTTGAAACTTTGGGAACTTATTTTTCACTTCAAAAGTAAGAGAATCAGCCAAATCGGACAAAAACTAGGATATAAGACAAAGAAGTAACAATTTTCACGCTCTTTTATATTGCTGTTTTCGATTGGAAATGTTTAGAAATGGATTTTCGACATGGTCCAAGCTTCCAAAACCATATATAAATTGGTCTAAATGAGGTCTTGAGACCACATTTTTTTTTGGTGGATTTGATTGGAAATTTTTAGAAACAGATCAACTGCCGGATCCGTTTCTAAAAATTATTCAGGGACACCCTCAGGGACACCCTGTATCTATACCGTAATGATAGAGGCTCAAATTATATTGTACTAACAAAACACTGAGAAAAAAAATCCAGAACTGCATGGTTATGATTTGAAACGGGTATCGCTTTGCAAATATCAACACTGTTCAGTTCTAAAATATAACGTGAATCAGTGTCAATATTTGAATGTTAATTTTTTATGTACAATTGTACTTTTTTAGGTTAATTCTACAAAATAAATTGTATAGAATTGTATAAGAAAAACCAAAAAACAAGTTTAAAAATTGGATTTTTACGAAAACCTATTGATCGAAAGGGCAAAATTGTTGACAAAATCCGAACATTCAGTTTTGGCTCGAAATTGACAACGGTTCGGTACGTTTTGACAACATTTCGCTTTAATTTTTTTCTCAGTGTATTTATGTAGTTTTGAAGATCTTTAGAATCACTAATCAAATCTGGAAAATATGTTAGTTGTGTTGTAATACTTTTCGATCCAAATAGGCAAACTTTGAAGCACTGTAGAAAAATTTTCCATTTTGGATCAATCTAGTTAGAAATATTTTAGAAATTACTTAAACTCTTAACTTACGCCTGTCATTTTGTAGTCCAAAACCGCTTCCGACAAAGGCTGGTAACTCTTAACCAACCAATTTAAAGTAACTTTATTTCCATCTATTTTCATGTTCTCGAACTGTGGAATTTCGGGTTCGAATATCAGATGCGCTCTCATGTCATCCACTCCAATGGAGTTCTGTAAGTGTACAAATATTTGGTCAGTAACTCTAAATATTTTACAAATCGCTCAGTTTACTTCAACTTCACACTTGTATTCGCCCAAATCAGCAGCGTTGACATTATTCACCGTCAACAATGTCCTGTTTCGGCTCTTGTGAATCATATTTTTGATTGAATATTTATCGGAGTAGCTCAACAAGTGGTTATCCTTCAACCAGCGAGTGATTGCAATAGGATTTGCTTTGTAGTCGCAATACAACTCAGCATTTTTGCCAGATTCAGTGTTCACGTAGTGACGATGCGTCGATACTTTCGGAATGTACTGTACATCGATAGTGACCATGCCGTGTGGTGGGTCCTGGGAGCCATTGTCGGCCAAGCACTGGTAAATACCAGCATGTTGTACGTCGAAGTTGTCGATGTACATTTTTCCATCAAACACTTCAGTTGCTATGTTTTCTGCACGTTGACCCTACGGTTTATAATATGATTTTATAATATATCTCAGAAACACAATATTGTTGCTACCTACATTAAAAGACCATGTAATTTTCTGTTCATCACTCTTAAAAGTTTTACATTCAAAAGTGTGACTTTCACCTTGTCGAAATATTATCGTACGATCGGTTACATCGCGTCCATCACAGAAGATCACCAAATGCCCTCTGATAATAAGCGATGTATGCAAACGTATATTTTCCGGTAATACTACGCAGTAGTAATCCCCAGCATCTTCAGCCTGTACATTTTTGATTAGGATCGAGTTATTTTTCATGCTTTCGGCACGATGGTTGATCGCGAATTGTCCATTGATAATTACGGTACTTTCTTTGTACCACATGACAACGTTTTTAACTAGAGTTCAGCAATTAGGTTAATATTACAACCAATTTGAATAAAATCGCTAAACTGCTTACTTCGGAAATTTCGTACATCGCAGTTCATCAACACATCGTCACCCGGGTTGGCATATTGCTCTAGTTTGGATTGTTCGAAATATGGCGGGTCCAATACTACTTCTTTACTGACAATTTGCGTGCTAGCTCCACTACCGTCAGATTTGTTGATGTCGTAATCACCATCGTAATCGTAGTCATCAGAATTTGCATCAGTACTTTCAAGAGTTGTAGTACACAATCCTAAAATAAATGACCAAGCATTAATAGATGACACCATTTTTGTGTATGTCTGATTCGTATGGGCGATTTTCAAATTATTTTTTTCTTTCGTCCCAACCCCTGTGGTACTGGACCAAAAAAATTATATTCCCAAAGTTTCATCCCAATCGGATAACTCTAGACCACCGCGAAACTAGGTTCAATATTAGAAAACTAAAGTATTTATTAGCCTCGCTGAAACCCTGAAAGAGGCAATATGCCCCTTTTTGAAAAAAATTGGGTATTGATATTTTTATGCAAAGTCGTAAAGGTCGGAAAATCGAGTGCAAAAAATGAATTAATTAAAAATGCGTTGTAGAATCAGAAAAAATCGAGAAAAAAATCATAATTAAATAATCCAAAATTTTTAGGCTTGCACATAAAAAACATTACACAAATATTGCACATGTTAAATTTCGAAAAAAAAAAATAATAATAAGAATTACTCTAATGCGCACAAGCGAAACAGGCTAGGGATGCAATATCGAATCAAAAATTGTGTATATTTAAGATATCGATATTGCCGACAAAAAAATTTCGGTCGCTCGATATATCGACCAAAAAACTATTGAAATATCGATATTTTATTTAAACTGTACGTCGATGAAAATTCTTCCATTTTCGCGATTTCACTGGTCGACAGTACATTTGTTAAATGATAAAACTTGGTAATTTTTTATGTATTTTGCCACGCTAAATCCGAAAAAAAAAACATGAAATTTTTCAAGCACGCATTATTTTTCCACAAACGCCATAAATTTCCTTTTTGTAGTTTTCATACTGTAACTTTAAAATAGATAAATTAATTCTGAAAACTTTCAAAGATTTTTCAAGTAAATGGTTAGCCCTACAACTTTATTGAACATAATTGTCTTGTATCTTTTATGGTTTTTAGGATACAAAAGCTCAAGCGCAGAAAATGAGAAAATTTTGTCAATTTTTGCACTTTTTAAATTACGGAATTTTCCTTCTAATGGAAACTCATTTTGTTAAATGAGAAACTATAACTTTTTCTTATGTATTTTTTCACGCTAAATCCGAATATAATAATTATACCATGCATAGTTTTGTTGTTAAGTTACTCAATCTCCTTTCCGCTTTTAAAAAGTAACAAAAAAATGGATTTTAAGAAAATGTATTTAAAAAAATATCGATATTATCGATATATCGTTTTTTGAAAAATCGATATTATAATATCGAGATTGGAGTAAAAATATCGATATATCGTAATTTTTTTTGCATCCCTAAAACAGGGGTAACAAATATTAACAAATATTGCACGTGTTAAATTTCACATTGTGCGTACAATGTGCTTTTTTGTTTTGTAGAGAAATACAGCAGCATAATAAGATGTAAAAACAGACTCTGTGAAATAACTAGAGACCGACCGAAATTCGGTTTCGGTTTCGGTTTTTCGGCTTTTCGGCCAAAAAAAAGCTGTTTCGGCCGTGTTTCGGATTCGGCCGAAAAATAAAATATCGCTTTCGGCCAAATTTCGTTTTCGGCCGAAATTCCTATATTTCCGCCGAAAATTTCGGTTTGATAGAAAAATGTAACAAATAAATAATAAAGATTACACTGAACGACAAAACTGAACTTTTTGTGTGTTAAATATACTTGATAGACAAATTCTTATGTATTTTGCCACGCTGGATACGAAAATAATAATAATGAAATTGTTACAGCACCAAAAATGCAATTTTTGTGGCGTTTGCTGAAAAATGGTGCGTGCTGGAAAAATTTAATTACTATTTTCGGATTTAACGTAACAAAATACATAAGGAACAACCAAGTGGATAAAAGCGGTATGTAACACAAATTTAAGCATTGATCATAGTTTCGAAGAATCAGAAGCGACAAAGAAGGCATGTCCTACCGGAGTAGATCTAATACTCTCGCAAAGATTTATAAATTTCTACTTCTCTACTACGGTAGCAGATTTTTCTACTTCCCTCAATGTATTTTCTACTACTATTGTAAGAAATGTACTCCTGAAAATATTATGTGAGTTTCATACAATGCAAAAGTACTATACTTTCTACAAATCTGCTTCCCCGACAGAAATTTCTACTACTCTCGTAGAATTTCTAGTATTCTACGCATAAACCCAAATCTACTCCCCTCTCTTGAAATCTACTACCCGGACAGTACTTTCTACTACGCTTGATTTCCACGCATTTGATAGTTTGCTTCTAAATTCATCTAATTCATGATCTGAACTTAAAATGATCGGTCCATATTCATAGTCAAATTAAGCTCCAACTTAACTTTAGTAATCTACTAAGTTGACAGATAATACACTGAACTGGCAGCTACTAAGCTGGTTCTAAAGTTTAGCAGCTACTAAATTTGACTATGAATCGATTTCAGCCTACTGATAAGCTTAATTATGTACCACTTTATTACATTCAAACTCACAATTGTTTCTTTTATTTTTTCGGTTTCGGCTTCGGTTTCGGCCGAAATTAAAAAAATAAAAATTCGGCCATTTCGGTTTCGGCCGAAAATAAAAATTAAAAATTTCGGCCATTTCGGTTTCGGCCGAAATTAAAAAAAGCGATTTCGGTCGGTCTCTAGAAATAACATAGCGTTTGGGATTTGTCGTGTGATTTTTTTTCGCTACTCAATTCATGAGCATTCGGTTTGAATTGCTGACATGTGAAAATGCTCATGTACTAAGAGTGTGTGCGTGTGTATTTTTCGGAACTCTGGATAAAACAATCGTAGGCTACACACGATAACGATACATCTGACTTCGGTCTGTGTACTTCAGCTTTGGCATAGCCGAAGTTAGACGACTCTCTTGTTATACCCCCACACTCACTGTGGCAGGGTATACTAACTTTGTCACAACGTTTGTAACGCCCATAAGGAGGCGTGTCCGGTATGGAAAAGTATATATATTCTTGATCAGTATCACCTCCTGAGTCGATTTAGCGATGTCCGTCTGTCTGTCCGTCCGTCTGTCCGTCCGCACTATAGCGGTCGCAGTTTTGGAGATATCGACTTGAAACTTTTTTTACATGTTTTTCTCGTGAATACTGAGATCAAGTTCGAGAATCAGCCAAATCGGACAAAAACTGGGCGTGGCTCCCATACACCGAAAAAAAAGGTAAAAATTTTTCAAGTCTTTTTTATTGTTGTATTCGATTGGAAATGTTTAGAAACGTATTTTTGACATGGTCCGAGGTTCCGAAGCCACATATATAAGGTCTAAATGGGGTCTTGAGACCAATTTTTTTTTTTGGTGGATTTAATTGGAAATTTTTAGAAATGGATTTTGGACATGGTCCGAGGTTCCGAAGCCCCATATATAAGGGTCTAAATGGGGTCTTGAGACCAATTTTTTTTTTGTTGGATTTAATTGGAAATTTTTAGAAATGGATTTTGGACATGGTCAGGGCTCCAAAACCACCTATAATTGGCTCAAAATAGGGTCTTGAGACCACATTTTTTTATGATCGAGGTACTTCTTCCTACTGTGTGGGGGTATTTCAACTTCGGTATAGCCGAAGATAGTCCACTCTCTAGTTTTTACTTTATTTTATATTTATTTGCCGACTTTTCCTAAGAAAAATTTGTAATAACTATTTCACAAAGTCGGAACCGGGATTGAATTCACGTCTTCCGGATTTTAAAATATTTGCCGAGCGCTTAACACATTCGCCTAACTCAGCCATTATTGAACAAGCGTTTAAAAGTATGACTTAACAAACCTTTTTAGGCTTGCCACACTTAAAGAAGCCAAAAACCGGAGATTTTCAAAATAAAATAATTAAATTTTAAATTTAATTAAATTTTTTTACCTTTTTTAATTAGAGACAATTTGCAATTAAAAAAAAGTTTCAAACAAACAAAAATAAAATAGAGAAATTTATACTTCACATTTGTACAGTGGCTTACATGAATACTGAATATTGATGAATATTGGGTGACATAGAAAAGGTCTAATCAATACTTTTCGAATGGGCGGTTTTTTTTTGGATGAAATAGGTGGTCAAACCTCTTACAACATCTAATTGGAAAGTTATTGTTTAGACCTTTCCTATGTTACCCAATATTCACATTATTAAATTTTCGAAAACCATAAATATATACACAAAAATCAATTGGGGACCAAAAAATATCAAAAAAATTTATTTATTTTATTTAATTTTTAAAATTGGTAAACTTTTTCATTAATACAAATTTTTGATTTTATGTTTTTGTTCAACCATATAAGATAGAAATGCACTTATGAGCTCATTGAAAAGGTAATCAACTTTCATTTTTTTACTGTGCAAAGCTTTAACATGTTTGTCTTAAATAATATGGTAAATTATCCTAGTATTACATATTAACACTAGTTTATTTTCCAATAGAAAAATGGATCTAGTGATTTCTGTTAGAACGAAGACGATATATTATAAATGGGTAATCCCATGTCCTTTTAAGTTGAGAATGCTATTGAGATCAGATAAGTTTATTGTTTATTTATTCCGAATTATCGAAATAATAATAAAATAAGATAGGGAGACCCGAATGAAAGAATGTGTACATTTTTAAAATTTATAAAAAATTACTAAAACTATAAAAAAACCGGAGAAATTTTTCAAAAAACCGGAGAATCGAAAAAAATAAATTATTTTGCTGAGAAATCGTTATAAAACTTTTTTCCAAAAGTTTGAAAACTATTGGATCTAAAAATAGATTTTCAAAACGATCATTTCGTTCGTTAAAGTACTCGTAAACGAAGTCGTTAAAGAATTCTTTAACTAAGTCGTTAACGACTCGATTACGAAGTTGTTAACGATATTTTATCGATGAAATTACGACTATCGTAATATACCAGTGAATGTCGGACTTCTCTCGAATATTTTTTATGGAGAAAAGGTTGTAAAATAATATCTTCGTAAAAAGTTCGTTGATTTATTGGCTGGGCTAATAGATAGTAGGGGAGGGTGCCCACAACTGACACCCTAATTTTTTGAGGCCATAACTTTCGTTTGAAACATAATTTCACAGAGATCTCGGGTTTGTTTGAAAGCTGAGTTCAATAGCTAAAAAGAATTTTAAACGGAACTTATTCCGAAAACTACTATTTTGGCAGTCGATCTAACAAAAGTCTCCAAAATCGACCCTCCAAGAAAGGTGCCCAGCTACTGGCTCCCATTTACAATTCGCTCGAAAAAATCGAAAATTAAGATTAAATTCTAGTTTATTAATTTGTAAGTGTTGTTTATTCTTTCAGTGGTTCACTCTGACCATTTGAACTGAAAAAATTATTCGTGTGATTTTGTTAGCAAAAATAAATGGAAATAAGTGAAAAAATGGGCTAAAATTATGTTTCGATGTCCTCCTCATATTCAGAACCGCAGTTTTTGTGAAATAGTTCCTTTGCATGTTGGCATATTTGAAGTGAACAGCACGATGTTTGCACGATGTTGAATCAAGGCTGCCAGTAGGTGGGCACTTTTGCTATTCTGACAGAATCCCAGATTCATCATCTCCGTTTCACAATAATGTTCCATTATTTGTCGAAAACGTGAAGAAAACAAACAAACTAAGAATCCCACTCTTATTTAACCTTTTACATTGATGAAAAACACTTGAAAATTGACTTAACAAAGATGAACGATTATATAATAGCCACGATTTTTCGTATTTTTTACTTTTCGACCAGCATACTACTCAATGATTTATGAAAAGTTAAGGGTTAATGAGATGACACTTTGACACTAAGCACATTACCGCTGTCATCGCAACGAACGTCAGAACTGATGGGTGCCAGTAGATGGACAGTGACAGTAGGTGGGCACCCTCCCCTACCATCTTAGTTTTTTTAGACTTTAATTAAAATGTAAAATTTTCTTATAGTAAAATCCAAATATTTGTGTAAATCAAAAGATTTACAAAATGAGTTCGTGCCGGGTACCCGGCAGGCATGTCCATCCTATTTCACTGCAGGTACAAGTCCCATTTTAAGCACAAATAAAATATTCAGGCAATTTTTGTATCTAATTTTTTACAATTTTTTTTATAAAAGATTTACAAAACAGTACGTTTTTTGGTACTCAATTAAGAGAGTATTGCAATAAAGTGGAACTCAATAAAGCGACTAAATCCCTGTATATCTTATATTTAGGGGATTCATTTTAAGTGGGAAACCCCTCGGAAATTGAACAGATGTGCAGTCAAAACATATGAAATTCGACAACTGCGCGTTTTCGAGGGGTTTCCCACTTTAAATGAATCCCCCTATTTTTTGACTCTATTAAGCGGAAAAATCATTTAAGCGGGGTAGAATTAAACAGAAACAACTGTATAACTTTGCTGCTCCAGCGATCTACCCACATCAGACCTACTTTTGTTTAAGTGTCGCAAAGACCCAAGGTGCAATAATCGGAAATACAAATTATGATATTTTTTTAAACGCTTTCTTCCTTGTTAGAAATGTGGACTTATTTTTTGTAAAACTCATTGTTAAAAATGTCATTAAAAAAATTTACGTCAACGCACTGTACAACGTTTCACAAATTTAATACTCGAGTATGCAGAGATTTACAGGTTGGCCAATAAAAACTGTCGGTAAATGAAATATCAATAAAAACCAAAGTAGTCAATGTATTTTGAAATTTTATTGTTTTTGATTCATAGCATTCATAACAATAATAAATGAATGAGTCAGTTCAAGTAGTTCCCCGTTTTCCTTGATTGCTAGACAAAAACGTTGATAAAAGGATTCACAAGTGGTACGCACAATTTCTCGATTAATTTCTTCCCATATTTGTGTCAAGAGCATTTTGAATCGGCCCACTATTAAACGCTTTGTGTTGCCAATTTTACCAAATATATATCCCTCAATACAGAAATCTAATGGGTTCAGATCTGGTGATGATGAGGGACATTCTTTTGCAGTATTAAAATCGATAATCTTTGTTCACATTTTCCTATCTTTGACATTGTTTACCAAACCATCACCTTGGATACATTCTGGAACCACTCTGCCGCTAGTTTGTCGTTAGGACTTTCTGAATACACGCTACAATTTTGATGATCGTGGCTGTCCTGTTCTCTTCTGAAAACAACCTACGTGCCAGAATGGAAAAACTAGATAATTTATACTTGGTCGCTTTTTGCGTCTATCGCGATGTGGAATGAAATATAATACACGCAGAGAAAAAACATGGTTGACCTGATCATATTTTAAGGGGACCATATTATGATTGGCGAAATGATTGCACCAACCATGCCATGATTGCATACTAAACATTTACATGATTGCAGCTAACCATTTACATGATTGAAAATAAACATGTAATGATTGTAGCCAAAAATTTGCATGATGGTTACAATCATGTTAACCAATTTTTATTCAACTTTCAATTGAATTTCAACATCTACTTTTCAATTGTTTTAAATTATATTATTAATATTTCAATGTAATATTAGCTGATTGTTATATTATATTTAAGAAATAATAGTTCATATACATTTTTCTTTACTTACTTACGTTTGGCCGTGCCGAGATTTGAACCTGGGATACTTGGGTTGCTATCGAAGCGCGTTAGCACGTTTAGCTACTACTGCCTTGCATTTCTTTTGTTCTAAATGCATACATATACTAATCATATCGATACCTTAAAGCGTAACCATCCTATGTCCATTTTTCCCAAACTGTAGAAAACGCAAAACAAGTTTTGAAATAAATTTTTCGTTATTATTGCAGTTCTGTTTTCTGGGTCCAATATTTTTTTTATGTAGCTTTATCCATTTTTGGAGTGTTGAAAAAAAAGATTGAGTGAAAACTCGTCATGGTTTTAAATTAAATGGAATTCTTCTGTGACATTCAAATTTGTTTTCATACAAAATTTCATTATTTTGAGTTCTAAGAGGCCCAACTATACTATGTCCAATACAATTTTCGGGACATAGTATAACTGCGCTCTTTGAAATTCAATTTGTTTATTTATCAAAAACACAAACCAAAAATAATTTATTGCTTGAAACACTAGATGGAGCTGGTGTATTTTCATATCAAACAATCAAATTTCACAGTTTGAAAATAAAAATGAAGGAATTTTAATGTGTCAAAAATCTAATACAAAAACCTTTTTTTATATTTTTATGGAATAAGAAAAGACAACAACTCAAAATTCGGACATTGCAGAAAAGTACAAATCTACCCAAGTACTCCGGATCGTGAATACTCTTATTAATATTAAATATCTAATCATGTACATTATTGCCTCCAGCATGTTTTTGGCATGGTTGGAATCTAATCATAATATGATCTCTGAAATCATAATATGGTCTCTATAATCATTAAAATATAATTTACATGATTACCCCAACCAACTATGGTCTTTATAATCATAGTATTATTGTAGCAAGTATATATGATCGCTGCAATCATGCTCCAACCATATTTTTTCTCTGCGTGTAGGTTTTGAGGTTCGTCGCTATTCAGAATTAAATTTCGCCAATCCATTAGGTGTAGGATCCCATTAGGTGTAGGGTATATGCCCGACTGAAACTTAATCATGTGTTTTTGATTTAAGTTTGGCTTGATTGGAGAGCAGGAAAGCGTAAATGAAAACTACGACAGAGTATTATTGGCCACCGTGTACTTGCAGTGGCGGTTAATACTTTCACCGTTTTTTTATGAGTTTACCGCAAGATAGAAAAACCGCTTGCTGTTCTCTGATATCCAACTAGCAGTTGGCAACTACTTTGATTTCCACTTATACAAATTCACCCTTAGAAACTCCATCCCCTAATCTCTTAAATCCCAATACCATTATATTTATTTTAGTTTTTTAAGTTTCTATTAGATCATCACTGTTAGGCATAAGTAGTTATATAAGCGATTTACTTTGGTGGATTCGATAAAAATTTTTAGAAACGGATTTTGGACATAGTCTGTTGATATAAAAATTTCAAAATGGGGTCCAAAAACTACATTTTTGTATTTCCTAGGTTCTTATAAATGTGCTCAAAAGAAGTGATTGTAACTCAGCTAACACCGTCTCAAATGTTTGCAAATTTTATTTTTCTCAGTTAGATAATAATAAAATACAATTTTGTTTAATTTTAAGAAAATAAGATATGCAATAAAAAAAAATGTATGAATTTAATTCAAGAAATGCAATTTCAATTAAAAACTAGAGAGTGGACTATCTTCGGCTATACCGAAGCTGAAATACCCCCACACAGTAGGAAGAAGTACCTCGAACATAACATTATGTGGTCTCAAGACCCCATTTTGAACCACCTATAAATAGTTTTGGAGCCCGGACCATGTCCAAAATCCGTTTCTAAGAATTTCCAATCAAATCGACCAAAAAAAAATTGGTCTCAAGACCCCATTTTGACCCTTATATATGTGGTTTCGGAACCTCGGAACATGTCAAAAATACGTTTCTAAACATTTCCAATCGAATGCAGCAATAAAAAAGACTTGAAAAATGTTTACCTTTTGTTTCGGTGTATGGGAGCCACGCCCAGTTTTTGTCCGGTTTGGCTGATAATCGAACTTGATCTCAGTATTCACGAGAACAACATGTACCCAAAGTTTCAAGTCGACATCTCCAAAATTGCGACCGCTATCGTGCGGACGAACAGACGGACATACGGACGGACGGACGGACAGACAGACGGACATGGCTAAATAGACTCCGGCGGTGATGCTGATCAGGAATATATATACTTTTCCATACCGGACACCCCCCCTTATGGGCGTTAGAAACGTTGTGTCAAAGTTAGTATACCCTGCCACAGTGAGTGTGGGGGTATAATGATCGATTCCCATTTTCAGTTTGTTTTTCCTTTGTTAAAATCGAGAATAAACTCCCCTTTCTGTTGATATTCTTAAAATTGAGAATTATTAATTGATTATTAATTATTAAATTGAGAAAGGCAATCATTTTCAAATCTATATCAAAAAATCAAAAATCCGGCTACAGTGTCTCAAGCCATGGGTGCATGGGACATATAACATGCTCAGAGGAAAAGAGCGATGAAACGTACTGACGCTCCATACATTTCATCGCTTTTTTATTCTGAGCGTGCCATGTGTGCGAAATTTCGGCTCTCTAGGTCCACTGGTGACCTCTGGAAGGTGAGGACAGACATCCGGATATACGGACAGACGGACAAAGAATGGGATTTTAAATATTGTGATTTGTATTCTCTTTATTCAATTTGTGTTTGCAACCGTCATTAATGTTGGTTATATTAATAACTGTACAAAAACACTTTGCACCTTTTTATATTGTAAAACATATTGCTGTTAAATTTCAATTTAGTTTTTTCACTAAATAAAATTATTTCAATTTACTTTCTCCAACTGCAAAGAATGCGTTTATAAATACTAGAGCCCGACCGATAAGCATTTTCAGGCCGAAGCCGATGCCGAAGTTCAATTAGCAGCCTATTACTTCGGCCGACGCCGAAGGCCTATACCGAAGCCGAAGCCGATACTTAAATAAAAACCCTTTAAATCTTGTTTTTTTCGTGTATTTTCATTCAAATTCGAGTATATAAATACACATTTAGTTTTTTAAGGAACTAAAAATTTATTTAAACAAATAATAAAAGTAACCAAAAGAATTCACAAACAAATTTGGGCCTCCTAGGTCAAAACTAACAGGAGCCTCAAATTATTCCATATATCACATGTAAGAACAATTGGATTTTTTTAAAATCACTTTTAAAAATTTGGAGTAAAGCTTAAAATAATGAGAATTTAGCAGAAATGGTAGAGAATTCTTCAAAGAATAAATCCATCTAAGTAGCTGTTTTTTAAGGACTCCCCAAATCCGTCAGGTGATGGACAAAGGATGTTCTAGTTTATGGTAAAAACCACAAATGTCAGCACAAGAACTACTTTTCATATATGTTGGCGCAGCAATTTGGGCTACATTTCTAAAAGGTAGAATCCTTCCGTGAGCCTCCTACCAATATATTTGAAATTTCATACAGTTTACCAGGACTCCTTTTAACATAGACATCAGGGCAAGTAGTAGCTTCTAAATCTTTATTTAAAATTCAGTAATCCACCCAGAAAATGTCCAAGGATGTACTTTGTGGCAGCTGTAACCCCGTGCCACGCAATTTGAGGCGAGATTCACTCAATATTCGATGATTACTAATTTAAATTTTAATCATATTTTTTGTTTTGTGGGCCTCTTATGTCCCATTGGAAATTCCATCAATTACACAATTTTACATTCAAGTCTCAAGAAAATCAGTAAGACCGTTTAGATGCGATGTGGGCTAGAAAATCGTATCGTAAAAAATTAGTTTTGGTTTTCGGTGTCGCAAAAAAAAGAAAAAAATTTAAAAGCTTCGGCCAAAACTTCGGCCATTTTTCGGAAAAACCGAAACCGAATGTGCATTTTCGGCCGAAGCCGATTAATCAGTCAGGCTCTAATAAATACACAATAAGTTATGGACCCTCACTTGCAGTAGAGAAGAGTACGGTTTAAGATTCGACTAAGGATGATGATGATCAAACGCAAATGTGCTTCATTTCTGATGAGACGAAGATGGAACTGGCGTATTCTACACTGTCAAAATAAAGAGAGCTTTGATGAAGAACCTGTAATCCCAGAAGAAGTACCTTCCAATTCGAATCATATTGCAAATTTACGAAGACATCCGAAGGGTGTACCTGGTGAGCGATATGGATACAAGGCAGCTGTTCAGAGTTCAGATAGTGGACAATGGATTTGTGCCATGGAGGACGAATTACAATCTATGTATGCGAACAACACTTGTTGTATGGGTGTATAAAATCAAGAATTTATTTGGTGGAATGCAACTGTACAAGGCAAGACTGGTTGCAAAAGGACTTTCTAAGAAATATGGTCAAGATTATGATGAAGTATTTGCATCAGTTCTGAAGTAGGCAACTCTTAGGACTCTGTTGGCCGTAGCATCACTCAAGGACCTGATGGTTCAACATATCGATGTGAAGACAGCTTTTCTAAACGGAGATTTGGAGAATGAGATGTACATCAAGCAACCTCCAGGAGCAGAAGCATTTACGGTTTAAAACAATCAGCACGTTGTTGGAATCAGAAGATAAATGGTGTGCTCATAAATCTTGGATTCAGAAGGGGAGAGGAAGATTGTTGTTTATACGTCAAAGGTGAAAATATTGTTTATATTCTCGTGTATGTTGATGACATACTTGTTGTATCAAAAACCGACCATTTAATGCAGGAAACGATTGGCAGAATCAAACAAAATTTTGAAATTACGGAATTGGGAAATGTGAAATTATATCTCGGAATTCAAATTGAAAAGAAGGATAGTAAATTTTACATGCATCAGGAAGAATATATAAAGAAGATGCTCAAGAATTTCAATATGATGGATGCAAAATCATTGAAAATTCCGTTAGATGTTGGCTACATGAAGGTTCAAGTACTCCGGATGTTCTGTCCAAAAGAACATCCGGCAATGACTTATATAGGGAGGATATTGGTTCGCTGTTGTACTTGTCTGGAAACACTCGACCTGATAAAGTATCGTGTCCTACACAGCGTGATTGGAATGAAACAAAACGCATTTTCAAGTATCTGAAAGGTACGATGCATCTAAAGCATCTAAAGCTTTGTTTTGACTGCAAAGATAAAGAAGTTAAACTTGCTGGTTACGCTGATGCAGATTGGGCTGGAGATGTTGGTAGCCGAAGATCCACAAGTGGATATATATCCAAATGTGGCGATGCAGTCATAAGCTATGCAAGCAGAAAACAAAGGCATGTGACATTATCCTCAACTGAAGCGGAGCTGGTAGCTTTAGCAGAAGCAACTCAGGAGCTTATTTGGCTGAAAATGTTGTTCAATGACTTGGTGATAAATCTGAAGGATGTAACTATGTATGAAGTAGGGCTTTCGGTCCCGGGATCCCGGTCCATTTTTAGTCCCGGAAATCCCGGGATATTTTTTCCTAAATCCCGGGATTTTCGGGACTACATTTTAAATAAATGAGTCCATAAAAAAAGTTGAATACAAGAAAAATATAACTTTTCATCGCTCATAAAATATAAAAAAATCGTGGAAGCAGAAAAATAGTTTTTGACAACATTTAGACAACCCCAAAATAAAAAAAAAAGTTAGTTAGAAAACTCAAAACTTAAAAATTTTTAGTTTATTAAAAAAATTACGAATAAAATTGTTTGTGCTTGAAATTTTTTCTTTAAGAAAAAATTAATTTATATTTATTTCAGAAGAAAATTGGTATTTTCAGTCTAAGCGAACGCACAAAAATGAATTGCTAATTAAAAATAATTAAGTAAAACAGAAAACTGATACAAAAGTAATTTCAGAAACCTTACTTAAGCATATTTTGAATTGAATTGTGTCATATTTTATTTTTTTAAAATGCATTTTGCTTGTAAATGTTACAAATCCCGAAAAATCCAGAAAAATCCCGGGATCCCGGGATTGCAATTTTCAGTCCCGAAAATCCCGGGATTGCGAAAAGCCCTAGTATGAAGATAATGAGAGCTGTTTGAAACTTATTGAACGCGAAAAAATCAATCCTCGAACCAAACGCTTTGATGTCAAATACTATTTTCTTCGATATATGAAGCAGTCAAAGGACATAATAAGGGCTGATTTTTATATGGACGAAAAACTTGAAAATATGTTTGGAATATGGACGATAAAACAAGCGAAATATGGACGAAAAAAAAAGAAATATTGACGATAGATTTCATTATTTTGGTTCGTTTTTGATGTATTTTTTTACATTTCGCGAAGCTCTCGGTTTCATTTGAAAGCTGAGTTCAATTGCTAACAAGAACTTCAAACGGAACTTAAAAATTTCGAAAAACGATTTTGGAAGCAGAGCTGTAAAAGAATGCACTCTTTTAAGGTTTTAAGTAAGCAGCAAATTACATTCCTTGATTGTATTCATTGAATGTTATTTTAACTGCAGAGTAACAGATTGAAATCTTTGTCATGATTGTCCATTCAAATTTTTGAAGTCTTTTTTCCATTCACAAGATTGCATTCTTTTTTATAACCCTTATATTAACTTGCTTTGGGTGGACTATATATATATATAAAACTTGCGGCGAGCTTTTTCATACACTTCCACACGACCCAAAAATGTTGGTGTCGTCACAACGCAGACGCTAGCGTAATATTTTAGTTTTCTTTTATTATCTTTTCATATATTTTTCTATTTTTTTATAATTTTTCATGTCATATATATATATATATATATAGTCACCTCCGACATGTATATACGAATTCTGAAGTAAAAATTGATGATATGTTTGTTACTATTCTTAATAATAAGACTATAATGTAAATTAAAATTTAGTAGTATTTAATTCGCCTAAACGGGGGCGAACAGTGGTAAAAGTGTAACCCACATCGATCAAGGGGTACACGGCTACCCAGCTTTCAACAATTGAAAGTGGCTTTAACACCAACGCGCGACATGGACAAAAGGGCTCTGAGCGGAAAAGAGACGACTATAGAAACATGAAGATAGTGACCGTAACCATGCGGCAACATTTCACCACATCAAACTACAGAAAATATGGCTACAATACACCAACGATTGGTGATTCCAAACGACTATACAGGTGAGTAAGAGCTAACTAGTGAGTAGAAGTAGAAATATTGAAGGACCATTACGCGTATCAACTAATTAACCATGGCATTATTTCAGATATGGAAATAGAGGGGGATATTGGCAAGGTCTTTTTAGTGCACCATTACGCGTAGAACTAATTGACCATGGCATTATTCCTTATAGGGATAAGAAGAATTTGTAAAGGAAGAAGAAGCATAGGGAAGGTGGATATTGATAAGGTCTTTTTAGTGCACCATTACGCGTAGAACTAATTGACCATGGCAATATCTCATCTAAGAGGAAAAAAATTAACTAAATAAAGAAATTGATTTTTGAATTTACACTAAATAATAATTAACGATTTGTTACAGGAAATTGATAAAATAATTAATGTTTTGTTACAGAGAATTTGTGAAATAATTGATTAACAATTTGCTACAGGAAATTTATAAAAAATATTAATAATGTATTAACAGGGAATTTGTAAGGAAAGAATAAATTAATTATAGGAAATTTAGGGTTTTTATAAAAGGTTTTTAAACTATCTTTTTGGAATTCCGAATCAGAAATTCTATCGAGAAAATCCGATTTGGAAGTCATATCTTTCATACGAAAACTATTCCCGCAGAAGACGCACACGCAGGAGGTGCACATATGGAAAACACTCACGAAGGAGACACTCGCGCAAGAGGCGCATATACGAGAGATACACATACAAGAGACGCAGATACAGGAGCATCACAGGAGGACCAATGGTATTGGAAATCGCCTCGCCTCACTATTATCAACCAGGTCAGGAAGTGGTCGGTGAAATAAGAGGGAGGAAACGACCCATTGGCGTTCATTGAGAGGTTGGAGGAGTTGGTGGTCTCATACAACATTAACATTGACGAGATGCCACGAATGATGCCTGAATTGTTGAAAGACAAGGCACTCACATGGTACCGTAACAACAACCAACAGTGGAAAACTTGGAAGTCGTTCAAGGAAAATTTCATAAAGTTCTTTTTGCCTGGTCGATACTTCGAAAAGCTGGATGACGCCATACGTAGGCGCACACAAGGACCAAGAGAAAACTTCAAGGACTATGTCATCGCCCTTCAAGACATGATGAGGCACGCAAGTTACACTGAGGAGGAGAAACTAGACAGAATCTTCCGGAACTGTCAGGTAGAGTACAGGTGGTATATACGAACCAAAGATTTCAGCAATTTAGACGAGCTACTAGCCTTAGCGCAGGACATGGAGGGTCTACGGCAGGAGAATGAAACGCCACGCAACGTACCACGGAGGATGCCAGAAGAGAGAAATCGCCTGGTGCAGCCTGCACAACAACGTGCACATACACGACGACTCTGCCACCGATGCGGTGAAGAAGGACACTTTTCCAATAGATGCAACAACGCAATGACGACGCACTGCTGGGATTGTGGCGCTCAAGGAGCAAGATCAATGGATTGTTGCAGGAGATATTCGGGAAACGAAGGAGGGCACCGCCGAGAGCGAGAGGCAGCTGGCGCCCCAATCCCAAATCCTCTCCCACAACGCGAACACTAACTTGTGACGGACGCCGTATCTCTGCAATTGTTACTCTTGACGGAGATGAAGTTACGGCAACAATCGATACTGGAGCAACGCGTAGTTTTCTCAGCCAGGAGCTGGCTACTGATAATAATTTACCCGTATGGACCGGAATACGTTTAGCAGATGGGTCAGCCGTGACCACAGAGAACGCGCTGGTACTGGAGATAGCTTTAGGAGGCCAGGGGTGCGAAATGCCGGTGTTAATTTTGCCCAATTCCACGGACCGACTCATATTGGGTTTAGACATTCTGGGTCATATTAACGCAACGCTCACGATGGGAGCACACTCGGTGACAATACAACCACCAGTGGAAGAGGCCAGGACCCTGAGTGGAGCTACACAATGGCAAGAAATTCGGAATCCAGAAGCGGCAACTACGGCACCTGAACGGACACCACCTAAGGAGGAAGAGAAACCAGTATACAGAGGAGCAGTCCCGAAACGACATACACAGATGGAGAGAAGAATAGGAAATCAACAGACGGTTGACAGACAACCAGAATTACTCAACATGTTTTTGCAGGATGAAAGTACCAAGGACACGCGCGGAACGCTTGAGGCGACATACGAGAGAACTTATCAAGAGGTGCCTACTAAGGCATTCAATCCCGAAGTGTTTTTGAAAATCCCGGGATTTCGGGATTTGAAATTACAATCCCGGGATCCCGGGATTTGTTCGGGATTTTCGGGATTTTACAATTAAATACAATAGTTAATATAAAATTAAAGAACAATTTGTTGCAACAATATTTTAAGTTTAATTCGACAAAGAAAACATATTTAATAAATATTACATTAAACAAAACAAATAATATTTAAATAAATATAGTCAAACAAAAAGTAATTCTTTTTAAATTATATTGATCGAACAAATTATTTTTGCCAGCTCCATTTCATGCTAAAAACGAAAAACTTAAGCCTGGTTTTCATTATGTCATAATCAATGGCATCACAAACTGACAACGATTCAGCAAAGTGCTGAATTTGCTGGCCCCGTGCCATATGCAAAAAAATTTGCCAGCATGTTGGCAAATACCAACGTATATGACAAACGGTGACGTCACCTCATATTCATTTTTCGATATTTTACATCAGTTCGTTAAATTGACAACGAAATACCAACCTGTTCTCACAACATATGACAACAATTGCCATTATTTTGGCATAATGAAAACCACGCATTACTTTCAGTAGTTTTAGTATTATAGCGGGAACAAATACACCAATTGTTGCTTAAAACTATTGAATTTGATGTCCATTCAAAAGTAAAACACACACAAAACCATTTATCCAATTCGTAAAGTTTTCAATATACGGTTAACAAAATAATTATCTTTTTTGTAAAAAAAAAATGGTTTAAATTAAAAAAATTTTATTCAGATCGATAAAAATTGTTTGTTAACCGTTTTTGACAAAAATGTTGTAAATTTTTGTGTGTTTGTAGCACTAAATCTACAAAAGTGGGTTTTTTTGATTTACCAATTAGATTGAAAGTAAATGCAAGGAATATTTTTGTGGAAAAACGTCAAAAATATCTTAAAAATGCATAAAAAATGCATTTTTGAATCCCGGGATTCCGGACTCAAAATCCCTGGTTTCCGGGATTGAGAAAACTTCCGGGATCCCGGGATTTCGGGATTCGGGATCCCGGGATTGAATGCCTTAGTGCCTACACATTTGAAGGAGGAGCTACCTAAATTGGACGAGCTGCCTACACGGTCGAAGAAGGAGCGCTGGAGTACGCAGGTGTCGCCACAGAAGGTGATTGTTAAGGTTTTGAAGGAGGAGCTGCCTACATGGTCGAAGAAGGAGTGCAGGAGTGCGCAGGTGTCACCACAGGATGTGATTGTCAAGGTTTTGAAGGAGGAGCTGCCTACACATATGGAAGAGGAGCGCTGGAACGCGCAGGTGTCACCACAGGAGGTGATTGTCAAGGTTTTGAAGGAGGAGCTGCCTAAATTTGAGGAGCCGCCTACACATTTGGAAGAGGAACGCTGGAGCGCACAGGTGTCGCAACAGGAGGTGATTGAGTTTGAGTTTTTGAAGGAGGAGCGGCCTAAATTGGAGGAGCTGTAAGGTAAATATGATGAAACAGAGGAAGCCGTATACAGGGGAGCTGTCCCGAAACAGCATACCAGTACCATAGTAAGGCAACGATGGAGCCAACAGACTGTTGGCATGCAACAAGATTTGCACAACACATTTTCGCAAGAGGAAAATACACAGGGCACACACGGAGCCATTGCAGTGACTTGCGAAGAGATATTTCAACAGGCAGTCACATTGCTCTGTCAGGGTACATTTCACTGGGCACCCGAAGTGAAACAGAATCGACAATGGAAGCGGCGTAGGAACAAGTGCGATAGAAAAACTTTAGGAGACAGCGTGATGGGCAAGAGAGAAATGCTCACATTGGCGAATTAAGGGAATTCGAAGAGAGAGATAGTGCGTCGGGGCCAGAGGCAGCGGCACAGGCGAAGTAATGGTAAGGAATTGGGGAAGATAGCAGTGACAGAGGAGAATGTCTGTCACTGAGTACGATAACCTTTTATAGAAAAGGATATGAATTTACGAAAAGAAAATAAATATGTTAACTTCTGTTAAATAATATTTGAATTTCAGAAACAGAAATATTTCAGCAGGCGACAGCACCATAGCAGTGCAGCAGGCACTAGCAGTATAACCGTAGCAGGCCACAGCGCATGAGCGGCGTGGCAACGACAATCGGAAGGAGTCAACCACGTGGCATCCATATCACTATCTTGGGGTAACGGTTAACTCCGAGACTCGAAAGAGGGGAAATAGCATACGACTCGAACGATAATGTGAAAATCGCCATTCAGTAGTCGAACGCGAAAGTGAAGAGTCACCTCAACCAAAGACGAAATTTTTGAAGACGCCATAATCGCTACAGAATACAAATCGAAATAAGCAAGATGAACAACGAGGAAAAATTGAAGGAGAGCGTCGAAAGGGCCCGCGGAAAATACCGCGCATTAGCAGAAGGCCAACGTAAGACGCGTCGTTTAAGCGACGATTGGAAGGAAGAGAGGGCAGGGCCGAACAAGCTGCGCGTGCAACGCCAGGAGACAGGTGTCCACAAGGCGAAACCTGATGGCACAACGAGGGAAAGGCACGGCAGCACGTGGACGGAACGCAGCCGGCAGCAGTCGACCAACATTGCCGCGACTTTGCAAGTCAGTAGTACAAACAGACGACGGACCATCCACCAGCCGGGCAGCAGCAAGTGCGCTGGCAAAGTTGCAAGTAGCACCACCGCCACCATCACGGCCGCCGCTCGACGGATTGTTGTCACGGGCAAGCAACGCTACACCGCCCGACTACCGACAACCCGCATTCCTATGCACCTACCCTGCTCCAACGGGTGGGTGGAATATTACCGCCCACGACTATCGTCGACTGGCCAGCGGACAATGGCTGAACGACGTCTTGATAGATGTAGGGCTGATGCACCTATGGCAGGAAGTACTCACAGCACAGCAACGAGGTCAGACCCACGTGATGAGCAGTTTTCTCTACAAGAAGCTGCTGGACGGAGAAATGAGTACCGCAAAGCAACGCCACCAGCAAGTATGCCGATGGACCAAGCAGACAGACTTGTTCGCCAAGCGATACGTGGTCTTCCCGGTCAACGAACACCACCACTCGTACGCTATCATAGCGTGTTTCCCGGATGTTGCTGCAGGCCGACGACAGGCAGAATCCGCACACAGCCCGTGCCTGCTAGTGATCGATTCCCTAGCTGACCGATCACGAGAGAGAGCCGTGGGTTTAATCCGCGAATACTTGGAATGCGAGTATGCAGCAGTAAATCCAACCGGCGACAGAGAGCGATATTTCTCGGCAAAGGACCTGCCGATGATGGTATTACGAGTGATGCAGCAGGAAAACACGCATGACTGCGGCGTGTTCTTATTACACTACATCGACAAATTCTTCACGACGCCCATCGTAAACTATCACGCCCCTGCAGCACCGCCAGGAGCATGGTGGAAACCGCAGACCGCATGCGACGACGAATGGCCAAAATCATTCAACAGCGGGCAGAAAAGGAAAATCGATGGGGACCAACAATCGAATTGCCGGACGTGGCAACAGATAGCGGTGACGACAGGGGAGCCCATGCCCCAACACGAGGAGACAGAGGACTCTGAGATGTCGGCGGAAGATATCGGTTTGCTCATCCCCGCCACATCAGAGGACATCACGATGTATGGACTCGACGACGACGGAATAGGGGCCACTGTGGAATTGCCATCGGACAGCGGAACATCCCCATGCCTATCACTAAATTGGGGAGACGAATCCGACGACGCGGTAGAGACACTGCAACAGCCCACAAGCCCAAAGCACGTACCAACAAATCTACCGCCACCAACAGCAGACCAGCAACAGTCAGCACCGGAAGGGGTGCCTTCCGGTCCAAGAGGTTATCCCATGGTAGTGGAACATAAAATACAACAGGCCTTAGAACGAGGACCAGGCCAACGCCATTTTGGGCCCGCGAAGTAAGGAGGGGGTGTAACGACCCAAAAATGTTGGTGTCGTCACAACGCAGACGCTAGCGTAATATTTTAGTTTTCTTTTATTATCTTTTCATATATTTTTCTATTTTTTATAATTTTTCATGTCATATATATATATATATATATATATAGTCACCTCCGACATGTATATACGAATTCTGAAGTAAAAATTGATGATACCCAGCTTTCAACAATTGAAAGTGGTTTTAACACCAACGCGCGACATGGACAAAAGGGCTCTGAGCGGAAAAGAGACGACGATAGAAACATTTCACCACATCAAACTACAGAAAATATGGCTACACCAACGATTGGTGATTCCAAACGACTATAAAAGAACAGCGCACCCATGATTCGGTCTCTTTTTGGAATTCCGAATCAGGTGAGTCAGAGCTAACTAGTGAGTAGAAGTAGAAATATTGAAGGAATAATGGCAAGGCCTTTTTAGTGCACCATTAATCGTATCAACTAATTAACCATGGCATTATTTCAGATAGGGAAATAGAGGGGGATATTGGCAAGGTCTTTTTAGTGCACCATTACGCGTATAACTAATTGACCATGGCAATATCTCATCTAAGAGGAAAAAAATTAACTAAATCAAGAAATTGATTTTTGAATTTACACTAAATAATAATTAACGATTTGTTACAGGAAATTGATAAAATAATTAATGTTTTGTTACAGAGAATTTGTGAAATAATTAATTAACAATTTGTCACAGGAAATTCATAAAAAATATTAATAACTAGCTGGGCCCGGTCCGCTTCGCTGCGCCAAAATAATTTTTTGTTGTTGCATTGTCTGCAATGTAATGGATGAATGGATGAGAGTAATTTTTAAATATATATGTTTAATTGGTGTTTATACTATGGAGTTAATTTTGTACAATTTTATAGAGAGGAAAATTGATGTAGCGATTGGTATTGAAATAGGTTTTGATGCATGAATGAATGATTCGTATTGTATGTATGTATGTAGCGCAGTAAAGTATGTTTGGAAGATTATTGAAATTAAATTAAATGACATCTGGTATTTGAAAAAAAGCTTTGGTACGTAGCCGAATGCTCGCACAAAATGGCCCAGCAGTGTAAACACTTGAAAACGAACAAACTGTAGATTCCGATGCTGGTGCGGGAGGGAATATTCAGTCAGTGTAAACGGTTGCACGAACGGATTTTCGTTTACGATTGGAGTTCGCGACAAAAGTTGTGTTCGCTCCTACGGTCTAAGTGCACCTTCAAATTAAGTAAAAATAAGTACCTTTATCCCTTTTAGACAAAATTAAACCAAAAATTCCCTTAGGAAGGGAAATTTGCCTAAAGTTGGCTGCACTGGTTGAGCGCCCCGTCTGTGAGGAGTGTTGCCACATTGAGAGACGTTCTGTTGTGTTTTTGTACATTTTTCTTGTGGGAAGAAAGTGATTTCTATAACTTGTTGGGACAATTTTGCAGTGCTTATTTGCTGAAAATTCCAATTGGAGTGTATGCATTTAAGTCAAGTTTAATTTAATTTTCATTCGCAATGGACGTCTTCTCGTAATATTAATGGCGGTTTGCCTGCATTTAAGCCAACGCGAAATTCCGCAGCCGGTACGGAACTTGAACAAAAATGTTGCTTGAATATGCAATACTGCGTTTTTTTAAAGAAAATTTATAAATGATACACATTTTTAGTTGTAGCTTTGAAAATTTTCACCGCAACCAAATTTTTTCATTCCAATATCTTTGCTGGAATAATTTTCGAGAAAGTACCGCGGCGGCGGAATTTTGGGTATTTTAAGTTGTAATGAAGTACTGTGTGTAGGGTTACTGTGAAAGTGGGCGACTTTCGCAGTGAGCATTTAAGGTCGCCACACATGAATGCAAAATTTCTTTCGTGTCGTGGAACTTTTTCTTGAAAATACGATAGTGCGCTCTAGAACGATATGCATTTGTTTTTGTTTTTGTGAAATTTTTCAGCACGAAAAAATTTGTCCGAGCCGAATATCGCCTTGCAATTTTTGAGCAATTTTTGGGGAAATTTCGCGGCAGTGTGTAGGGAGCTTTAAGTTGGGTATAATTTAATTTCCATTCACAATAGACATTTTTCCGTAGTTATTTGTAATGTAAATGGCAAATGCATTTAAGTGGAAATGAAGTACTGTGAAAGTGGGCGTAAAATGTACACTGGGGGATTGGGCAAATTATGGAATTGCGAATATGTAATACTCAAGGAGAAGCCGCGTTTTTTTGTCATTGCCTTAGGTTTTTTCCATTGTTGAAAAGTTACATGTAATCAAATGGAAATAACCTTAATTATTACTCCCTGCTGCATTTAATGTTGAAAATACACGAAGTTGTTGAAATTTGTGATCGGTACATCGACTTGAAATACTTTAGCAAATCGATTTCATACTTTGAAAGAAACCGAAAGGTAAAAAACCCGCAGATATGGTAACACTGCTTGGGTGGGGAAAAATTAAGTCCTAGGTGGCAACCAAGTTGATTGTTGATCATATGGTATTTGCTTTAAAAGATTCACAAATGTGAGAGAAATACGTATTTTCTAACTTGTGGGCGGTAAAAGTGGGCGTGTCAAAACCTATCCACGACCCCTAGAACACATATATAAATTTTGGTGAGAATCGGTGCTGTAGTTTTCGGGTCTACTGGTGACAAACATACACGTCTCTTTTATATATATAGATGTATTAACAGGGAATTTGTAAGGAAAGAATAAATAAATAAAAGAAAATTTAGGGTTTTTATAAAAGGTTTTTAAACTCTCTTTTTGCAATTCCGAATCAGAAATTCTATCGAGAAAATCCGATTTGGAAGTTATATCTTTCAGGCGTAGCAGCAAAGTAGTGGCGAAGTAGAGAGCAAGTAAACCAGCAGGGTGACAACTAAGGCATTCAATCCCGGGATCCCGAAATCCCGGGATCCCGGAAGTTTTCTCAATCCCGGAAACCCGGGATTCAAAAATGCATTTTTTATGCATTGTTTAAGATATTTTTGACGTTTTTCCACAAAAATACTTTCGTGCATTTACTTTCAATCTAATTGGTAAATTAGATTGAAAGTAAATGCACGATTTAAATTTAGTGCTACAAATTTACAAGATTTTTGTCAATAACGGTTAACAAACAATTTTTTCACTTTAAACAATTTTTTTTTTCAAAAACGATATATGTTAAAATAATTTTGTTACCGTATATTGAAAACTTTACGAATTGGATAAAGGGTTTTGTGTGTGTTTTACTTTTGAATGGACACCAATTTTAATAGTTTTAAACAATAATTGGTGTATCCGTTCCCGCTATAATACTAAAACTACTGAAAGTAAGTTTTTCGTGTTTAGCATGAAATGGAGCTGGCAGAATTTTATGATTATATTCGGATTCAGCGTGGCAAAAAAAATAATTTGTTCGATCAATCTAATTTAAAAAGAATTACTTTTTGTTTGACTATATTTATTTAAATATTATTTGTTTTGTGTAATGAATTATTTATTAAATATGTTTTCTTTGTCGAATTAAACTTAAAATATTGTTGCAACCATTTTTTTTTTAGTTTTATATTAACTATTGTATTTAATTGGAAAATCCCGAAAATCCCGAACAAATCCCGGGATCCCGGGATTGTGATTTCAAATCCCGAAGTCCCGGGATTTTTGAAAACACTTCGGAATTGAATGCCTTAGTGACAGCGCACCGAAGTTGAAAGTCACATCGAAGTCAAGTCAACGAAATCAATATTCGCCGAGTACAGTCCGGCAGTCCCCTTTAAGTCGTAGTTTAGCGACACGTCGAGTCACGGAGAACGTAGTACAGTATCCCGTTTCCTGATCTGCGAGTGTCCAACACGAGTCCCACGTTTAAGTTGAATCGAGCCCACGGAAAGCGGTTGAAGAGTGCCCGCTGGTGGTCTGCGATTTCCTGAAGTTTATGTCATCGCAACGCTTAAGTTCGCCTGCTGTTCATGCTCTGCTACAACCACATTTACGCCTTGCTACGCCTGTGTTGTATTAGCCTCGCCCACGCCTATTTCTACGCATCAAGAACGCGCATAACGAATATCTACGCGCCAACGACGCGCCCACAACGCGCATCAAGAACGCGCATCACGCTTTCGACACACACGCAAACACGCGTCATACTTGCATCAATCGCGCGTATTCTTGTAACGATTACGCCTACGACAACCACACGTATACGCATCACGCAAGCGCCCACTGACAGATCGTTTCATCGCAGCCAAGCCCAAAGCTCCATCTTCTCTGAGTGCTAGCCACATCCTCCAAGTCAGCGACCTCGCCGAGAAGCTACATGGCCAATCATCGACGACCAGACGCCGCTGTTCGCCCCTGATCTGTACTCTTACTTGAAATTATTGAATAAAAATTCTGTTTTAATACAAAGTCTCTGCAAATTACAAATTTTCTGTGTACGAAGCCCTGGGCATCCGAAGAGTTCGTACCCCAGCAATTTGAGACGTTACAAGCTAGAGAGCTGAACACTGATAGAACTCCGGTGACAATGCATTCCATTAAATTTTGGGGTCCATCAGAGGCGTAGGGGGACGTGGGGGGACTCAAACCCCTTTTTTTAAACATGCCATAACTTCCAATTCCTTCAAGCTACAATGATGAATTTGGTAGGTGGGTTCTTATTGGCAAAATGAAATTTTATACCCTTTGGAAAGGGGGGTGAGGGGGCAAAGGGGAGCGGGATGGAGCCAATTTAAAGTTCTAACTTTCGTATTTTTTAAGCTACATGGCTGAAATTTTTTACTTAGGTTCGCATTGGGGAAAAAGAGTAAAAAAGGAAAAAAGGGGGGAAAGGGGGGAGAATAAAAGGGGGGAAAGGGGGGAGAATAAAAGGAGAGGAAAATAAAAAATAGTAAAAAACAAGTTTTTTAAAATATAACCCTTTAACCGACTAAAAAGTTGAAAATAAATTTCCTTTAAATTAATTTCAGCAATTTCAGCAACTTCAAAATCTGAAATGATATTAGGAACAAAGTAGCCAAAAACCCTTAATTTTAAATCGAAATTGCGGAAATTTATTTAAAGGAAATTTATTTTCTGCTTTTTAATCCGTTAAAGGGTTTTATTTTAAAAAACTTGTTTTTTACTCTTTTTTATTTTAAGTTAAAATGAATGCAGCCTTTTAATTTCATTCCTCAGAAGATTGTGAAAATAATAAAATGTGCTAATGTTGCCTATTTCATTGGCTCAATATTTCATTTTCATGAGAGGACGGTGTTGCCACGGGTACAAACAAATAACAGTCTCTTACTACCTTTTTTCGAAATTATTCAATTTTTCTTGGATTTTTAATATCGATATAAACTTTTATTAATTTAAATAACTTTATTCGTCATTCGTTTTATTTCTTTTTAACATTATTATTAACTGAATCCACTTTTTTCGAAAAGTATTTACATTGTGAACCTCAATTATGCAACTCTGAACACGTGGTACTCGAGGAGCAACCTTGTTATTTTAAGATTGTCGTAATACTTTTTGACTTTGTCATAAGTCATTCTCCCTAATTAGCTCACTTTATTAATTTCACAATGCCAGTGATGTATTTAAATTTTTATAAAAATTTGTAGAAAGTATAAAGAAAAATAAAAAAAAATGCAAAAAAATGGATGACAAATACAAAAAATAAGAAAATATGGATGAAAAATAAAAATGTGGAAAATATGTATTTATGCCTGAAAATGTTAAAAATATGGATTTAAATATTTTATATTTAAATAAATATAAAAATTAGCCCCGGACATAACATTTGAATACTGTCCGACCGATGAAATGGTTGCTGACATTTTAACAAAGTCACTGTTAAATATTAAAATTTCGAAATTAAGAATTTTAGCTGGACTGGGCTTGGTTTTAGAATTTGGTGAAAATGTTTCTTGAGAAAGGGTGTTGGTTATATTAAGAACTGTACAAAACAACTTTGCACCTTTTTATATTGAAAAACATCTTGCTGTTATATTTATATTTAGTTTTACTTCAAGTTTTTTCACTAAATATAATTATTCCAATTTACTGCGTTTATAAATAACCAATAATTAACATACTACTTAACTACAACATATGTAGAAGTGGATCGTAATATGAAGACGCAATTTGTTGCGAGAGCAAAATTAATCTTTATAAGCTTTAACTGCATCCCAGATACAAGCGGAGAAAAAACGATTAAGTAAGAACCGCAAATTTAACTTTCAATGAAAAAGAAGGTTGGAACCTTCGCTTAGTGTGAAAAATGACACTATGAGACCAGAACAATTTCATTTGATGTGTGAACTTTTCTTCATCGTGTTTGGCTTGGTTTTGTATGTACGGTGGCTCACAGCTTATTTGATGAAGAACATTTTTATATCGAAATTTAGCAAGTCCGAGATATACTTCCAAAGATATCAGATTATTAAAAAAATTCAGAATCGATCACTTTAAAGCAAAGCTGGGCATCGAGAATTCGTTTAATTCGTTTAATTAAATACATAATTTTGTTGAAAATTTAACTTCGTTACAAGTTAAAGTAAAAAGTTAAATTTTCTATAGAAAAATTTTTTGCCAAAAAACACATAAAAACTGGAAAGTGAATGTGAGGCTATGCCTAAACTGAAATACACAATAGAACACATTTGGAAGTCCTCAAACATAACATATCGATGTATCGATACTTTTACTCCAACATCGATATTATAATATCGATGTTTCAAAAAACGATATATCGATAATTTTCTAAAATCCATTTTTTCGTTACTGTTCTAAAGCGAAAAAGGAACTTAAAAACAAAACTATGAGTGGTACAAAGTCGGATTCAGCGTAAAAAAATACATAAGAAAAAGTTATAGTTATAATTTAACCAAATGAATTTCCATTAGAAAATTCCGTAATTTTAAGAGTGCAAAAATTAAAAAATTTTTCGTATTTTCTGCGTTTGAGCTCTCGTATCTTAAAAACCACAAAAGATACAAGAAAATTATGTTGAACAAAGTTGTAAGCCTACCAATTTTTGGCGTTTGTGGAAAAATGGTTATTTTCGGATTCAGCGTGGCAAAATACATAAGAAACAACTAAGTTTTAACATTTAACAAAAGTACTGTCGGCCAGTGTAATCGCGAAAATGGAAGGAATTTCATCGAAATACAGTTTAAATAAAATATCGCTATTTCAATATCCATAGTTTTTTGGTCGATATATCGAACGACCGATATTTTTTTCTCTGCAATATTGATATTTTTGATTCGATATTGCATCCCTATTTGTAGGCGCCAGTTTGACCCATTTATATGTCGTTTTAAAAGCTCAAACCTCGTTCAAAAATCTCGTTTCTAAAAATTTCCAACCGAATACAGCAATAAAAAAGTTTGAAAAAGAGTTTGAAAATGTTCGCTTTTTTTGTCGTTTTGTATGGGAACTTGATCTGAGTTTGGAGGAGAAAAACATGTACCCAAGTCGATATCTCCGAAATTGCGACCACTATCGTGATGACAGACAGACGGACATGGCTAAATCGACTCGGGAGGTGATGCTGATCAAGAATATATATACTTTTAACTTAACTAAATAAAAAAGTTAATGGTTTCCGAAATGAACTGAAACGTTAAAAGTTAACCAAAAATTTAACTTCGTTAATAAACTATTTACTAATTAACTAGTTACTGCCCACCTTTACTTACAAGTGATCAATTCTTTTGGCTCAGTTAGTCGACTTCACGTGAGGTGGTGAAATCTACTTGCTATAGCGCACGTAATGCACGTACCTACGTTACGTGTGCTAAGTGAAATTACGCTTTCACTACTGTTTTACATGTTTTTGTATATTAGCGTGGTCCAAAATCCTTTGGAGGAACCTTTTTTTATTTTTGTTTTAAATCCACAATTCTCCTAGTTCCATTTTGGGAACTATTTAAATCACAAAAAAAGGGCCTCTTCGTTTCAGGGACCCTCGTCAATGCAGTCGTTCGTCCGACATCCGGTCAACATTTACATTACATTGTATAAAATTGCATACGGTCGACTACACTGAGAAAAAAATCATAATGAAACGTTGTAGTTATATTTTTGCACTGCGCAGTGACGAATTTTTCGTACCGATTCCAGTTTTAAAAATATAATCATGCAGTTTTGGTTTTATTTTTCTCAGTGTAGTAATATGTTTTATTTTAGTGGCGGCCGTGGTGCTCTGCTTCACGATCGGAAGGTATCGGGGCAAGGCAGAAATTTGTTTTCTGTTTTTCTGTGTAGACCGCCACTCTCTCGCCAAGTTCTGGCAATCTTGCGAGAGTAAATCTTGCCATGAAAAGCTTCTTCTTTGGGAGTCCCGCCGTTCGGAACCGGCAATAAACTGTAGGTCCACAATTATCATATACACTTGCCCATGATAATTGCATTAAGAAGCTCGGCCCAAACCCTCGAGGGTTGTAGCGCCAATATATGTATGTATGTAGTAATATGTTAAATCTGTTATGTAATGTATAATTATGAGCATAAAGGTGCTTTACGCCCTTATTGTATGATTGGCTTAAAAATTTCTGACCGATCCGATCGACGCCCCTTACGAAAAGTAGAACGCTTCAAAAACTTATATGATAATTCCAATACAAGTTTTTGAAACATTCTACTTTTCGTAAGGGGAGTCGCGATGAACTTTACTTATTTGTGTTTTATACAATAAAGGCGTTATTTTTGTCCAAATAAAATAAAAATTTTAAAAATCCAAGTTTATGATTTTTTGGTCTTTAATATGTATAATTAATATCATTTTATGTAAAATTCTGCTTTTTATTAAATTTTAAAATATGTAAAAATAAAAGGAAATATTCAAAGATTTTTTAAAAATTGTGGAAAAGACCTTTAAAAAACCAAAGTGTCTGCTTGTAGATAAATGTTTGAATAACTCACCAACAAATTTACAGCTTAACCCATTAATGACGACAGCGAAATAATAGGAATTTTTTCAATGATTTTAAAAAAGTTCTGGGTCAATCCGGGTTAAGGTGATTCTACAATTTTAATAAATAATAATCCTTTACTACAACATTTTAAAAAACAAATTCGAATAGAAAACTATTCTGTCCTGTTGAATTTCTTAACATATTTTTGGCAACTCCTAAACAGCTTAAAATTTGTTGATGAACATTTTTTTTAATTGGTAATTGTATATTTTTATACCCCCACACTCACTGTGCCAGGGTATACTAACTTTGTCACAACGTTTGTAACGCCCATAAGGAGGCGTGTCCGGTGTGGAAAAGTATATATATTCTTGATCAGCATCACCGCCGTAGTCAATTTAGCGATGTCCGTCTGTCTGTCCGTCTGTCCGTCCGCATGATAGCGGTCGCAGTTTTGGAGATATCGACTTGAAACTTTGGGTACATGTTTTTCTCGTGAATACTGAGATCAAGTTCGAGAATCAGCCAAATCGGATAAAAACTGGGCTCCCATACACCGAAAAAAAAGGTTTTTCAAGTCTTTATTATGGTTGTATTCTATTGGAAATGTTTAGAAACGTATTTTTGACATGGTCCGAGGTTCCGAAGCCACATATATAAGGGTCTAAATGGGGTCTTGAGACCAATTTTTTGAAATTTTTAGAAATGGATTTTGGACATGGTGTGGGCTCCAAAACCACCTATAATTGGCTCAAAATAGGGTCTTGAGACCACATTTTATGTTCGAGGTACTTCTTCCTACTGTTTGGGGGTATTTCAGCTTCGGTCTAGCCGAAGATAGTCCACTCTCTAGTTTTGTATACACTTTTGGCTAGGGGTCGATTTTTGGACCATCAACTTTATTGTTAAAAATGACTAATTTTAGATATTAAATTACACTGGTCGACGGTACCTTTGTTAAATGATAAAACTTGGTTGTTTCTTATGTAGTTTGCCACGCTGAATCCGAAAATAACCATGAAATTTGTCCTGCACCAGGCACGTAGCCAGGGGTGGGGGGCTTGAGGGAATATCACGAAGTAATGGGACTCAAACGTTATCGTTAAAGCATTTTTGCCAGTATATTCGTACTGAAATTCCCACAAAAAGCATCTAAAAATCCTTTTGTTTTTTGGTTCAGAACCAATGTTCGGAAAGTAAAATTTTATTGTCAGCCTTCTTGTTTGTGACAAACTATTCAGTCTTACTATTCCTTTGTCGGTTTTTCTACAAGAAAAGTCCATGGATTTGATGACACCGCTTTTAAACGCAACCATATTATTGGATACCCTACAAAAGTATCGGCAAAATTCCGAAGAAATTTTGAAGTCAAATTTTAATTTTGCTTCGAAACCAAGCAGACATCACGTTCACATCCTGGCACTTCATCCGTTGAACAATATTTTATATCTTGCATTGAGGTTTAATTCAAAATATATCATAGGCAGGGAATGGAACCGAAACGAATATCGATTCCGGTTCTCAGATTTAAAAATATACCGGTTTCGGTTCCGGTTCCCAGAGATTTTAAAATATCGGTTCCATAAAATCAAAAAAGTTTAAATTTTAAAGTGAAAGTGAAAAAGATAAAATTTATTAACAGGATGACACGAAAATTTATATTTTAAAATTGTTATTTCATTTATGAAATTGATTGAGTTTGTTTGGTTCCTTTGTATATAAAAATGTCTTATGTGAAGTTTAGAGCCAATCGGATAAAGTATAAAGTGTCATCAAAATCCGAGAACTATTTCCAATGTTTTTCATGGGTTGGGGTCGAAATTCCCCTGGTACAAAATTCTTCTGACGATATTGCCCTTCACAAAATTCCCATATTCAAAATTCACTTTTTTCAAAATTCCCCCTTTTCAAAATTCTTCTTTTTCAAAATTCACCTTTACAAAATTCACCCTGCACAAAAATCATATATTTAAAGGGGAATTTTGTAAGACTGAATATGTTGGTACTGCAAAAAGGGCGCGCTTTTTTACAGTATCAACATATTCTTCTTGAATGTGGAATTTTGGGAAGAGGAATTTCGACCCGCTCCCGTCTTTCATTTTTGTATTGGAAAAAAGAAGTGCATTCCGCGCCGACTTTTCTTTATCCGAATGGCTCTAAATTTCACATAAGTCAATTTTATATACAAAGGAACCAAACTGGCCTTAAAGACACAACTCAAAATTCGGGTTTTTGGAGTTATGAATGCCACTAGAATCCTCATATATTTATCGGCATGCTGTAAAAAGACAGAATTAATTTTTGATGTATTTTAACTAGAGACCGACCGAAATCGCTTCTTTTAATTTCGGCCGAAACCGAAATGGCCGAAATTTTTTATTTTTTTTTTTCGGCCGAAACCGAAATGGCCGAATTTTTATTTTTTTAGTTTTGGCCGAAACCGAAGCCGAAACCGAAAAAATAAAAGAAAAAATTGTGAATTTAAATGTAATAAAGTTGTACATAATTAAGCGTATCAGTAGGCTGAAATCAATCATTTTAAGTTCAGATCATGAATTAGATGAATTTAGAAGCAAACTATCAAATGCGTGGAAATAAAAATCGGCGAGAGTTGTAGATATTCGATTTTAGGGCAGTAGATTTTAAGAGAGGGGAGTAGATTAGGGTTTCTGCGTAGAGTAGTAGAGATTCTACAATAGTAGTACAAATTTCTGTCATGGTAGTAGATTTGTAGAAAGAGTAGTAGCATTGTATGAAACTCACATAATATTTTGAGGAGAAGATTTCTTACAATAGTAGTAGAGGAGTAGAAATTTAAAAATCATTTCGAGAGCAGTAGATCTGCTCCGATAGGAGAAGAGTGAAAACGCTGTGAAGCGGTGAATGGATGAAGGCTGTATGTATCATACAAATTCTTTCAAGAAAATAAGTTTCAAAGTTTGTTATTTTTCTTTTTTCAATACAAATTGGGGATTTGTCTTCTTTGTCGCTTCTGATTCTTCGAAACTATGATCAATACTTAAATTTGTGTTACATACCGCTTTTATCCACTTGGTTGTTCCTTATGTATTTTGCCACGCCTAATCCAAAAATAATAATGAAAATTGCACAAAAATTGAATTTTTGGTACTGTAAAAATTTCACAATTATTTTCGTATTCAGCGTGCATAAGAATTTGTCTATCAAGTATATTTATATTTAACACACAAAATGTTCAGTTTTGTCGATCAGTGTAATCTTTGTTATTTATTTGTTACATTTTTCGTATCAAACCGAAATTTTCGGCGGAAATTTCGAAATTTCGGCCGAATCCGAAACAAGGCCCAAACAGCTTTTTTTTGCCGAAAAGCCGAAAAACCGAAACCGAATTTCAATCGGTCTCTAATTTTAACCTTTTTAAAAAATATTCCAAGTGCTGAAATCCAAATTTCAAATCATGATTTCCCAACAATATGATTTTTTTAGTTGTGCCTTTATTGCAGGGAATGAGCGATATATCGAATTAGTAACATTTTCAGATACTTCTTCTTGGCTTTGCTTCACCGAACCATGTTAATAATAATAAAAGGGGATTTACACTGCAACCGTTAATCTTTTGTGACCTAACCATGTTAAAAAATTGGAAAATCTTCATGAATATCTGGACGATACAATTTCAATGTCTGGAGTAGGGATTGGAATCCCGGCCTTATTTCAGTACCGATTGTTTCATGCCCAATTTGCATATTTTATGCATCAAGCATATATAAGGAAACAGCGATTTTTTGTTTATTTTTATTCATTGATGCTTCCACTGAAGTTTTGTAAGTGCTGCTGTATTGCGACAGTACATATTTTCGTACAATAAAACACCAACTCGCGATTTTAATGACAATAATCTTAATAACAGACTGATTGCATTATCCACGATCTCATTGCACTGGGATATTACGACTGATTTTCCAAAAGGTTATCAATATAATAGCTGGGGTCAAAACTAGAATCAAAAATATATTTTTAAAAAAATGTTTTTTTCAGCCCCCCTGAACCGAAATTCTGGCTACGGGCCTGTCCAGCACGCACCATTTTTCCGCAAACGCCAAAATACATTGATTCTAAAAATTTAAGAAGATTTTAAATAAAGTTTCCAGCCCTACAACTCTGTCCAATATAACTTTTTTGTATCTTTTATGGTTTTTAAGATACGAGGGCTCAAACGCAGAAAATACAAAAAATTTGTCAATTGTTGCCCTTTTAAAATTGCGGAATTTTCCTTCTAATGGAAAATTTTGTTAAATGAGAAACTAGAACTTTCTCTTATGTATTTTTTCACGCTGAATCCGAATATAATAATTATTTGTAAAACTCATAGTTTTGAAGTTATTCTACGTTATTTAGAGCTATAATTGTATAAAAAATTTGTAGTTACTTGTATAAGTCGAAGTACATTTGGATATAGATCCGTGGCCATGGATTTCTTCCCAATGGCATCGCCATTATATATTGTTCAAAGTATTTTTATTGATGAAAATTCACTATTTAAAAAAAAATACCTTTATATAAAATTTTTATAAAATTGGGGCTCTAAATAACTGAGATTAACTTCAAAACTATGCGTGCTATGAATTTCTAAATGTTATGTGCGTATTCAGCGTGAAAAAATAATAGTTTCTCATTTAACAAAATGAATTAGCTGACAATAGCTAAAAATTTTCTTTAAAAATCTTTTAAAATTTTTAGAATCAATGTATACATTTTAAAGTTACAGTATGAAAACCACAAAAAGTTAATTTTTGGCATTTGCGGAAAAATGGTGCGTGCTGAACAAATTTCATGTTTATTTTCGGATTCAGCGTGGCAAAATACATAAGAATTTGTCCATCAAGTCGATTTAACATACAAAAAGTTCAGTGTTGTAGACCCGTGCACAGAGTATACAGAGGCGACACTCCGTTTGAGCGAGAGGGAATATGAGTGAAGTGACAGCAAATTTGTTTACTGGTGTGAGTGAAAAAATGAAATTTCTTTATTGATGTGGTGAAAAATCCCAATTTTTTTCACCACCAGAGCTCAGCTGTTTTTACAACTCCCCACCAGATTTTTATACCCTACACCTCATGAGGTATGGGTATATTCACTTTGGTCTGATGTTTGTAAAACCAAGAAGGAGAAGTGTCCGGTATGGAAAAGTATATATATTCTTGATCAGCGTCACCTCCTGAGCTGATTTAGCCCTATCCGTCTGTCCGTCCTCTTTTCTTGTAAACACGATTGCAGGAGCTAGAAGAAAGCTAGGGATCCCAAATTTTGTATTTATCCTTTTTAGGCCCTAGAAGGAGTTGGTATTGAAAATGGGCGGAATCGATGGACTGCCACGCCTACCTCCCATATAAGTGAAAATCGTGTTTTTACCAAAATTTTAAGATTTCATCAAAGTATGAAATTTTGTATAGTGGGGTTTTCGGGGTCGCTGATTTCGAATTTGATATCGGAATTTAAAAATTCAATATGGCGGAACCAATATGGCTGCCAAAATTTTAAGATTTCTTCAAAACAGTATGAAATTTTGTATAGGATGGTTTTTGGGGCCGCTGATTTTGAATTTGATGTCGCATTTTCAAAATTCAAGATGGCGGATCCAATATGGCCCAGTAGGTGTAGGGTATATAAGTCGGCTTGCCCGACTGAAACTTACTCACTTGTTTCTTTTGTTTTGATTCTGTTTTCGTATTCACCACTAATTTCACATAATTATAACCCCACACTAGAGCTGTCCAAAAAAAAAAAAATTTTTACGAAAATGTTTTTTAATTAATTCTAGGGTGGTTTCCGCCAAAAATGCTTAATTATGGTTTTTTCTCGTATTTTTCTTGATCTAAAACGAACTTAAAATTTGTGTTTTATTTTTGTCCCCCATACAAGTGTTAGCCCGTTTTGGCCAACTTCAGGGCCTTTGCGGGCCGGGTTCCCGTTATCGGATCGGATTGAAATTTCAAACTTAAGAGTTTTTGGTGTATTTGCGTTATTTTAGCCACTTTCGAGACAGATCGGGCAATTTTTTTTTTTTGGACAGCTCTACCCCACACTCACTGTGGCAGGGTATACTAACTTTGTAACGCCCATAAGGAGGCGTGTCCGGTATGGAAAAGTATATATATTCTTGATCAGCATCACCTCCTGAGTCGATTTAGCGATGTCCATCTGTCTGTCCGGCCGTCCGTTCGTCTGTCCGTCCGCACGATAGCGGTCGCAGTTTTGGAGATATAGACTTGAAACTTTGTGTACATGTTTTTCTCCGGAATACTGAGATCAAGTTCGAGAATCAGCCAAATCGGAAAAGAGCTGGGCGTGGCTCCCATATAACGAAAAAAATGGTCAACATTTTCTAAGTCTTTTTTATTGCTGTATTCGATTGGAAATGTATGGAAATGGATTTTTTACATGGTCCGAGCTTCCAAGCCCACATAGAAATAGGTCAAAATGGGGTCTTGGGATAAAACTTTTTTTTGGTGGATTATATTTGAACATTTTTAGAAACGGATTTTGAATGTGGTCCGAGTCTCTGAATCCACCTATAAATGGCTCAAAATGGGATCTTGAGACAACATTTTTTTATGTTCGAGATACTTCTAAATGGATCATACTGTGTGGGGGTATTTCAGCTTCGGCATAGTCGATAGTTCACTCCCTAGTTTTATATAGTTTTCTTCATCGGTCATTATACCCCCACACACACTGTGGGTATACTAACTTTGTAAAGTAACAAATAAAATTGTTTAAAAAAACAGTATATACTTAAAAAAAAAAAAAAAGTTAGTATACCCTTCCACACTGTGGAAGGGTATACTAACTTTGACACAACGTTTGTAACGCCCATAAGGAGGCGTGTCCGATATGGAAAAGTATATATATTCTTGATCAGCATCACCTCTTGAGTCGATTTAGCGATGTCCGTCTGTCCGTCCGCACTTTGGGTACATGTTTTTCTCGTGAATACTGAGATCAAGTTCGAGAATCAGCCAAATCGGACAAAAACTGGGCGTGGCTCCCATATAACGAAAAAAAAGGTCAATATTTTTGCAGTCTTTTTTATTGCTGTATTCGATTGGAAATGTTTAGAAACGTATTTTTGACATGGTCCGAAGTTCCGAAACCACATATATAAGTCAAAATGGGGTCTTAAGACCAAATTTTTTTTTGTGGATTTGGTTGAAAAATTGTAGAAACGAATTTTGGACATGGTCCGGGCTCCAAAAGCACCTATAAATGGCTCAAAATGGGGTCTTGAGACCACTTTTTTTTATGTTCGAGGTACTTCTTCCTACTGTGTGGGGGTATTTCAGCTTCGGCATGGCCGAAGATAGTCTACTCTCTACTTTTTCACCAATTTTTTCTTGCCACCCAAAAGATTTTTCTGAATTGACGCCACTGTTTTCTTTTGTTTTTGCTTGTTTTGGAAATTTTTGTGCTGTTTTTTCCGAGCTCTAGTTATAAGCCAATCTAATAAAAAACTGCATAAAGTAAACAAAAATGCAAAGATTCCAAAAAAATTAAAAAAAATACAGTTTTAAACAATTTGTTGTTTGGAATTAACCCCTATATGACCTTTTTTAAATATTTTTTTAAATAAAGATTTTTTAAATTTTGTGTTGGATTTTTGGCTTCCCCATACTACTGAGGAAATTTTCAGGTGCTATTAGCCACGCCTTCCCGTTGACGCCACTGAAACAAAAAATGCTTTTTATTAAAAATTTTATTTAAAAACATAAAAAAATTACCATTGTTACTTCGTAAGATAGACATAAATTATATATTTATATTGTTTTTTTGGAATTCTGATTGCTTTTGTGCCTTGTCATTGAATATATGAGATACTGGCACTATAGAGTAGTAGACTTGCTGTTTTTTCTTTGCTAAGGAGCTGTTTAAGGCTAGGCTAGAACATGTATAATAGACCGGTTCAAAAACTTAGTAACTGTCCGATTGGGCCAGTTTGGTTCCTTTGTATCTAAAAATTACTTTTGTGAAGTTTTAGCCAATCGGATAAAGAAAAGTCGGCGCGTAATGCACTTCTTTTTCCCCATACAAAAATTAAAAACATTGGAAATAGTGCTCGGATTTCGATGACAATTTATATATTAGGTAATTTGGGGTCGCTGATCTCAAATATGAAGTTGGTTTGAATTTAACACTGTTAGTTTTGTCAATAATAGCAATTCAAATCGAAATTTTCTTATTTTTTAAAATTGTCTGTTAGCTGAATGCAAGCTTTAATTTTAACATTTTTTTTTTCCTTTAATAGATCTGACTTATCTTATTCCATATGTTTTAAGCGATTCCAAAAAAGTTGTATAGTTTTCACATAAAGGTTCCTTTAGTTATTGTACCTTTGAATTTTTTTTATTTTTTCTGTTTAAACAAAAAATTTGTATCAAAAATTTGAACTTTGATTTTATTTTGAAAAATAATAATGAAAATATTATATGCTTTTACTGAAGGAGCCTTTATAAAAAAACTATACAACTTTTTTGGAATATGTTAAAACATGTGGAATAATTTACGTCATATCTATTAAAGAAAAAAAATAATGTTAAAATCAAAGCTTGCTTTCAGCTACCAGGCAATTTTAAAAAATAAGAAAATTTCGATTAGAATTGCAATTATTAGCAAAACCAACAGTTGTTTATTCAAACCGACCTCATATTTGAGATCAGTGACCCCAAATTACCTATTATATAAATTGTCATCTAAATCCGAGCACTTTTTCCAATGTTTTTCATTTTTGTATGGGAAAAAGAAGTGCATTCCGCGCCGACTTTTCTTTATCCGATTGGCTCCAAACTTCACATACATCATTTTTATATGCAATGGAACCAAACCAGCCTAATCGGACCATCGAGCATTGATTTTGAAGAAAGCTCCATACGATTCTGAACAGGTCTAATGTATAAACTGATTAAAAACATAATTTTTGGTACGTTTCACAAAGGAAGTTAATATTGGGACTGATGTATCCAAAAACTGACCTATAGCTAAAACTTTTTACCTGGAGGTATACAATTTTTTTGATGCAAAATGTTGCTCCGTTTTGCAAAAAAAGTTAAGCAGTAAATTTTGTAAATCGGTAAACTTTAGCCAATAAAGCAATTTTTAAAAAAAAAATTAAAATTCCTAAAACATTTTTGTCACTTAATTTTTTTTGCAAGGTAATATGTTTTCACTAAAATTGAATTCCATACAAAATTTTGAGTAAAAATTTAAAATTTAATTCAGTTGTAATTTAAATTTTTTGTGGGAAAAAAGCTGAAAAGTATTTTAAAAAAACTCGAAAACAAGCAAGCACGTAAAAAATCGGTAAAATAAGCAAAACAAGCATGAAGTCAGCACGAGGTGGTTTTTCCGAGCTCTACTTAAAACTATTAAATATAAATGATATTTAACAATTTTTAATAAAAACTGAAATACCCAAAGCTATGCCGAAGCTGAAATACCCCCCAATTAGAAGCACCTCGAACATATAAAAAATTTGGTCTCAAGACCCCTTTTTGAGCCATTTATAGGTTTTAGGAGACACGTCCAAAAATTTGTATCTCAAGACCCCATTTTGACTCATTTATATGTGGTTTTGGAAGCTCGGACCATGTTAATATCTCTAAACATTTCCCATCGAATACAGCATTAAAAAAGACTTGGAAAATGTTGACCCTTTTTTTCGGTATATGGGAGCCACGCCCAATTTTTTTCCGATTTGGCTGATTCTTGAACTTGATCTTGATTCAAGAGAAAAACACGTACCCAAAGTTTCAAGTCGATATCTCCAAAACTGCGACCGCAATCGTGCGGACGGACAGACAGACGGACATGGCTAAATCGACTCAAGAATATATATACTTTTCCATACCGGACACGCCTCCTTACAAACGTTGTGTCAAAGTTAGTATACCCTGCCACAGTGTGTGTGGGGGTATAAAAAAGTTTGAAATAGTGGAAAACGGGATTGCATGGTTAAAGACGAAAATCTTTGGGTCGTTTTTAAGTAATATTTTACTTAATGGTTATATTTGTCCTCTCTCATTCTCAAAAAAGAGTGGGCTCAATTGGCCATATAACATTATAGTAAAGCAAAATCAACAACAACCAAAAGAAAAATAAATTTAGTTTTAAGAGGCTACCAAATATCTAATATTTTTTTAGCGCTTCACTTAGTGCTACCTAAAGAGCACATATGAATCTGCTTAATTTCTTGCTGGGTTACAAATGCCTAAAACAACAAGTAAATCTGCCAACACTCGAGTTTTTCACAATTTGTCGCAACATTTGTGTTTAGTGCTTAAACATAAAAACAGCTGAAACATAAAAAACAACTGATCTCATTTGAGTTCAAAATTCTCATTCTTATGGGATTTCGAATCCTACTCGGAGTTCATTTTCGATTATAACTCAATTCCGACTCGGGTTTAAGAACACCAAATGCTAGATTAAAAAAAAAGAGTAAAAAACAAGTTTTTTAAAATATAACCCTTTAACCGACTAAAAAGCAGAAAAAAAATGTAATTTAAATTAATTTCAGCAATTTATATTTAAAATTAAGGGTTTTTGGGTACTTTCCTCCGAATATCATTGCAGATTTTAAAGTATAGAAGTGTATGTGGAAGTGTATGAAAAAGCTCGCTGCAGATTTGAGGATATATATATATATAAGGGTTATAAAAATACCATAGCATCTTGTCACATTGAACTACATCCTATATTTTTATACCCCGATACACACTGCGGCAGTGTATATTAACTTTGACAATACGATTTTAACGTCCATAAGGAGGCATGTTCGGTATGGAAAAGTAAATATATTCTTGATCAGCACCCCAATAGGACCAAAACTAGGCTCCATTATTGCTGTATTCGATGGACATGGTCCGAGGTTCCGAAACCCCTTATATGTGTCCAAAAAAAGGAATTGGGAAAAAAAATTTGTTTTTGAATTTTATTAGAAGTTTGCAGAAACGGATTTTGGACATAGTCCGTGGCTCTAAAACTATCTATATGTGGATCAAAATGGCGTCCTGAGACCAACGTTTTTTATATTCGGCATAGTTCTCTCTCAAGTTTTAAGGAATTTTGAGTTCCTGAGAAGATGCTACATGGAATTGAGTATTGTGGTTTGTGGTAATCGTAAAGAAACTGCATAACTAATAGAAAAATGAGCTATAAAAATCTATTACCATATACAATATAAAAATTTTAAAACTCGGTTTTAATTTTCTTTTCAGAAAAAGAATTTACATGGCATGATTTTGTTTTGATCAAGGTTAATGTATATCTAATAAAATAGTTATGTGTATTTTGAGTTAGGTCATTTCAGTTTTAGACACTAAAAATGTTAAAAAACTGTTAAAACCCCACAGCTATTTAATTAAAAAACTTCGTCTGAAAATCGGTAACAATCTAAGTTCTCAAAAAAGAGTACTTTCGTTTTATATGATAAAAAAACTCTAAACCAGCCAATTATTTTTTTAAAAATATGTTTTTATCTTTTAGTTTTCTACTGAATAAACTATAGATAAGATTAGTAAAAAAAAATTCCACCGTTTGCCAGATGTAAACAACCCGTCCAAATAAACTGTTTTTGCATTGCCCAAGTTTCGGCAGCTTATAAATCTACAAATATGTATCATAGCACGCTACCGTTGCAAGAGCTTTTCTAAAAATGAAATTAGTCAGCGCATTTTATTATTAAATGGGTCAAAATCTTATATAAGTAAAATTAAATTTTGACGTTCTATACTTAAGATAACCCTACACTGCTTCTGTAATGCGTCAGTCCTACTTCAAATAATTTTCGCACTCACCTCTATCAATACGTCCAAAAAGGCAACAAACAGCCAGAATCAAAATAATATTATTCATTTTGGTTGCAGTAGCACTGACGCGGTGAAGTAAAATTCCCATATTCGCTAAAATAAAAATATGAATGTAAATCCATTTGAATGCCTTGAATGTAGCTTTGTATATAAAAATGTATGCAGTATTTGTATGTCGTATTGATTTTATGATTTCTTTATATTATAGTAAGCAGTCGCATCGTCGTCACTTCGAATTATCAATATAGTATTTACATTCTTAGGTACATATTTCGTGACATGTGTATATGAATGCCAATATGTATGTATAAGCTAAGATGATTATGTTTTGTAAGTATTAGCTAAAAAAAACTTTCATGTTTTATAACTTTGCTTCGAATTCCGAATTCACCACTAAACAGCTGTTCGTCATACAACCCAAGATAAACACTACAGTATGTAAATAATAAAACATATCGGGTAAATGCATTTGTATATTTTATAATACACAAAAACATACAAACGCACTTGCTTTGATTATTTGGCAAACTTTTTTTACTTTACATTAAATAAAACACAATTATTGTAAATAAAAATTTACTTATACATCCGAAAAATGCACACGGCCGTCTACCGCAATCAACGACTTTCGTAAGTTCACTGAAAGAATGTGTATTCAACATTCCAAATGAAGCAAGGGTTTGGCAACATATTCAATTCCGATGTACCCAGGGCAATTGTTCCATAAACATGGCTAAGAACGTAATAATTGCATAATTTAGAATTCAGTGTTGCCAAGTAGTTTGTCTTTATGAACACATTTTTTTTGCGGTTACAATCAAATACATAAATACGTCAAATAGGCATTTTGGTATCCGGGGTAGTATGTCATTTACCGTCCATTTCAGGTAGCTATTAAATTTATATGGTAAATCTATTTTTTTTAATTTAATTTATTGAGTTTATTTTTTATACCCTACACCTCATGAGGTATGGGTATATTCACTTTGGTCTGATGTTTGTAACACCAAGAAGGAGAAGTGTCCGGTATGGAAAAGTATATATATTCTTGATCAGCGTCACCTCCTGAGTTATTAAGCCCTATCCGTCTGTCCGTCCTCTTTTCTTGTAAACAAGATTGCAGGAGCTAGAAGAAAGCCAGGGATCCCAATTTTTGGATTTATCCTTTTTAGGCCCTAGAAGAAGTTGGTTTTGAAAATGGGCGGAATCGGTCGACTGCCACGCCTACCTCCCATATAAGTGAAAATCGAGTTTTTACCGAAATTTTAAGATTTCATCAAAACAGTATGAAATTTTGTATACTTGTTTTAATATTATACGGACACATATTTAATTAGTTCTTTTAAAGCGTTTTTTTTTTTAGGAATTTAGGAAAAATTGTACAAAAAAATTTTTGAAATACTGTTTAAAACGATAAAAAAAGAGTAAAAACTAGTGAGTAAATTTCAGTCGGGCAAGCCGACTTATATATACCCTACACCTACTGGGCCATATTGGATCCGCCATCTTGAATTTTGAAAATGCGACATCCCCCTGTATAAAATTTCATACAGTTTTGATGAAATTCTCAAATTGCGGCCGCTATATTGGTTCCGCCATCTTGAATTTTTAAATTCCGACATCAAATTCGAAATCAGCGACCCCGAAAACCCCACTATACAAAACTTCATACTGTTTTGATGAAATCTTAAAATTTTGGTAAAAACACGGTTTTCACTTATATGGGAGGTAGGCGTGGCAGTCCACCGATTCCGCCCATTTTCAATACCAACTCCTTCCAGGGCCTAAGAAGGATAAATACAAAATTTGGGATCCCTAGCCTTCTTCTAGCTCCTGCAATCGTGTTTACAAGAAAAGAGGACGGACAGACGGATAGGGCTAAATCAACTCAGGAGGTGACGCTGATCAAGAATATATATACTTTTCCATACCGGACACTTCTCCTTCTTGGTGTTACAAACATCAGACCAAAGTGAATATACCCATACCTCATGAGGTGTAGGGTACACGGTTTTTAAAATATAACCCTTTAACCGTCTAAAAAGCAGAAAATTTCCTTTACAATATATTCCTTTACAATACATATATATACAATAAAATACAATACATATATATATATATATATATATATATATATGTATATATATATACATATATACATACATATACATATGTACATACATACATATATATATATATATATATATATATATACATATATACATATGTATATATATATATATGTATATATATATATGTATATATATATATATATACATACATATACATATGTACATACATACATATATATATATATATATATACATATTTATATATATATATATGTATGTATATATATACATGTATATATATATATATGTATATATATATGTATATATATATATATGTATATATATATGTATATATATACATATATGTATATATATGTACATATATGTATATATATATACATATATGTATATATATGTATATATGTATATATATGCATATATATATACATATATGTATATATATGTATATATATATACATATATATATATATATATATATATGTATATATATATATATAAATATATGTATATATGTATGTATGTATGTATATACAAAGCAAGTTAATATAAGGGTTCTAAAAATACAACAAAAAACTAAATTATTGATTTTTCTGATAACTTCCTCATTAGGGCAATATGTCCTCATTTTGTAAATATGGACATATTGCCATTTCAGGGCATAATAATCAAAATTTTTTATTTTTATACCCCACACTCACTGTGGCAGAGTATACTAACTTTGACAGAACGTTTTTAACGCCCACAAGAAGGCGTGTCCTGTACGGAGAAGTATATATATTCTTGATCAGCAACACCTTCTGAGTTGATTTTTGCTGTTTTCGATTTGATAACCTTCAACGGAGTTATTATTGTATATTTAAAATGAATACTATTTATAATTTAATCGAGAAAATATTCATCTTTCAATATAAATATTTTCAAAAGAGCTTCTCAATTCTTGTGTTCTGGCATTGCTTTTGGGTTTCAACAAATTTTTGCTTTTAATGCAAGTATGGTTGAAAATAGGCACTGCAAGTTTTCTGATATTCTTAAAAATTCAGGTTTGAAAATGTCTTTGTAGTACTTCCGCATTTTTTCATTGACATTGTATTAAAAAAGTACAATTGTATTGAAAATCCCAACCTTGAATAGTTTGCAATTGCTACGATATAAATGTCACAATATACATAGAATACTAGATAACGACATGAGGCCGTTTACCGTTATCTAGCATGACGTCAACAGATACTTTTTGTCACTTTGGCAGAAAAATGTAAGCGTTGCCACAAATTTAACTTAATTGGTTTCGCAATAGTGCTACCAGATGAATGGATTGTCTACTACTTAATTAGTAGTGTCCGACCGAAGGTGGTTTTTTCGGCCGTAGCCGAACTTCCGCTTTTTTTCACATTCGGCTAAAGCCGAAGCTGAAACCAAAGCTCAATAAAAAGACAAAATGAAAAAAAAAAATGTTGCCAAAACATTTATTGAAAATGGTTTTTATCTTAATGAAAATGAAAGTGAATGATTATGTAAAATATTTATTCATTAAGTAAATTAATATTTAAATTAATTAATACCTCAATCGTGCAAAATTAGAATGTTTTGATAATCCATAAGCCAAACGTACACTGAAAGAAAAAACATGTTTTAAAATTAAACATTTTTTTTCAATTTGCATTTTAAAACATCTTTTTTTCTGCAGTACATTTTTGTTTTAATTTTTAAAACAAATGTTTTCAATTTCAATCGTCTTGCTCTTTCGTTAGTCGTTTGAAATTGATATTACTGTTGTTCTTTTATATTTCATAAAATCAAAGCATAGTTTTAGGGTGTTTTTTAAAAAAATTCGAAGTATGCTTTTACTACAAAAAATGTATATATAATACATTTAGACTCTGTTAAATAATGTTAACAGTAGACCAACCTGTTGAGCGTTTAGCGCGCCATCCAAACTCCGTAAGCGTGGGTTCGAATCCCGGTCTCGAATTTGAGAAAATAAAAAGTTAACTAAATACAAAAAAATGTTTTAAAATTGAACATTTGCGTTTTATAATTTGTTTTTAGCACACGTGTTTTAAAATTGAACATTTGCGTTTCCAAATTTGTTTTTAGCGCACGTGTTTTAAAATTGAACAAATCTGTACAAAGCTCTATTTTAAAAACGAAATCGTTCAATTTTAAAACATTTTCGTTTAATTTTAAAACATTTTCCTCTCAGTGTAGCATTCTTATAGATTTAACCGCTGAACAAGATGGCGTTCTATCACGTCAGGTTTCTGAGAAATTCAGAATCAAGAAAATGTTGAAATTGACAAAATTTAGTAATTTATCAAAGGTAAAAATATATCTTTCAAAGAAGCTATTTCTCATATTTTTACGATTGTTACGATATATTTTAACTCTAAGTTACTGTGAAAAATAACGTGGTACTCCATAAAGCAAACCTATCGGCCGAAAATGCACATTCAACTTCGGCTTCGGTTTTTCACATTTTCTTTTTATTTTGCGACACCGAAAACTAAAAAATTAAAACTAATTCTTCACGATACGATTTTCTAGCCCACATCACGACTAAACGGTCTTACTGATGTTCTTGAAACTTGTATGTAAAATTGTGTAAGTGATGGAATTTCCAATGGGAAATAAGAGGCCCATAAAACAAAAAATATGATAAAAATTGAACTGAGTAATCATCGAATATTGAGTGAATCTCGCCTCAAATTGCGTGGCATGGGATTACAGCTGCCACAAACTACGTCCTTGGACCTTTTCTGGGTGGATTACCGAATTTGAAATATACACTGAAAGAAAAAACATGTTTTCAAATTAAACCTTTTTTTTCAATTTGCATTTTAAAACATAGTTTTTTCTGTAAAACATTTATGTTTTCATTTAAAAAAAAAAATGTTTTCAATTTCAATCGTCTTGCTCTTTTGTTATTCGTTTGAAATTGACAATACTGTTGTTCTTTTCTATTTCAAAAAATCATAGTATATTTCAAAAAATAAAAGCATAGTTTTAGGGCGTTTTTTAACAAAATTCGAACATTTAGACTCTGTTAAATAATGTTAACTGTAGACCAACCTATTGAGCGTTTAGCGCGCCATCCAAACTCAGTTGGCGTGGGTTCGAATCCAGGTCTCGAATTTGAGAAAATAAAAAGTGAACTAAATATAAATAAATAAAATAATTAAAAACCAAACAAAAAAAAATTTTTTTAGCACACGTGTTTTAAAATGGAACAAATCTGTACAAAGCTTGGTTTTAAAAACAATATCGTTCAATTTTAAAACATTTTCGTTTAATTTTAAAACATTTTATTCTCAGTGTAGAGTTGGAAACCTCGCCCTGATATCTATATTAAAAGGAGTCCTTGTGAACTGTGTGAAATTTAAAATATAGGCGTAGGAGGTTCATGGAAGGATTCTGACTTTGAGAAATGATTGAAAAGTACACTGAAAGAAAAAACATGTTTTAAAATTAAACTTTTTTTCTCAATTTGCATTTTAAAACAGTTTTTTCTGCAGTTCATTTATTTTTTCATTTTTAAAACAAATGCTTCCAATTTCAATCGTCTTGCTCTTTCGTTAGTCGTTTGGATTGATAATACTGTTGTTCTTTTCTATTTCAAAAAGTCATAGTATGTTTCAAAAAATCAAAGCATAGTTTTAGGGTGTTTTTTAAAAAAATTCAAAATCGTGCTTTTGGTACAACATATGTATGTATAATACATTTAGACTCTGTTAAAGAATGTTAACAGTAGACCAACCTGTTGAGCGTTTAGCGCGTCATCCAAACTTGGGTTCGAATCCCGGTCTCGAATTTAACCCTTAAATTCCCCTTGTATCTTTAAAGATACAACCATTACAAATTTTATATCTTGGTTAATATTAGTATAAATAGATATTTAAGTTTTGTATTCTATATACCCACATTCTTCAATAAAAAATATATATTCCCTCAAAAGGTTTGAATTGTATATGGTATTGAGAAACAGAAAAAAATATATAAAACTTTCGAAAACATAAAAAAAAATTGAAAAATTCTTCTCTAAAATGGCATTTAGAGTGGATATTTACAAAGAAAAAAATATTTCCATGTGCATCCTTTTACACGAATCACAATATATTGCTTTAATCAGTTGTATCTTTAAAGATACAGTAGTCAAAAGAGGGTGAAATAAATTTTTATAAAATAAATCATTATTAAATTCGTTATCTACGTAAAATTTTACATATAATATGTTTTTCCCGTGAAAATCGAAGTCCTTAGGCATTTAAGGGTTAAGAAAATAAAAAGTTAACTAAATATAAATAAATAAAATAATTGCAAACAAAAAAAACAACAACAAATTTTTTCTTAAAAAAAATTTTTTTATTTTGAAAAAAAAGTTTTTTAATTGAAAAAATGTTTTTAAATTAAACATTTGCGTTTTTAGCACACGTGTTTTAAAATTGAACAAATCTGTACAAAGCTCTATTTTAAAAACGAAATCGTTCAATTTTAAAACATTTTCCTCTCAGTGTACTTAGTTCTGGTGCCGGGAAATCCAGGACCGATTATGCTAAAATTGTACATTTAAAGTTAAAAGCTTCACAGGTTGTATTTACCATCAACTACATCATCCTTTGTTCATCACCTGATGGGGTTGGTGATGAAAAACAGCTACTTAGAGAGATTTATTCTTTGAAGAATTCTCTACAATTTCTACTAAATTCCCATAATTTGCTTTACTCTAAATTTTTAAAAAGGATTTTAAAAAAATCAAATTTTTCTTATAGTTTTGACCTAGGAGTCTAAAATTTGTTTGTGAACTCTATTGCTTACTTTTATTATTTGTTTAAATAAAAACTTCTATGCACTCGAATTTGAATGAAAATACACGAAAAAACAAGTTTTTAATAGTTTTTTATTTAAGTATTGGCTTCTGCTTCGATATAGGCCTTCGGCGTCGGCCGAAGTAATAGGCTGCCAACTGACCTTCGGTATCGGCTTCGGCCTGAAAATGCTTATCGGTCTGATAAAGATTGTGTCCAAAGAAGGTGGATTTTAAACTATGGTGTATACGTTTGAAAAAATTCCATGGTTGCTAAATTCTGTAGTAAATTTTTATTCGCAATTATTGTGGGCAATGATTGATTTAAGCCGATTATTTGCGATTGGCCTAAGCCGATTTTGGGCCGAATGTGGCCGAAGCCGAATAGTCGGTTGGACATTATAAATTAGTTGTTAGTAGAAATACGATTCAAAATTATTAAAATTACGCAAACAAATCAATTATTGACTTATGAATTTGAGTTGCTTAATAAGAGAAACAATTTAAAAAGTTGAAGCGGTTTTTGTTTTAATTAAATATTTTTAAATGGGATTCTAAACACAGAAGGGGTTTCCGTTGAAGCCAGGGGTAGTTCCTACTGTGGAGGCAGTACAAGAATCTTGCGGAGCGACAATGACAGTTTCCACTGACTGCAAAAGGAAAACTTTGGGGCCACTACAAAACCCCAGTAAGCGCCGTTAATTGGACAAATAGCGGATTAAAACGAGAATGACGACGTTCCCATGGTTGTTAGTTACGGAAAGTATTCGACTACGAAAGGTGAGCTTTTGGAAATGAAAAAGCAAAACCAAATTCTACAAAAGAAAATGTAAGGTTTATTTAAATCTTTTGATGTACGTACACTTTTTTTAATAATATTTATATTTTAGCGAACAACTTGAACAACACGATATGGTTTCATTGAAGCACCGTTTAATCGAAATGAACACGCAATTGTAAGTTTTATAACAAATACAATCACAAAACCCGGATAACAATTGCAATTTATTTTTACATATTATTATTAAAACATTTTTTTCAAAATAAATAAAGTTTTTTGAAAAATAATTTTTTTTTTGTTTTGTTTGCAATTATTTTATTTGTTTATATTTAGTTAACTTTTTATTTTCCCAAATTCGACATCTGGATTCGAACCCACGCCTATGGAGTTTGGATGGCGCGCTAAACGCTCAACAGGTTGGTCTACTGTTAACATTATTTAACAGAGTCTAAATGTATGCTTTGATTTTTTGAAAAAATTATAGTTTAAAAAAATCAAAGTATAGTTTAAGGGCGTTTTTTTTTTTAAATTCAAATTATGCTTTTACTACAAGAAATGTATATATAATACATTTAGACTCTGTTAAATAATGTTAACAGTAGACCAACCTGTTGAGCGTTTAGTGAGCCATCGTTCAATCTTAAAACATTTTCCTCTCAGTGTATTATTCAAAATATTCCGTAATTTGTTTTCTACATTCAAATTTTTTTTGGAGTTTTTCAACTTGTTTTTTTTTTATTTTGAGGTTGTCAAAATGTTGTCAAAAACTAGTTTTCTACTAACATGGTCATTTTTATATTTTATGAGCGATGAAAAGATTTACTTTTCTTGTATTCATCTTTTTTATGAAGAAATTTATTTAAAAGTTAGTCCTGAAAATTGCAGGATTTTGGAAAAATTATTCCGGGATTTTCGGGACTAAAAATGGACCGGGATCTCGGGATCGAAAGTCCTAGTGTATACCAAGCAAGGTAATTTTTACATCATCGTAATTTGCTAAATTTAAATACATCTTTTAATGCAATTTCATCCAAGGTGTCACCTATTCAGTGTATTTTCATTATGTGAAAGAGTAATGGCGAAGTGTTAAAGTAATTTTTTTTGTAATTTGTTCTTATGTTATACTTAACCTATTTCTGAGCCCCAACTGGATATATAAAATGCTATTTTCGAAAACACCTTCGATAATAATAATATGCTTTGGAATAAAGCAACAACATTTTTATGACTATTGTATATTTATACAACAATATGAATTTATGACCAATCTCATATTGTGAACACCCTTATTGAGGTCCTGGTTAAGAGCTGTCGAAATTTTTAGGTGCTGGTCAAAAACCGTTGATCGGTCGACTGCCACGCCTACCTCCCATATAAGTGAAAATCGAGTTTTTACCGAAATTTTAAGATTTCATCAAAACAGTATGAAATTTTGTATACTTGTTTTAATATTATACGGACACATATTTAATTAGTTCTTTTAAAGCGTTTTTTTTTTAGGAATTTAGGAAAAATTGTACAAAAAAATTTTTGAAATACTGTTTAAAACGATAAAAAAAGAGTAAAAACTAGTGAGTAAATTTCAGTCGGGCAAGCCGACTTATATATACCCTACACCTACTGGGCCATATTGGATCCGCCATCTTGAATTTTGAAAATGCGACATCCCCCTGTATAAAATTTCATACAGTTTTGATGAAATTCTCAAATTTCGGCCGCTATATTGGTTCCGCCATCTTGAATTTTTAAATTCCGACATCAAATTCGAAATCAGCGACCCCGAAAACCCCACTATACAAAACTTCATACTGTTTTGATGAAATCTTAAAATTTTGGTAAAAACACGGTTTTCACTTATATGGGAGGTAGGCGTGGCAGTCCACCGATTCCGCCCATTTTCAATACCAACTCCTTCCAGGGCCTAAGAAGGATAAATACAAAATTTGGGATCCCTAGCCTTCTTCTAGCTCCTGCAATCGTGTTTACAAGAAAAGAGGACGGACAGACGGATAGGGCTAAATCAACTCAGGAGGTGACGCTGATCCAGAATATATATACTTTTCCATACCGGACACTTCTCCTTCTTGGTGTTACAAACATCAGACCAAAGTGAATATACCCATACCTCATGAGGTGTAGGGTACACGGTTTTTAAAATATAACCCTTTAACCGTCTAAAAAGCAGAAAATTTCCTTTACAATATATTCCTTTACAATACATATATATACAATAAAATACAATACATATATATATATATATATATATATATATGTATATATATATACATATATACATACATATACATATGTACATACATACATATATATATATATATATATACATATTTATATATATATATATGTATGTATATATATACATGTATATATATATATATGTATATATATATATACATGTATATATATATATATGTATATATATATGTATATATATATATATGTATATATATATGTATATATATACATATATGTATATATATGTACATATATGTATATATATATACATATATGTATATATATGTATATATATATACATATATGTATATATATGTATATATATATACATATGTATATATATATATATAAATATATGTATATATGTATGTATGTATGTATATACAAAGCAAGTTAATATAAGGGTTCTAAAAATACAACAAAAAACTAAATTATTGATTTTTCTGATAACTTCCTCATTAGGGCAATATGTCCTCATTTTGTAAATATGGACATATTGCCATTTCAGGGCATAATAATCAAAATTTTTTATTTTTATACCCCACACTCACTGTGGCAGAGTATACTAACTTTGACAGAACGTTTTTAACGCCCACAAGAAGGCGTGTCCTGTACGGAGAAGTATATATATTCTTGATCAGCAACACCTTCTGAGTTGATTTTTGCTGTTTTCGATTTGATAACCTTCAACGGAGTTATTATTGTATATTTAAAATGAATACTATTTATAATTTAATCGAGAAAATATTCATCTTTCAATATAAATATTTTCAAAAGAGCTTCTCAATTCTTGTGTTCTGGCATTGCTTTTGGGTTTCAACAAATTTTTGCTTTTAATGCAAGTATGGTTGAAAATAGGCACTGCAAGTTTTCTGATATTCTTAAAAATTCAGGTTTGAAAATGTCTTTGTAGTACTTCCGCATTTTTTCATTGACATTGTATTGAAAATCCCAACCTTGAATAGTTTGCAATTGCTACGATATAAATGTCACAATATACATAGAATACTAGATAACGACATGAGGCCGTTTACCGTTATCTAGCATGACGTCAACAGATACTTTTTGTCACTTTGGCAGAAAAATGTAAGCGTTGCCACAAATTTAACTTAATTGGTTTCGCAATAGTGCTACCAGATGAATGGATTGTCTACTACTTAATTAGTAGTGTCCGACCGAAGGTGGTTTTTTCGGCCGTAGCCGAACTTCCGCTTTTTTTCACATTCGGCTAAAACCGAAGCTGAAACCAAAGCTCAATAAAAAGACAAAATGAAAAAAAAAAATGTTGCCAAAACATTTATTGAAAATGGTTTTTATCTTAATGAAAATGAAAGTGAATGATTATGTAAAATATTTATTCATTAAGTAAATTAATATTTAAATTAATTAATACCTCAATCGTGCAAAATTAGAATGTTTTGATAATCCATAAGCCAAACGTACACTGAAAGAAAAAACATGTTTTAAAATTAAACATTTTTTTTCAATTTGCATTTTAAAACATATTTTTTTCTGCAGTACATTTTTGTTTTAATTTTTAAAACAAATGTTTTCAATTTCAATCGTCTTGCTCTTTCGTTAGTCGTTTGAAATTGATATTACTGTTGTTCTTTTATATTTCATAAAATCAAAGCATAGTTTTAGGGTGTTTTTTAAAAAAATTCGAAGTATGCTTTTACTACAAAAAATGTATATATAATACATTTAGACTCTGTTAAATAATGTTAACAGTAGACCAACCTGTTGAGCGTTTAGCGCGCCATCCAAACTCCGTAAGCGTGGGTTCGAATCCCGGTCTCGAATTTGAGAAAATAAAAAGTTAACTAAATACAAAAAAATGTTTTAAAATTGAACATTTGCGTTTTATAATTTGTTTTTAGCACACGTGTTTTAAAATTGAACATTTGCGTTTCCAAATTTGTTTTTAGCGCACGTGTTTTAAAATTGAACAAATCTGTACAAAGCTCTATTTTAAAAACGAAATCGTTCAATTTTAAAACATTTTCGTTTAATTTTAAAACATTTTCCTCTCAGTGTAGCATTCTTATAGATTTAACCGCTGAACAAGATGGCGTTCTATCACGTCAGGTTTCTGAGAAATTCAGAATCAAGAAAATGTTGAAATTGACAAAATTTAGTAATTTATCAAAGGTAAAAATATATCTTTCAAAGAAGCTATTTCTCATATTTTTACGATTGTTACGATATATTTTAACTCTAAGTTACTGTGAAAAATAACGTGGTACTCCATAAAGCAAACCTATCGGCCGAAAATGCACATTCAGCTTCGGCTTCGGTTTTTCACATTTTCTTTTTTTTTTGCGACACCGAAAACTAAAAAATTAAAACTAATTCTTCACGATACGATTTTCTAGCCCACATCACGACTAAACGGTCTTACTGATGTTCTTGAAACTTGTATGTAAAATTGTGTAAGTGATGGAATTTCCAATGGGAAATAAGAGGCCCATAAAACAAAAAATATGATAAAAATTGAACTGAGTAATCATCGAATATTGAGTGAATCTCGCCTCAAATTGCGTGGCATGGGATTACAGCTGCCACAAACTACGTCCTTGGACCTTTTCTGGGTGGATTACCGAATTTGAAATATACACTGAAAGAAAAAACATGTTTTCAAATTAAACCTTTTTTTTCAATTTGCATTTTAAAACATAGTTTTTTCTGTAAAACATTTATGTTTTCATTTAAAAAAAAAAATGTTTTCAATTTCAATCGTCTTGCTCTTTTGTTATTCGTTTGAAATTGACAATACTGTTGTTCTTTTCTATTTCAAAAAATCATAGTATATTTCAAAAAATAAAAGCATAGTTTTAGGGCGTTTTTTAACAAAATTCGAACATTTAGACTCTGTTAAATAATGTTAACTGTAGACCAACCTATTGAGCGTTTAGCGCGCCATCCAAACTCAGTTGGCGTGGGTTCGAATCCAGGTCTCGAATTTGAGAAAATAAAAAGTGAACTAAATATAAATAAATAAAATAATTAAAAACCAAACAAAAAAAAATTTTTTTAGCACACGTGTTTTAAAATGGAACAAATCTGTACAAAGCTTGGTTTTAAAAACAATATCGTTCAATTTTAAAACATTTTCGTTTAATTTTAAAACATTTTATTCTCAGTGTAGAGTTGGAAACCTCGCCCTGATATCTATATTAAAAGGAGTCCTTGTGAACTGTGTGAAATTTAAAATATAGGCGTAGGAGGTTCATGGAAGGATTCTGACTTTGAGAAATGATTGAAAAGTACACTGAAAGAAAAAACATGTTTTAAAATTAAACTTTTTTTCTCAATTTGCATTTTAAAACAGTTTTTTCTGCAGTTCATTTATGTTTTCATTTTTAAAACAAATGCTTCCAATTTCAATCGTCTTGCTCTTTCGTTAGTCGTTTGGATTGATAATACTGTTGTTCTTTTCTATTTCAAAAAGTCATAGTATGTTTCAAAAAATCAAAGCATAGTTTTAGGGTGTTTTTTAAAAAAATTCAAAATCGTGCTTTTGGTACAACATATGTATGTATAATACATTTAGACTCTGTTAAAGAATGTTAACAGTAGACCAACCTGTTGAGCGTTTAGCGCGTCATCCAAACTTGGGTTCGAATCCCGGTCTCGAATTTAACCCTTAAATTCCCCTTGTATCTTTAAAGATACAACCATTACAAATTTTATATCTTGGTTAATATTAGTATAAATAGATATTTAAGTTTTGTATTCTATATACCCACATTCTTCAATAAAAAATATATATTCCCTCAAAAGGTTTGAATTGTATATGGTATTGAGAAACAGAAAAAAATATATAAAACTTTCGAAAACATAAAAAAAAATTGAAAAATTCTTCTCTAAAATGGCATTTAGAGTGGATATTTACAAAGAAAAAAATATTTCCATGTGCATCCTTTTACACGAATCACAATATATTGCTTTAATCAGTTGTATCTTTAAAGATACAGTAGTCAAAAGAGGGTGAAATAAATTTTTATAAAATAAATCATTATTAAATTCGTTATCTACGTAAAATTTTACATATAATATGTTTTTCCCGTGAAAATCGAAGTCCTTAGGCATTTAAGGGTTAAGAAAATAAAAAGTTAACTAAATATAAATAAATAAAATAATTGCAAACAAAAAAAACAACAACAAATTTTTTCTTAAAAAAAATTTTTTTATTTTGAAAAAAAAGTTTTTTAATTGAAAAAATGTTTTTAAATTAAACATTTGCGTTTTAAAATTCGTTTTTAGCACACGTGTTTTAAAATTGAACAAATCTGTACAAAGCTCTATTTTAAAAACGAAATCGTTCAATTTTAAAACATTTTCCTCTCAGTGTACTTAGTTCTGGTGCCGGGAAATCCAGGACCGATTATGCTAAAATTGTACATTTAAAGTTAAAAGCTTCACAGGTTGTATTTACCATCAACTACATCATCCTTTGTTCATCACCTGATGGGGTTGGTGATGAAAAACAGCTACTTAGAGAGATTTATTCTTTGAAGAATTCTCTACAATTTCTACTAAATTCCCATAATTTGCTTTACTCTAAATTTTTAAAAAGGATTTTAAAAAAATCAAATTTTTCTTATAGTTTTGACCTAGGAGTCCCAAATTTGTTTGTGAACTCTATTGCTTACTTTTATTATTTGTTTAAATAAAAACTTCTATGCACTCGAATTTGAATGAAAATACACGAAAAAACAAGTTTTTAATAGTTTTTTATTTAAGTATTGGCTTCTGCTTCGATATAGGCCTTCGGCGTCGGCCGAAGTAATAGGCTGCCAACTGACCTTCGGTATCGGCTTCGGCCTGAAAATGCTTATCGGTCTGATAAAGATTGTGTCCAAAGAAGGTGGATTTTAAACTATGGTGTATAGGTTTGAAAAAATTCCATGGTTGCTAAATTCTGTAGTAGATTTTTATTCGCAATTATTGTGGGCAATGATTGATTTAAGCCGATTATTTGCGATTGGCCTAAGCCGATTTTGGGCCGAATGTGGCCGAAGCCGAATAGTCGGTTGGACATTATAAATTAGTTGTTAGTAGAAATACGATTCAAAATTATTAAAATTACGCAAACAAATCAATTATTGACTTATGAATTTGAGTTGCTTAATAAGAGAAACAATTTAAAAAGTTGAAGCGGTTTTTGTTTTAATTAAATATTTTTAAATGGGATTCTAAACACAGAAGGGGTTTCCGTTGAAGCCAGGGGTAGTTCCTACTGTGGAGGCAGTACAAGAATCTTGCGGAGCGACAATGACAGTTTCCACTGACTGCAAAAGGAAAACTTTGGGGCCACTACAAAACCCCAGTAAGCGCCGTTAATTGGACAAATAGCGGATTAAAACGAGAATGACGACGTTCCCATGGTTGTTAGTTACGGAAAGTATTCGACTACGAAAGGTGAGCTTTTGGAAATGAAAAAGCAAAACCAAATTCTACAAAAGAAAATGTAAGGTTTATTTAAATCTTTTGATGTACGTACACTTTTTTTAATAATATTTATATTTTAGCGAACAACTTGAACAACACGATATGGTTTCATTGAAGCACCGTTTAATCGAAATGAACACGCAATTGTAAGTTTTATAACAAATACAATCACAAAACCCGGATAACAATTGCAATTTATTTTTACATATTATTATTAAAACATTTTTTTCAAAATAAATAAAGTTTTTTGAAAAATAATTTTTTTTTTGTTTTGTTTGCAATTATTTTATTTGTTTATATTTAGTTAACTTTTTATTTTCCCAAATTCGACATCTGGATTCGAACCCACGCCTATGGAGTTTGGATGGCGCGCTAAACGCTCAACAGGTTGGTCTACTGTTAACATTATTTAACAGAGTCTAAATGTATGCTTTGATTTTTTGAAAAAATTATAGTTTAAAAAAATCAAAGTATAGTTTAAGGGCGTTTTTTTTTTTAAATTCAAATTATGCTTTTACTACAAGAAATGTATATATAATACATTTAGACTCTGTTAAATAATGTTAACAGTAGACCAACCTGTTGAGCGTTTAGTGCGCCATCGTTCAATCTTAAAACATTTTCCTCTCAGTGTATTATTCAAAATATTCCGTAATTTGTTTTCTACATTCAAATTTTTTTTGGAGTTTTTCAACTTGTTTTTTTTTTATTTTGAGGTTGTCAAAATGTTGTCAAAAACTAGTTTTCTACTAACATGGTCATTTTTATATTTTATGAGCGATGAAAAGATTTACTTTTCTTGTATTCATCTTTTTTATGAAGAAATTTATTTAAAAGTTAGTCCTGAAAATTGCAGGATTTTGGAAAAATTATTCCGGGATTTTCGGGACTAAAAATGGACCGGGATCTCGGGATCGAAAGTCCTAGTGTATACCAAGCAAGGTAATTTTTACATCATCGTAATTTGCTAAATTTAAATACATCTTTTAATGCAATTTCATCCAAGGTGTCACCTATTCAGTGTATTTTCATTATGTGAAAGAGTAATGGCGAAGTGTTAAAGTAATTTTTTTTGTAATTTGTTCTTATGTTATACTTAACCTATTTCTGAGCCCCAACTGGATATATAAAATGCTATTTTCGAAAACACCTTCGATAATAATAATATGCTTTGGAATAAAGCAACAACATTTTTATGACTATTGTATATTTATACAACAATATGAATTTATGACCAATCTCATATTGTGAACACCCTTATTGAGGTCCTGGTTAAGAGCTGTCGAAATTTTTAGGTGCTGGTCAAAAACCGTTGATCACCAGTTGGTCAAAAATATGAATAAGCCACATATGAAGTAAAACTGCATGGTATTATTAAAATTATAATGTTTATTGATGTTATCATTCGCAGTTTTTGCATATTGAAAGTATACTTGGCTTATTCATATTTTTGACCAACTGGTGGTCAACGGTTTTTGACCAGCACCTAAAAATTTCGACAGCTCTTAACCAGGACCTCAATAAGGGTGTTCACAATATGAGATTGGTCATAAATTCATATTGTTGTATAAATATACAATAGTCATAAAAATGTTGTTGCTTTATTCCAAAGCATATTAATCAAAGTAGGAGTGATTTTGGCACTTCTCTCTTTTTCTCAATCCATAGAATGTCAAACTTGAAAAATCTTAACCCAAGAAAACCGTATATTTTCAAAATAAAAATAACAAATTTGAGTGAATATTTTGAAATTTGCAAATTAAATGAAGAAAACCTAAATATAAAGCGGTTTGCAGTATGCGATAATGGTGGAAGTGTGTAAGCAAAGCGCCAGCGTTGGATAACAAACTGAAGTGTTGTCGTGGATAGCTCTTCGCGTTTGTAAGAGCCATTTTCAGGACAGCGATTTCATTATATCTCCGCTAAAAGCAACCGCGTCGAATAGGTCACGAGTAGTCCCTTTGCCACGTGTTCAGCCGATCAAAGAAACTGTGGATGAGCAACGTGCAAGTAGTTATGGCCAGAGACTTAAAAATCGTTAAAGATGTCTATTTTCTACGATTTCGATAGCCGAATGACGGAGTCATATCTTCAAAGCATCATTACTGCCATTTATCGTTTGTGTGGTGCAAAAGTACAACTTGACCGTATAAGGATTAAACGGTTTTGTTTACATTTTTTGACAGTGCAGACCCTGTACTCAAAAATATATAAAACGTCACTCCTACTTTGATTATTATGCCTTGCTTTTTTTCATCCGAAAAAGTTTACGACCAATACAACTCAGCAAGATGTGTTTTTCGTCTCTCATACTCACTATTCCTCTCATTTTAAAGTTGTTGCCAAAAAAAATGTAGGAATTCGTGAAAATTTGACTTTGGGACTATTTTTAATGCATAATACGTTCACCGCATGGGCCATTCAATTATTTTATGGGCAATTCAAGTTGATACTTCTGTAAAAAATGGTTAAACATTCACACGTGGAGTTATTTAAATAAACTTTAAAAGTGAATATTTTCCAAAGTCGTGGTATCTATTAAAAAGTTTTAATTAAAATTAACAACGAAGATAATAAGAAACACTAAATTTAAAGTGAAAAATGTGGAAAAAATTACATTGCACTATTTTGCACTTTTTAGTAATCCACATTTTTCTCAGATAACTTCAATGTGCGATTTTCTGATGTTTTCGACATATGGAAAGATATAGAAGAAATAGTTGTTTTCAATTATATGACACAAAAGTACATTAAAACTGATTTTTCCAACACGTATGCTATCTCCTTAAAAGAAAAATCGAGAAGGATATGTAGATCAACTAGTGAAAAGTGGCAGAAGAGTCATTGACGATTAGATTTATTTCTTAATCAAAACGTGGCATGGCTTTTAACAAAAATGTTAATAAAAAGCCGGACTTATCGGTATCACCATGAAGAATTACTTAATAACTTAGAGTTTTCAAATGAGCAACATGAGTAACAAACTTTTTCTTTTAAATTGATAAAAAAAACTAGTAAGAGAATTATCTTCGGTCTGACCGAAGCTATAATACCCTGCACATGCGAGTACGATACATTCTGAGACCATATGTTAGTAATTTTATCGAAAATCGGTATTTTACTGATAGTTTTTCGATATTTTATTTATAATTTTTCGATATTTTATCGACTTTTTATCGATAATTTTTCCATTTTTTTATCAAAAATTTTGTTCCAATTACATTTTGTTCCGGTCCAATTCCATTTCGTTCCGGTTTCATTCCCATTTCGTTCCCGACCTCATTTCCCACCCAATGCAGAAAACCGCATCCAAATCGGTTAAGTATTTCTCAAGATAAACGAAAATAATATAAAATTGGCGGCCATTTTGTATGGGAGGTAGGCGTGGCTCTTAGCTCGATAGCTCAAAAGCTACGACAGTTATCGTGCGAAATGACAGACAGACGGACATGGACTAATGGACTCAGGAGGTGATGCTGATCAAGAATATATATACTTTTCCATACCGGAAACACCTCCTTATGGGCGTTACAAACGGTGTGACAAAAACAATATACCCTTGGACACTAGAAATGTTTCCATTTTTTAAACGAATTGTATTGTTATTAGTTTCATATAAAGGGAGTTCACAAAAGTCTCAAATTGGTCATAAAGTTATATTGTTGTATAAATATACAATAGTTATAAAAATGTTGTTGCTTTTTCCATACAAATTTTACGACCAATACAACTCAGCAAGCTGTGTTTTTCGACTCTCATACTCACTATTCCTTTCATTTTAAAGTTGTTGCCAAAAAAGTTGTAGGAATTTGTGAAAATTTGACTTTGCGACTATATATATATATATATATCCTTTAATCTGCGGCGAGCTTTTTCATACACTTCCACATGAACTAGAGAGCTGGAACACTGATAGAACTCCGGTGACAATGCATTCTATTAAATTTTGGGGTTCATCAGAGGCGTAGGGGGCCGTGGGGAGACTCAAACTTTTTTTTTAAACATGGCATAACTTCCAATTCCTTCCAGCTACAATGATGAAATTTGGTAGGTGAGTTCTTATTGACAAAATAAAAGAGGGAAAAAGGGGGGAGAAAAATTTTTTTTTTAAAAAAACAAAAAAAAAAGAAATATAAAAAAAGAGTAAAAAAAGAGTAAAAAAACAAGTTTTTTAAAATATAACCCTTTAACCGACTAAAAAGCAGAAAATAAATTTCCTTTAAAATTATTTCAACAATTTCGATTTAAAATTAAGGGTTTTTGGCGACTATAAAATCTGCAATGATATTCGGAGGAAAGTACCCAAAAACCCTCAATTTTAGATCGAAATTGCGAAAACCCAAAAATTTCCACCGTTATACGCTGCCCATACTCTAGCTAACCCCCTTATAAAACAAGGCGTTTCCTACGCCAGCGCAGTGACTCTGTCCCTGTGCAAACGCAACCTGCTCCTCCTAGCAGTAGTCTTGAACAAACCCTACAAATGTTCATACAAAATATGTCTCAATTTATGTCCAGTATGCTAAATATGATGCAAGAAATGATTAAAAATCAAAGTTTTTTACTACAACATCTCATGTCGAAACCATGAATATTTTAAAAATGTCATTCTCGAATGCAAACGGCCTGTGTCTTCACAAACTGGAACTTCTCCAGTTCTTGAAAGAGTCCAGCATAGACGTTATGCTAATCTCTGAAACTCACTTCACTGAAAAACGCTTTTTCAATCTACCTGGATATAGACTCTATGACACAAAGCATCCAAACGGAAGCGCTAGAGGTGGTTCCGCTATTCTCATTAATAGTCGAATAAAGCATTATGCTCTACAGAATTATTGCACAGAATATATTCAAGCGACAAGTATTTCTCTCTATCAAAGGCCTAACATTAACAGCTATATACTGCCCGCATAGACACAAAATAACTGAGCAACAATTCCAGATTTTTTTCCATTCTCTTGGACCAACATTTCTCGTTGCCGACGACTTCAACGCCAAACATACATATTGGGGCTCTCGCCTAATATCACCAAAGGGCAGGCTGTCAACACTGTCAACAGACTCGGCCTTGACGTTGTCTCCTCTGGCAGTCCAACTTATTGGCCAACTGACAGTCGCAAAACTCCCGACGTCATTGACTTTGCAGTATTTAAAACTGTAAAAAGGAGCCAATTGACTATAGAATCTTCTCTAGATCTCTCATCAGACCATACGCCTACCATTATCACAATAAAGTACGTGCCAAGTTCTGAGGTCAATTCACCAGGTAAACTGACCAGTAAACTCACAAACTATCTCAAATATCAGCACATTTGGGTTAGTGTGGGAGCTCCCACACTAACCCAAATGTGTCACTAAAAACGAAAGATGAAATAAACTCAGCTGTTAGTAATTTCATACTCTTGCTTTCCCAAGCAGCTACAACGGCCACTCCCGCCCAAATCCCAAATAGCTCAACTCGCCTATGCAACCCAACTATGCAAAATGTACCCCCAAAAGACACAGAGCAGTTAATAAAAAATAAAAGGAAAATACATCGCGAATGGCAAAACAGATGATTTTACCCAAAATTACAGAAAAACTAGAGAGTGGACTATCTTCGGCTATACCGAAGCTGAAATACCCCCACACAGTAGGAAGAAGTACCTTGAACATAAAAAATTGTGGTCTCAAGACCCTATTTTGAGCCAATTATAGGTGGTTTTGGAGCCCGGACCATGTCCAAAATCCATTTCTAAAAATTTCCAATTAAATCCACAAAAAAAAAAAAATTGGTCTCAAGACCCCATTTAGACCCTTATATATGTGGCTTCGGAACCTCGGACCATGTCAAAAATACGTTTCTAAACATTTCCAATCGAATACAACAATAAAAAATGTTTACCTTTTTTTTCGGTGTATGGGAGCCACGCCCAGTTTTTGTCCGATTTGGCTGATTCTCGAACTTGATCTCAGTATTCACGAGAAAAACATGTAAAAAAAGTTTCAAGTCGATATCTCCAAAACTGCGACCGCTATCGTGCGGACGGACAGACGGACAGACGGACAGACGGACAGACGGACAGACGGACAGACGGACAGACGGACGGACAGACAGACGGACATCGCTAAATCGACTCAGGAGGTGATACTGATCAAGAATATATATACTTTTTCATACCGGACACGCCTCCTTATGGGCGTTACAAACGTTGTGACAAAGTTAGTATACCCTGCCACAGTGAGTGTGGGGGTATAACAAGTGATTACCGATTACCAGTTTGGCTTCCGCGAAAAGCATGGCACTATCGAACAAGTACACCGTATTGAAGACTCAATAAAAATCACTTTTGAAAAGAAACAGTACTGCTCCGCTGTTTTCCTCGATATCACCCAGGCCTTCGATAAAGTCTGGCACGAAGGACTTATTTACAAATTACAGCATATTCTTCCCGCTAATATGCACTGCCTGCTCAAAAACTATCTCATGAATAGAAAATTTGTAGTAAAATATAAAAGCTTTGTCTCCCGAAAATACGAAATACAGGCCGGAGTACCACAAGACAGTGTCCTTGCGCCCCTGCTATATATTCTCTATACTGCAGATATGCCCAAAAGCGATAGAACTCATATATATTTTGCTGACGACACTGCTATCCTGTGCTCTCACTCAAACCCAGACATGGCAACTCTCTACGTGCAAAAACATTTGGACAATCTAAGTAATTGGCTATCACGATGGAAAATCAAAGTCAACGAATGCAGAAGCTGTCACTTAACCTTCACCCTAAGAAGGGGCACGTGCCCAGCTCTGAAGATAAACGGCCAAGTTGTCCCTGAATGTTCCGAAACAAAGTATCTTGAAATGCACCTCGATCGCCGACTCACATGGCATAAGCACATTCAATCCAAAATCACCCAGATTAAACTAAAACAATTGGAACTAAATTGGCTAATCTCAAAGGCATCTAAGCTAAATCTCACATATAAAGTCCAAATATACAAAAGTATAATAAAACCCATATGGACATATGGAATTGAGCTCTGAGGCACTGCCTCTCCCTCGAACGTGGAAAAACTCCAGAGAGTCCAATCTAAAATTCTGAGACAAATTGCCAGAGCCCCTTGGTATATAAAAAACACTAACATCCACAGAGACCTGAATATACTGGAAGTAAAAGACGAAATCCCGAAATTTACCACGAAGTACAAGCAGAAGCTCATGTTTCACCCAAACATTCTAGCTAGAAACCTGCTAAGACCGCTGAATCCCTCACGTCTTAAGCGAAACTAATTTATTCCCCTTTATCACATCATGCCCAACTCAATGGACGAAGGGCATAACTCAATTTATAAATAGAATTAAGTGAAAATTTTTTTAAATCCTTTTGCATTATAATTGTTAGATCTAAAAAAACTATTTGGACAATTCAAAAAATATCATACTCCAAAAAAAAAAAAAAAAAAAAAAATGTAATTTTTAAATTTTTCAGATCTCATAGGGGCCACGAAATAACTCCCAACGAAATAACTCCAAATAAAAGTGAAATAATTCCCAACTGAAAAAAATAAATAAGTCCCAATTGAAATGAAATAACTCCCTTTATTTAAAAATAAAAGTAGTAAAATATAAGTATAGTTGTCATGACTAAGTTATTGTAATTTTTGTAGTTGTAATTATGTTGTAACAATCCTACAAAAACAGTGTAAAACAGTGTACATTGCAACTATTGCAAATACGTTACAGCAACTTCTAAACATGAAAAATTTTAACAAAAAATAGTGCAATTTTTTGTGGTGCTAACTCCTCACATTTTCTTATAGGCTCACAATTTTAATATAAAAAAGTAACGAGAATGATGCCTATTGTGTTGTTAAAACAAAATTGCAACAACGAAATGCTGTAATAACATTACACAAACAAAATTATATGTACAATAACAAAATTACAATACAACACAATTCTAAAACATAAAAATTACAGCGACAGCAATTTCGTTTTGGTATACAGTAAGAAATAAAAAAGAGTAAAAAAACAGTTTTTTAAAATATAGCCCTTTAACCGACTAAAAAGCAGAAAATAAATTTTCTTTAAATTAATTCCCGCAATTTTGATTTGTAGCTCGAAGGAATCGGAAGTTATGCCATGTTTAAGAAACAGGGGTTTGAGTCCTCCCACGGCCCCTATGCCTCTGATGGACCCCAACATTTAATAAATTTCAGCTCTCTATCTCATGTGGAAGTGTATGAAAAAGCTCGCCGCAGATTTGAGGATATATACCGACATATATATATATATATATATATATATATATATATATATATATACTAGTTGAATACCCCGGCGTTGCTCGGACTTATACTTAAAATAGTGAAAGTACCCTCCCGTAAACCTTTCCGTGAACCCCCAAAACACCAGAGCATAATATAGAAATTTGCAGAACTCTAGGTTCAGCGGTTTGGGCTGGGCGATGATCACCAATCATTCCATGAATCGGATCATTCTCATTTCTAGAAATTATTTTTTAATCAAAATTTGTTGGTTTTGTTTAGTTTTTTTTTTGTCAAATGTTTGACCATTGTCCAATTTTGCTCATTGGATTTGGAATGAGAAGCATAATACCATGTCTGCTGGAATGTATGTCAGATATATTTTGAAGTAATACTTCAATTGTATGAGTGGTACCCCGCTTCTTTGACCAATCAAGTTCAAAGTAGTACATAAACCTTCCAGAGCTCACAAATAAACGTATGGTTGTACAGCTTTTAATGAACCCCATTATTGACTTTATCATCGTCGTCTCCCATAAAATTAATTTGCAACAATTTTTGTTCTACATTTGGTAATGGAAGCAAAGAGACGGTGCGATGGTTCACTTGACCTTGTATTAGAATGACAGAAAAAGCGTTGATCATGGTAATTTTATCTTGAATTTTGAACGTAGAATCAAAAGTCCGACCTTGTGCATCAATGTTTGATACTGGCACCAAAGGACGTCATTTCAAAGCAGCAATTGCATTTTCGAATTATTTTCAAAAATAGTCTTGACTCCGCATTTCCACCCGACATCAAAGTTTTAAGAGGTTCCGGCTGTGGAGCTGCATTTTGTGCTCGTGACTGCTCTCTTCAAATTGCATGTTGTTATGGTGTTAAATCTTCCAAATAATTTTTTTTCCTTTTGATTTTTGAACGTTAAAATTATTTTTTTAAATCAAAATTTGGTTTGTTTAGTGTAGTTTTTTTGTCAAATGCTTGACCTTTGTCCAATTATACTCATTGAATTGTACTTTTGGAATAAGAAGCATATTTCCATGTGTGTTGGAAAGTATCCCAGATGTATTTTGAAGTATTACTTAAATTGTATGAGTGGTACCACGCTCTTTTGACCAATCAAGTCCAAAGTAGTACGTAAACCTTCCGAAGGTGTTTGTATGGTTCTGATACGTTCAATGGTTTAGCCGTGATGTTCACTCATACATACGCACCAACGTTATTATATATTAAGATATATATATATATATCAAGCCAAAGCAAGTTAATATAAGGGTTATAATAAAAAAGATAAATTAATCCAACCAAAATACAAGGTAAAAAAAATATTTTTTTTTTTATATGGAAAACAAGCAACAACTACTATTTCAAAATATTGTTAAATGATTTTTAATTATGAAAACAATTTAGCTAATCGAAAAAATTATAATTATTGTAGGCTTTGGCCGTGAATACATTTTAAAACCAATTTTTTTTTTGTTTCTTTTTTTCCGGTTTGTTTCAATATTTTATTTTATTTTTGTCGATATTTCGGCTAACATTGTTAGTCGTCTTCAGGACCTGTTCAAAAACATTTGTCACAAATTAATAACAGTTTTACCATATTTTTACATTTAACATATTTTGACAATCAGAAAAAACCAAACATCACAATTAAAATATTTAAATGTCATACCAGTGACACTGAACAAGCAAGTGGGTATTTATTGCACATAGTCCCTTTCGTCAACTGAATTTCTGTTTTATTAAATGTTTATAAATGTGGGCGCAATTGTCGGTGTCTGTTTTCAGTCTCTTTAGTGTAGGTGTGTTGATAATGTGGAGCATTTCTATGGTATATCTCAGTTTATAATTGTTCTCCTGCTGCAGAATCTTTGTTTCGTCGAAATTGGAGGGTGGCCTCTTTTTACACAGTGGGTTGCAAGTGCTGTTTTGTTGTCATTCTGATCTATGCGCTGATAATCTTGTCCTTAGTTTAGATGTTGTCGTTACAACATATACCCCAAGTAACACCGCTTGTTGGTTAATAGTTGTGACACTCGGTTGTTAACTATTTTCGCAACTATATAAACATGAGTACTGTCCGCAAATAGTAATTAGAGGGTAGTATTAAAAGCTGTCACAACAATTCTGTGTTGCACTCCCAGAGTGAGCGAAGTTGTGAGATTTGTGTGCATACTACAAATGACAACCAAATGTCAAAAATAATTACCATGTGCGAGTGAAACGGATATATAATGAACACAAAATATATAAATAATAAATATTACGAAAAGAATGTAAAAAAAAGAAAACTAATGATAGAATCCATTTTAGAGTTGTGATGTAAAATATGCAACTATAATAATTTAATTTCATAGACAAACATAATACTTTGGATGCGAAATAATGGTCAATTCGTACACAAAATTGATGGGGAACATAATTTTTACCGCAAATAGATATGACATTTGATACTTAAAATTAATGCACTTCCATAAAATGCAATATGTAATTATTTTATTGCGTTTTCATAAAATTGGTTATGTTGAAATCTGTGATTTTTCGAAAATTAACGACATAAATATTGTTCCCCACAATATTTAGAAGCAAAAAACACCTCTTAGTTTTTGCAATTCATCATAGTTTGGTCATAATTAAGGTTTACAAATATTTTGGAAAAATATTTTATAGATAATAGACAAAATATATACCAGTGATGTTCCTCGTTTTTTCAAAAATCCCTAATCCCCAAGAAATCAATTAGGCCTTAAGAAATCCCTACTTTTCACTGCACAACAATAACATTTCTACAATAGGGGTATTCATTTAAAGTGGGAAAACCCTGGGAAACGCGCAGTGGTTCAGTCAAAAATTGTATGAGAAGAGAATTGCACAAAGTGGAAAACTTTGCTCGTCGATTTTGGTGCGGAAAGAACTGCACAAATGTTGTGCGATTGTAGTGATGTCGAACAATAAAATTGATATTCGATTAATTAAAAAAGTAATTATCAAAAGTAATAAAATGCGGCTGCAAATTAAAAGAAAAATGTATAATTATATATATAAGTTTAAAAAATAACTATAGGTAACAATTGTTTGCAAAATAAAAGTTAATTGAATTTAAAATTGTCAAAGCTGTGCTGAATATCGAGTACTTGTGAGTGGGTACTCGTTTATTGTCTAAGTGAGTATGCTCACAACACTAACATAGTTTGCTTCGAAAATGGCGGTAAGTAAACAAATTTACTTACCGCCGTCAACGAAAGCTATTTCTTCAAATAGTTTGATTAATTTTCTTTTTTCGCTTATTTTAGGCATTTTTTCTCTTTAAACAACAGCTGTCAAAAATTCGAAGAAGAAGAAGATGAATCAAAAGAAGTGCACAAATAATTTTCTGGTGTGTTCAAGAAACAGACCGGGGAAATCTGCGCTAGTCACCAACTTCCACTTTTAAATGAATACCCTTAATGTTTTTTTTTTTTTAATCCAGTCATTTGAAATAACAGTCTCACTGAGGAAACATAAAAGTATAAAATGAACATCATTTCATTAGGGCATGCGGGAAAAGCAAACTTTTGCGAGAAAAAATTTTATTTTTACAGTCAATTTAAAAAAAATAAAAATTTTACTATTATTTTTTTAAATGTTGCCGTTTTTTTCCTTGGAAAATGTTCTACAAAATACTTTTTAACCATTTTTTCTCTCCGAGCAATAGTTTTTCCTATAATTGCAATTTTGTAAACTCTCCTCTGATTATCTCAAACCAAAAGGTTACAAAATCAAAATTATAAGAAGAATTACTGTTCGGAAAGAAAAAATGGTTAAGAAGTATTTTGTTGAAAATTTTCCAAGGAAAAAACTGCATCATTTAAAAAAAGAATAGTAACACGTTTTTAAAAAAAAAATTTTGTGACTGCATAATAAAATGTTTCGTCGCAACAGTTTGCATTTCGCGCATGCCCTATAAATTTTTGTTCATTTTATACTTTTTTTGAGTTTATTGTAGGCAGTGAATTGCTCTGATCAAGAAATAGTAGCGACTCAAAACTAAGATTTTTTGTCGTCTCATGTAACCAAAATCTGTCTATGCGCACTGTCTGCGGACTACAAGTCAGCTCCACGGACTGCTTGTGTTACTTGGGACTTTACCACATATGTCGGCTCCGTCTCCTTTGCATGTGATTATATAGATAAGATTAGATTATCCATGTCGTCAATTTTAGATTTTGTTTTGCTGTAGATATATTTCTTAGAGTGTTGTGGTTGTATTTTTTCTGTCCGTCTGTCCGTCCTCTTTTCTTGTAAACACGATTGCAGGAGCTAGAAGAAAGGTAGGGATCCCAAATTTTGGATTTATCCTTTTTAGGCCCTAGAAGAATGGCGAAATCGGTCGACTGCCCTATAAGTAAAAATCGTGTTTTTACCGAAATTTTAAGATATCATCAAAACAGTATGAAATTTTGTATAGTGGGGTTTTCGGGGTCGCTGATTTCGAATTTGATGTCGGCATTTAAAAATTCAAGATGGCGGATCCCATTAGGTGTAGGGTATATATAAGTCGGCTTGTCCGACTGAAACTTACTCACTTGTTTTGTTGTAATGTTGTTGTGGGATCTCGTCTCAATGTTTTGTATGTCCATACATCTCGCAATATTGCACGCATTCCTTGGTCGTAGTCTGCTTTGGTCATCGCTACCGTCTTTTTTCCTTTGTCTGCTTCGACAATAATAATGTCATTATTTGTTTTTAAAAATTCTCTTGCTGTTTTTGTTAGGTTTGTCATGTATTTATCACTTTCTGTTGGTTGTGTTACTCTTAAATGTTTTTCAATTATATCGTTAGTCTGGCTATATCCTGTTCTTCTTTAGCGTCTAACGTTCGTATGCAGTCCTCTCCGGTAACCTATTATTGTGGTTTTGTGTCGGAAATATTTTATGAACATTTTTAGTTGTGTTTTTAATGAAGTTTGGGACTATTTGATGTTTTCTGCATTTAATTAGGAAATCTGTAGAACTGTTTAAATTGCTCAGTCCTTTGCTGATTTGTCTATGTTTGTTTATGATTTTCTTTGTGCTGTTTCCATATTTATACCCTGCACACTAGTGTCCAAGGGTATATTGTTTTTGTCACACTGTTCGTAACGCCCATAAGGAGGTGTGTCCGGTATGGAAAAGTATATATTCTTGTCCGTATGTCCGTCTGTCCGTCTGTCTGTCATTTCGCATGATAACTGTCGTAGCTTTTGAGCTATCGACCCCAAATTTTGGGATTCCTCTTATTTTGGCGAATGATTGGACGGTATTGAAAATGGGCAACATCGGATAAGAGCCACGCCTACCTCCCATACAAAATGGCCGCCAATTTTATATTATTTTCGTTTATCTTGAGAAATACTTAACCGATTTGGATGCGGTTTTCTGCATTGGGTTAGAAATGAGGTCGGGAACGAAATGGGAATTAACCCGAACGAAATGGAATTGGACCGGAACAAAATGTAATTGGAACAAAATTTTTTTCAGGAAACTAAAATTATCGATAAATATTTGAAAATGATCGATAAATATTGGAAAATTATCGATAAATATTGGAAAATTATCGATAAAATATCGAAAAATTATCGATAAATTATCGAAAAATTATCGATAAAAAATCGAAAAACTGTCGATAAAAATTATCGATAAATTATCGAAAAATTATTGATAAAAAAATCGAAAAATTATCGAAAAATTATAAATAAAATATCGAAAAACTATCAATAAAATACCGATTTTCGATAAAATTACTATTATATGTTCTCAGAATGTATCGTACTCGCATGTGCAGGGTATTATAGATTCGCCAAAATATTTCGAAAAAAAATTGTAATCAAATTATGGCTGTGTTACAATGAACTATAAACAAAAATGATTGGTCTTCATGTAACGATAGAAATCTAGTGGAAACTGCAGAAACTAAATATTTTTATGCAAACGTAAATGGATTTTCAAAATTTGTATAAAAAATCTTATATTCAAATTGCATAAAAATATTCAACGATTTCGATGTGTAAACTACTGTAGAAATTAATACAAATGTAAAATGTCAACTGTTTTATTTTTTTCAGTTAGGTTAGTTAAAAAAAGATTTTATTTCGGTAAAAATAAAAAATTGAGTAAAAAGTGGCTAAGTTTGAAATTTTGTATTATTGCCTTCAATTCAATTCATTTATTCGTCATATAAACACACCATCGGATAGTTTCTTCATGTAATGTAGTATGCAGAAATTTTTATCATTACAAATTTTATCTTTATTGTGTTTTTACGATTTTAAAAATTGTGCAGAATGTTTTCTAACTCTTCTTTTCCCGGGAAACATTAATTTCAATATTACGCATTTGATTTAGGCAATGAATACAATATATATTCGCAGTTGAAATGATGTTGCCCGACCAATTTGTGCACAGAAATACAAATTATCTCATTTTTCAAGTCTTGGGTTCACATTAAATAATTTTAAGTTTCATCTTAAACACTAGATTTGTTGGAATACCAAACACATCTGCTATCTTTTTCTTGCATTCTTTTTCTAATATGTATGATGGGCATTTTCGAGTTTCCTATGTTCGGGTTCATAGGCTTCGATTCGCGGCCAACGCAATGCTTTCACATGTTCACTATAAGCATCTTCGTCAAACGTGCGAAACGTGTGTGCCGGTCTCTCAGGCACACACACAAGTATGCATTTTTATGCCCGACACTGATTTATTTATTTTATTCGCTCAATTGGATAATTGCTTTCTCTGTATTCCATTAAGTAATATACGAATTATTTTTAATTGTACGCCAACAAATTTTCACGGTACGCGAACAAATTTAAGTTGGCACCATTTACCACCTTTTTGTGTTGCTGCATTTTTGATCATCTTTTTTGGTTAGATTTACCTACTTTTTTTTTTGTGTGTAGACCAAAAACTACTTTTAAAGAAAAAATTTGGCCCAGATCGACTAGTAGGGTAGAAGGGAGAGGATTTTCCACTTGGGAGAAATTAATAGTATGCGTAGTTTCAACCCCAATCAGGGCAAAACGTGTTTGTTTGTTTTTAGGTGTGCTGCGACAATTTTTTTGGATATGTAAATTTGATGTAATATATTCAGTTTTTGCATTAGGAAATTGATACTTTGTGGTATTATTGCGTCGATATTAATGCATGGAATAAAAGCTCGACTTGATTCAATTTCTTAAAAGTAATACGGCTATTCCATTTTAAATCGGCCACAAAAAACGGAAGTCCGGACTTTAGTTCTCCAATTTGTAAAAAAACACTTCTTGACGGATTTATGGTAATTTGAATTTTAAGAAATTTTGATGAAAATTTAAGTAGTAAACAGAGAAAAATCACTATAACTTTGTCAAATCTCAACCGATTTGATTGTTTGATATCGTTAGAAAGGTAATAAATTGTACTTGAATTTGCCTTTTACCGTTACCAGATACCGATATAAAAAACGGTACGCTTTCAAAAGGTTTTGTTGTAACTTTGACTTTTAACAAAAAACACTACATATTATTTAATAGTTTTTTTTTTGCAAGAACGGACATTCAATTACCTTTTAAAAATTGTAATTTTTGAATTTTCCCAATTTTTTTTTTATATAAAAAATACGTTCCAAAGTTTTGTATTAAGTATCGGTGCTGGCCGGAGTAATATGTTTCTAGTTGACCTTCGGTATCGGCTTCGGCCTGCAAATGCTTATCGGTCGGGCAAAATTGAAACAAAGTACAAGCTGAAAATTTGTCAAACATGGTAAAATTTCCTAATGAGGTCAATACGCAACTTTTGACACCATAAGCGTTCCGATCGGACGATTTTCGCTCAAGCAAATGGCTGCTCTGTGCATAGCGCAAGCGAGGTAAATACCTATGAAATTCAATATCTCAAAAACAAGGAAAAATACTCTCTTTAAAATTTGACACAAGCTGAGTGATATTGTAAGGTACACAACAATATATTTTTAAAAATTTAGAATCGTTGCGCTCGAAGTTTTAAAATTGTTTTTAAATTTATTTTTAAAACAAAAAATTTTTTTTTTTAAATTAATATTTTTTTTATTTTCTGCGTTAAAAAAAAATTTAAGCTCTATCCGCTTGACCTGGAATAGCCCGAATACAAAATTTAAAAAATATTAAAATACTACTTCGTACGGACCATCATTGAATACGCCCCTTGACGTTTTTCTACTCCATAAACCAAACATTGCATTTCATATAGATTTCAAAGCTTATTTCTTAGAAATTTTCTATCACGTCAGGTTTCTGAGAAATTTAGGATCAAGGAGTAAAGAAATGTTGAAATTGACCAAAATCAGTAATTTATATTTTAACTCTAAGTTACAATGAAAAATAACGTGGTACTCCAAAAAGCAAACCTATTGATCCTTAAAGATTTTTTTGATACTGAACACGATGGCGTCCATGGAATTGCTCTATCTCGTCTTGTTTTCTAAACAAGAGGTGTACAATTAAAAGGATTTGCTAAATTATGTAGTAGATTTTCATTGAATATTATTTAATATGAAAAAAAAATTTGTGTGAGTGGGAGCACCTGGGGCACATTCGCCGAATCGCACCTGGGGCACAAACGTCAGCGCATTTTGTATAACAAAACCGAGCAAAACATTTTAAAGAAGAGAAAAAGAATAATCAATGATTTAAGCTCAACAATTAATTTAGAAAAATCGTTTGGAAAGTTGAATTAAACTCGAATCTCATTTACTAATTTTTTTTACATTTTGTGAATTAATTTCTTAAAAAAGTAATTAAGGCATTTGTTTAATGTTTTATTTTAGCTTCTGATTTATACCCCTTGGCGATTCTAATAGCAAAAATTTATTAGAAAAACAATACAAGAAACTTTTTTACCTTTTTCAGAACTGAATAAGTTCAGCTGATTTGGAATTTGGTTTAAATTCCAACGCATACTTGCCACAATTTTTAAAAACAAAACATTTTAAAAACATGGTAAAAAAGTTTCTTGCATTGCTTTTCAAAAAAATTTTTGCTATTTGAAATGTATTTGAATTTGCTTGGCACACTTGGTGGTCAAATGACATGAATCACTCAAAAAAGTTCCAATGACGCACCTGGGTGCTGCTCTAATCCCAAATGACATGAATCACCCAAAAACCAGGCTTCACCATCACCACCACCACCGAAGAAACACAACGAATATTGTGGCAACATAAAAAAAATATTTTCAAATAGTTATGCCGTAACTTTTAAAAATATTTTCGAAAAATAAAAGTTACGAGCAATGGAAAAAATATTTTCAAGCGATAATAGTTATGCCGTAACTTTTAAAAATAAAAGTTACGAGCAATGGAAAAAATATTTCTCGTTATGCGGCAACGTAAAAAAATATTTTCAAACCATAGCAGTTATCGGCAATGGGAAAAAAACTTCTTGCTCATAACAATTATGCGGCAACGTAAAAAAAAAATTTCCAACCCTAACAGTTATCGGCAATGGAAAAAATATAAATTGCAGTCTAATAGCTATGGTGCAACTTTTTTGCGATAAAACTTATAATAGTTATGTCCCTGAGTAGAGGAGAGTTTGTCTTATATTTGCACAATTGCCTAAGAGGGAAGAAGTTAGATCTGAAATCAGGAAGTTGAACAACGCGAATTATCAAATCTGGAAGTATAAACTTGAGCTTCTGCTCATCAAAGAAGATTTGTTGGATGTAGTGGTCAACGAAAAACCAGACAACGCACCTGCTGCGTGGTTTGTCGAAAGATGGAAAAGCTCGTGCTACAATTGGTCTTTTAGTGGAAGATACTCAGCTGGGACATTTACGTAAATTAACGACAGCGCGGGAGTATTGGGAGTCAGTGAAGAAGACACACGAGAAGTGCACACTTTCGAACAAGGTCACATTATTGAAGAGGTTATGCAGAATGCAGTTAAAGAGTGCTAAAGTATGGAGAGTCACATTAGTGAGATGCTGGATATTGTGGATCGTCTAGTTAGCCTGAGCGAGCAATTAGCAGTTCATCTTGTGGTGGCGTTTCTCTTGGGTAGTTTGCCTGATGAGTATAGCTCCTTAATCACGGCGCTGAAGGTACGGCTGGATAACGATTTGATGTTAGAATTACTCAAGGAGAAGCTGATACAAGAATATAATCAGAAGGTCGAGGGTGCAATTTCGACGGAGGCTTCTGATGTCGCACTGAAGACGAGAAACTTCAAGATCAAGTGCTATTCTTGTGGAAAACTTGGTCATTGAACGATTGTCCTGATTGATTGTCTCCATTCAAAGCGAAAAATACGGTTTAAGATTCGACTAAGGATGATGATGATCAAACGCAAATTCTGGTGAGAAGAAGATGGATTTGGCGTATTACGTTGGTGATGGTATTCTACACTGTCAAAATAAAGAAATTCGGATCAAGAATGTACTTTACGTTCTCGAGCTAGATGAAAATTTTCTTTCGTTCAGAAGACTGCCACAAAATGGGTTGGTGATTGTATTTAAAGGCAAAGGTGAACGATGTTAAATCAGATTGTATTCACACATTTCATCGTCGATTTGGTCATCGTGAGAAGAGCCGAATTACAGCTGCTTTTGAAAAAAAGTTAATAACTGGAGTCGAATTGAGAACTTGCAAGTGTTCGGATGTTTGGGAACCATGTACACACAAAAAAAAGGCGGTAAATCTAACCGAAAAAGACGGTTTACAACCCTCAAATGTAGGTACGTTTAACCGATGAGAGATGGTAAATTTATTGCACCATTTTTTTCATGGTTAAGTAAATTTGTGAAAAATTCACATTCACATTCCACTTGGAAACAAGTACGTCCTTAAAATTAATTTCCGCAATTTTGATTTTAAATTAAGGGTTTTTGGCTACTTTGTTCCTAATATCATTGCTCCTAATATCATACTTTGTTCCTAATATCATATCATCTAATTTTCTGCTTTTTAGTCGGTTAAAAGGTTATATTTTAATATTTTTTCTCCCCCCTTTTCCCCTTTTTTATTCTTTTCCCGAATGTGAACCTAAGTAAAAAATTTCATCTTGTAGCTTACAAAATACGAAAGTTAGAACTTTAAATTGGCTCCATCCCGCTCCCCTTTCCAAAGGGTATAAAATTACATTTTGTCAATAAGAACTCACCTACCAAATTTCATCATTGTAGCTTGAAGGAATTGGAAGCTATGACATGTTCCCCTACGCCTCTGATGGACCCCAACATTAATAGCATGCATTGTCACCGGAGTTCTATCAGTTTTCCAAATTTCAGGAAGTGTATGAAAAAGCTCGCCGCAGATTTGAGGATATATATATATAGTATATATATATATTAAATTAAACCCAAAGCAAGTTAATATTAGGGTTATAAAAATGCACTCATCCACAAAGATTTGCAAATACCGAAAATATCTAAAGAAATCCCTAAACGTATAACAAAGTATGCAGATAAGCTTAAATTACATCCAAAAAGTCTAGCTAGAAATTTGGTTAGACCCACCCAACACCTACGTCTAAAGCGTAACTATTCTATTGCATTTGAATAGATAGCCCCGGAACCCTCGTCGTTTCCGACTTCCCGATTATGCCGGCAGCCAGTCGATGCCAACATCGTACGATATCAACATCACCTTGATGCCGCCATAACCATAGATTATTCCATAATGTTATCCAAATCTCTTATAGATGAATTTCACCTTTTATGAATATATTGCTGTTGAAACGGTTCCGGATGTGTCCTTTAATTTCAACAAAGCCAATTATGAAGCTCTGAACAATTTTTTTGATTCTGTGAATTGGGAAGTTGTTTTGGGCTCTTTAGATGTCTCAAATATGTACTTCAAATTTAAAGAAATTCTTCAAGAGGGCCTAGATTTATATCTGCCTGTTAAAAAAATTGAACGTAAATTTAATCTGCCATGGTATAATCGTAGTTTAATGGGTCTCAAAAACTTGAGAAACAAAGCTCATAAGAAATTCAAGCAATCCAAGTTGGCTGCCTTATCAACGCAGCTTTCATTCTGCGTAGGAAGGAATTTGATTTTTTGTCGAATTTCTTATACAACTAGAGAGTGGACTATCTTCGGCTATGGCGAAGCTGAAATACCCCCACACAGTAGGAAGAAGTACCTCGAACATAAAACAATGTGGTCTCAAGACCCCATTTTGAGCCACCTATAAATTGTTTTGGAGCCCGGACCATGTCCAAAATCCGTTTCTAAAAATTTCCAATCAAATCGACCAAAAAATTGGTCTCAAGACCCCATTTAGACCCTTATATATGTGGTTTCGGAACCTCGGACCATGTCAAAAATACGTTTCTAAACATTTCCAATCGAATGCAGCAATAAAAAGGACTTGAAAAATGTAAACCTTTTTTTTCAGTGTATGGGAGCCACGCCCAGTTATTGTCCGATTTGGCTGATTCTCGAACTTGATCTCAGTATTCACGAGAAAAACATGTACCCAAAGTTTCAAGTCGATATCTCCAAAACTGCGACCGCTATCGTGCGGACGGACAGACGGACGGACAGACGGACGCTATATCGACTCAGGAGGTGATGCTGATCAAGAATATATATACTTTTCCATACCGGACACGCCTCCTTATGGGCGATACAAACGTTGTGACAAAGTTAGTATACCCTGCCACAGTGAGTGTGGGGGTATACAAATTATTTAAGCTCTACTGAAGTAGACATTAAAGCCAATCCCAAATCATTTTGGATATTTTTTATTCGAAACGCAGAAGCGCCGGCTTCCCTAAGTCAATGAAGTACAAGGAAACCGAAGCAAATAATACTCAAAATATTTGTGAATTGTTTGGTAAATTTTTTGGATATGTTTTTAATAATTCTGATAACACAAATAATTTAAACAATTTTTCGCATATCGAACAAATTTGTGACATTGGCCACTTACAAATTTCTAAAGATGAAGTTTATGAAAATCTAATGGCACTTGATTCTAATAAAGTGGCTGACTACGATCTATTGCCACGATCATTTCTAAATCGCTTTCAGATGGAATTTTTCTTGATGAATGGAAAATTGCTTACAATTTTTAAATCCGGTCAAAAATATTTAATTGACAATTACAGACCAATTGTTAAACTATCGATTGTACCAAAGGTTTAGGACAAAATCGTAAATACGTATTTATTTAATGAAGTAAAAAATCATATTGCAATACAGCAACAAAGCAATAGGTGTAAAATCTGGAGTTCCGCATGGGAGTCATTTAGGCGCTCTTCTGTTTATTTTGTTTATAAATGATTCATCAAAAATATTCACTTCATGTAAATTTTTGCTTTATGCAGATGATTTAAAAATGTTCATGATTATAAAAAATTTGTATGATTGTATAAAGTTTCAAAATGATATTAATTCACTTGTTGCCTGGTGCAACTTTAATGGAATGAGTTTAAACTTTTCTAAGTGTCATATTTTCACATATTCCCATAAGCATTTGCCATTAATTCATAACTATTCTTATAATCTTGACAAAAATTTCACTCGTGTTGAATTGGTCAAAGATTTGGGCATCTACTTTGATGCGAAGTTATTAGGACGATTCATTTAAAGTGGGAAACCCCTCGGAAACGATTCAGTTGTGCAGATGAGCAGTCAAAACATATGAAATTTGACAGTTCTTTTAAGTAACTCCGCGGGGTTTCCCACTTTAACGGTCATAGAGATTATATGATATCGAGAGCAAATTCGCAATTCGGTTTTTTAGAGCGAAATGCAAAGGAATTTTTAGACCCTTTTACGTCTAAACCTATTTTCGTGAGTCTTGTCAGATCGCTTTTGGAATATGCGAGATTAATTTGGAATCATTTCTATGATTGTGACATAAATCGCGTCGAAAGAATACAAAAACGATTTTCTAGATTAACTCTTCGACGACTATTCTCTTTTGAAAATATGCCTGCGAACAACGCTCCTGCCAACTTCTTGGCTTGCAAAGTTTAGTTGTTCGCCGTAATATTCAGTGCGTTATGTTTGTAAAAGATATTATCGACAATAAAATTGATTGTCCGGATTTGCTTATTCTCATTCCATTTTACGCGATCTCTTAGAGAAAGATGTATGTTTAATATTTTTAGTCATAAAACTAATTATGGATTGAATGAACCAGTCTCTAAGTGTATATCTTTATGTAATTTAGTATCTAAGTATGTAGACTTTAGTGCTAATAGAGCTGAATTAAAACAAATTGTTATTGATTATTTTAAGGATTAGGTTAAGTATATCTGTAAGGGCAATAGCCCAGTAGATAAATAAACAAATCGCTGGATTAGGGAAACAAGCATTTGTATAAATTATTAAATGTTAATTAAACTGTTAAATTCCATCGTTAAAAATTATTTTTAGTTCTAAGTATTTAGAAATATCCAAAAAATTAAAATATGAAGTGATAAAAAAATATAAAAAAATATTACAATTTAGATATATTAATATTTTCGCTTTTGTGAAAAATGGTAACGCAAGTTTCCTGCAGGTTTTGTATTGTTCGCAGTGCATTTGGGGAAACATTTTTTAATTTGGTTTTTGGGTTTTTTTAGTTTGTTGGAGTTTGTAATTTGTGCTATGTTCGTTATTTCTGTACACAAGGTGACAAAATTTAAGAACAAAAATTATTTCAATAAAATTAAAAAAAAAAATGTGTGTTCCTTAATAAAATATGACTTATAAAGCACAAATAATTTTCGTAAAAATATCATTTAATTTAATTTTTTATTTTCTACAATTTTGGGAACATAGCATGATTGTGTTTTCAGGTGTATCGATCTATTTATATAATTTTTCAACCTCCTGCAAATAGCATTTCATGTGATCACAACAATCTATATATATAAAAGAGACTTGTATGTTTGTTACGAGTAGACGCGAAAACGATTCTCACCAAAATGTATATATGTGTTCTAAGGGTCGTGAGTCGTAACATAGGATAGGTTTTGACACGCCCACTTTTACCGCCCACAAGTTAGTAAAAACTGCTATATCTCAGACGTTTTTGATCACAAGAAAATGAAATTTGCCATGAACATACTATAACCCAGCCATAATCTGGGCTACAAATGACCAGGATTAGACAATGGGGCGTGGCACCGCCCATACAAGTCAATATTTGAAAATGCTGTAATAGCGTTCCCACACAATGTTCCAACGAAATTTGGCAATTGGCTTCATAGTTTCAACTCTAAGCTAAATGCAACATATCGGCGTAATTGGGCAAAGTGGCGTGGTACCGCCCATACAAACCAATATTTCAAATTGCTGTAACTGGCCTCGCATTTAATGCTTTCCAACAAAAGTTGTCAAATGGTTTCATGGTTTCAACTCTAAGCTAAATGCAACATATCGGCGTAAATAAACAAAGGGGAGTGGCACCGCCCATACAATTCAATACATCAAAGTGACATTCTTAAGCTCCCATTGAATATTCTTCAACGGGAAATGGTTATATGCCTTCAATGCAACATATTGGAATTGGACAGGGGGGCGTGGCACTTCCCATACAATTCAATATTTCAAAATTCAACACTTGGGCTCCCAATAAAAAAATTTGACAGTTGTTTTCATTAATTTATTATGACCTTAAAGGCAAAAAGAACTTTTTTAGGGCCTGCAAAGCGGACCGGGCCCTGCTAGTTTAATAATAAATTGTGAATAATTTTCGCTGATCGAAACAAATGTAATAGTGCGGAAAACTTGGGTTACGCAAATACAAGATTAATGCAAAAGAATCACAATTTTTAGAAAAGAAAAAATTACTTTTGAAAAAGGTGCAAATTTCACTTTTCGTGGGCGAACAGTTGGAATCACTAATTTTGTTTTTTTTTTCTTTACAATGCATATTTATACTTTGCACACTAGTGTTCAATGGTATTTTGTTTTTGTCACACCGTTTGTCACGCCCATAAGGTGGTGGGTCCGGCATGGTAAACTATATATATATATTCTTGATCAGTATCACCTCCTGAGTCCATTAGTCCATGTCCGTCTGTCCGTCTGTCATTTCGCACGATAACTGTCGTAGCTTTTGAGCTATCGACCCCAAAATGGGCAACATCGGATAAGAGCCACGCCTACCTCCCATACAAAATGGCCTCCAATTTCATATTATTTTCGTTTATCTTGAGAAATACTGAAAAGATTTGAATGCGGTTTTTTGCATTCGATAAATCTATATATATAAAAGAGACGTGTATGTTTGTCTCGAGTAGACGCGTAAACTACAGCACCGATTCTCACCAAAATTTATAAATGTGTTCTAGGGGTCGTGAGTCGTGACATAGGATAGGTTTTGACACGCCCACTTTTACCGCTCACAAGTTAGAAAATACGAATTTCTCTCACATTTGTGAATCTTTAAAAGCAAATACCATATGATTAACAATAAACTTGGCTGCCACCTAGGACTTAATTTTCCCCACCCAAGCAGTGTTACCATATCTGCTGATATTCCCAGTACAATATTAAGGTCCGCACACATCAACGCGAAGTACCGCAGCCGCTGCGAAACTTACTCAAAAATGTTTCTTGCAAATGCGAAAATATATTTGTTTGAAGTGAGCAATTTCATAAAAACAAATAAAAATGTGAATCTATCTATATCTATATATATATATATAAAAGAGACGTTTATGTTTGTCACCAGTAGACGCGAAAACTACAGCACCGATTCTCACCAAAATTTATATATGTGTTCTAGGGGTCGTGAGTCGTGACATGGGATTGGTTTTGACACGCCCACTTTTACCGCCCACAAGTTAGAAAATACGTATTTCTCTCACATTTGTTAATCTTTTAAAGCAAATACCATATGATCAACAGTCAACTTGGTTGCCACCTAGGACTTAATTTTTCCCCACCCAAGCAGTGTTACCATATCTGCGGGGTTTTTTACCTTTCGGTTTCTTTCAAAGTATGAAATCGATTTGCTAAAGTATTTCACGTCGATGTACCAATCACAAATTTCAACAACTTCGTGTATTTTCAACATTAAATGCAGCAGGGAGTAATAATTAAGGTTATTTCCATTTGATTGCATGTAACTTTTCAACAATGGAAAAAACCTAAGGCCTCCTTGAGTATTACATATTCGCAATTCCATAATTTGCCCCAATCTCCCAGTGCACATTTTACGCCCACTTTCACAGTACTTCATTTCCACTTAAATGCATTTGCCATTTACATTCCAAATAACTACGGAAAAATGTCTATTGTGAATGGAAAATAAATTATACCCAACTTAAAGCTCCCCACACAATGCCGCGAAATTTCCCCAAAAATTGCAAGGCGATATTCGGCTCGGACAAATTTTTTCGTGCTGAAAAATTTCACAAAAACAAAAACAAGTGCATATCATTCTAGAGCGCACTATCGTATTTTCAAGAAAAAGTACCACGACACCAACGAAATTTTGCATTCATGTGTTGCGACCTTAAATGCGCACTGCGAAATTCGCCCACTTTCACAGTAACCCTACACACAGTACTTCATTACAACTTAAAATACCCAAAATTCCGCCGCCGCGGTACTTTCTCGAAAATTATTCCAGCAAAGATATTGAAATGAAAAAATTTGGTTGCGGTGAAAATTTTCAAAGCTACAACTAAAAATGTGTATCATTTATAAATTTTCTTTATAAAAATGCAGTATCGCATATTCAAGCAACATTTTTGTTCAAGTTCCGTACCGGCTGCGGAATTTCGCGTTGACTTAAATGCTGGCAAACCGCCATTAATATTACGAGAAGACGTCCATTGCGAATGAAAATTAAATTAAACTTGACTTAAATGCACACAATGCAATTGGTCTTTTCGGGAAATAAGCACTGCAAAATTGTCCCAACAAGTTATAGAAATCACTTTCTTCCCACAAGAAAAATTTACAAAAACACAACAGAACGTCTCTCAATGTGGCAACACTCCTCACAGACGGGGCGCTCAACCAGTGCAGCCAACTTTAGGAAAATTTCCCTTCCTAAGGGAATTTTTGGTTTAATTTTGTCTAAAAGGGATAAAGGTACTTATTTTTTCTTAATTTGAAGGTGCACTTAGACCGTAGGAGCGAACACAACTTTTGTCGCGAACTCCAATCGTAAACGAAATTCCGTTCGTGCAACCGTTTACACTTACTGAATATTCCCTCCCGCACCAGCATCGGAATCTACAGATTTGTTCGTTTTCAAGTGTTTACACTGCCGGGCCATTTTGTGCGAGCATTCGGCTACGTACCAAAGCTCAAAGATCGTAATCCAGTCGTTTGCACCGGCCGAATTAACGGCATTTATACCAAATGTCATTTAATTTAATTTCAATAATCTTCCAAACATACTTTACTGCGCTACATACATACATACAATACGAATCATTCATTCATGCATCAAAACCTATTTCAATACCAATCGCTACATCAATTTTCCTCTCTATAAAATTGTACAAAATTAACTCCATAGTATAAACACCAATTAAACATATATATTTAAAAATTACTTTCATCCATTCATACATTACATTGCAGACAATGCAACAACAAAAAATTATTTAGGCCCAGCGAAGCGGACCGGGCCCAGCTAGTTATCGATAAAAAATCGGAAAATTATCGATGAAAAATCGAAAAATTATCGATAAAAAATCGATAAATTATTGATAAAAAATCGAAAAATTATCGATAAAAAATTTAGAAATTATCGATAAAAAATAGATAAATTATCGAAAAACTATCGATAAATTATCGAAAAATTATCGAAAAATTATCGATAAAAAATCGATAAATTATCGAAAAATTATCGATAAAATATCGAAAAATTATGAATAAAATATCGAAAAACTATCAATAAAATGCCAATTTTCGATAAAATTACTAACATATGGTCTCAGAATGTATCGTACTCGCATGTGCAGGATATTTATTTTTTCCGATGTCGCGAAGCAAGTTTTTGTTCGTAAGCTGGAATATTTTGAAAAAATCTCTAAGAATACAAAAATATGTATGTTTTTATGTTGAATAAAGCTACTTTTTTTTATTTGAATACAAAGTTTGGTAATTTTTACCGAAAAAATGTATGGCTCTAAACTATGTCGTTCATATATTCAAAACAAAAAGTATTAGCTCTAAACGATGACGTATACAGTTTTCAAAAGATTCTTTTTTTTGATAAATTTTGGGTTTTGCCTATTTGACCATTTTTTAACTTCTTGATCCTACATTTCTCAAAAATGTGATAGAAAAAATTCCAAGATCGCACTCTTGTTCAGCGGTATAAAATTCCAATTCAAAATGTTCAAATTTGATGGGGTGGTGTTTTATAATTAAATTTCTATTATTTGACTATTTGTCTAAAAGTAGCGTAACGAAAATGTCTTGTATGACTTAAATGACTTATAACAATCTAGAGAGTGAACTATCTAACTAACATTTTGAGCCATTTATAGTTTATTTTGGAGCCAAAACCTAAATTCAAATTGTCCGAAAACCCAATTTTGACCCATTATATTATCCATTTCTTGACATTTCCAATCGAATAGAGCAATAAAAAAATTTGAAAAATCATCCCTTTTTGTTGTTCACATTAAACCGCCTCACGTTGTATGGACGAAAAAAAAGTGGCCCGGGTCACCCCCTGGAAATGTACTTTGGTCTATTTTTTGGTGATTCTCAAAATATTTCGGCTCCAGTAACTGTAATCCGTGAGCTGGACAATTTACAAAAAACCTCTATAAATCATGTTTTTTACATGCAAGTATTTCTTTATATTGCTTTGGGTCAAATAAACTTTATGAAATAATAGAAATCGACAAACTACACAAACCCACACAAGTCCCTTATTTTTGCGATTTTTTTTAGCATTTTTATTTAATTTTTTTATAAATTTTTTTGCATTTTTGGTTTTGAAAAATAGTACAGAAAAACCCACAAAGTATTCTTCACAAATTTAAAAAATAGAATTCTATCAGAAATTTGTAGCTATTTCATCAACCTCTACATACAATATTCAAATTTCAGAACCAATAATTGTCAATTTACTTTAAGATTGTGGTTTGAATAATAAATATTCACAACCAACTTTATTTCAGACATCTAGGAGGACGCAAAAAAAATGTTATAACATGAGAAACAGACATATTTGGTGTTTCGTGTATTCAGTGACCTATAGTAAAATTTTACGGGGAACATTTTTCTTGAACACATTGACCCTCTAATTCCCTTATTTCTGTCACTTTTTCACCGAAACCAAAAAAAAATGTGCAAAAAACCGATTTAAAGTGGTTAAAAAAAATAACAAAAATATCGGACTTGTCCTGGCTTGTGCAGTTTTTCAATGTCTATTATTTCATAAAATTTATTTGACCAAAAGCAATATAAAGAAATACGTGCATTGTAAATTGTCCAGCTCACGGATTACAGTTGCTAGAGCCGAAATATTTTGAGAATCACCATAAAATAGACCAAAGTACATTTCCAGGGGGTGACCCGAGCAACTTTTTTTTTCGAGGCGGTTTAGTATACATATGTTTGTCCGATTTAGCTGAACTTTCAAAAAATAATTTTGTATAAAACCCCCCACGGGAAATTCCTGCGCACGGGTCTGGCCCACCCTAATGCATATGCACATCGCAACTAGTCCAACGCATCCTTTAAGTAGCACTTAGCATCGAATTTATATCCAAATGAAATGTTGATCTTCGTTTTCGTTTCTTTACTGCCTATGCGTCACTAACCTAAAACAACTTATTCCCACCCACAAAAGGGCAAAATAGCAAAAGCATGCTGCCCAACAGAAAATTTTCCATTGTAGGTGTGGTTTCGATCAGTGAAATGTGTATCACAATTGGACAATAACCTATTTAAGACTAACTGTCCAATATGTATGTGGTTGCTGTCGACACCAGCTAATTTTGTTTTTTTTTCATTCACACCGCCTCACATAAATTCTTTGCAGTAAAATTTTGAAAATGCCTAACTATAAGCGCATAATTGGAAAAAACAATTTCCACAATTTTTTGCAACTAAAACTGCGTTGATATGAGATAGTATGTTCCTGTCAGTTCAATGATGATTTTCATTTCCAATAAGAACGTTCTTATTTTTAATAATAACTAGATACTTGCATATTTATAATCAACAAATTAGTATGCAGTTTAAAATGCATTATTCCAAATGACTAACACATAAAAAAAAAATTAAAGTGTGACATGAACACTTGTGCGTTTGTTGTTGTTGTTTTCTTTCAGCCACGCGTATTTGGTTTTTTCCTTTTGTTTTGATACGCACAACTGAATAGGTTTCTATGCGTGTAGTAAAACCAAATAAGATGCACGTATGTATACCAGGGTTGGAAAACAAACTTTACTGAACTTTTCATTTTCTTTGAATCGTGCATTCGAGGCGGATTTACACTTTTCAATTTTTTTTGCCGATTTGTTCTTTGCACTTTTCCTTCATTCGTAAAATACACATACGAGCGATTCAGCGGGGCAATTAATTTCGCTCGTTTTCAAAAATTTAAACTTTACTTTTGCATTCAATAGTTTTGACCGCGGACAAAACAAAACGAAAATTTTATTTCGTTTTGTGCATTCTGCTTGGATTTTTTTTGGAAAATTTTTTGATATTTGTAATTTTGAGCCTTATTCTAGCAATAATACACAATGACAAGTCTTGTCACCTTCTATTTAGTTTATAAAAATTTTTGTTGTCACTTTTGTTACTAGAATGAGACTATTAGTGATGTTCTGAAGGGCACGTATTTTTTAAATTATTGATTATGAGTATGAACATTTATTTTTTCTGCAATAAATAATTTGAAAATGCATTATAGCATAAAAAATGTTTGACTATGCAAAAAAAAACCAGATGCGTAGTTTGTTATAAGCGCGGCAGTATACCCTTCCAAATTTGCGTGTAGACTTGTGTTAGCTACAATGTGCGTTGCTCTGCTTTGTTTTGTTTTTTGTCCTGCTTCACTTTCTGTTTGTGCGTTGTTGTTAGAAAATTGGAGCCCACTTGTCTGTTCTACATGCAAACAGGTCGTCTAAGCACGCATGCGACATGATCACCGAAATCAAGTCGCGCCGCGTAAGAAAGTACCTCCTATTTGCACACAAAAATAAGGGTGGTTTTCAGACACCACACATTTTTGGTTCGCGCATTGTTTTCATTCTGAAATTTCTCGCTGTCATTCGCTGCGCCAACATTGATCATCGACTTTAAAATATTAATTGGGTCGGGTTCGGCTGTGCGACGCACATTGTAGCTAACACAAGTGTAAACTCATATTTTGAAGGGTATACTGTCGCGCTTACAACAAACTACGCATCTGTTTTTTTTGCATAGTCAAACATTTTTTATACTATAATGCATTTTTTAATTATCTATTGCAGAAAAAATAAATATTCATAATCAATAATTTGAGAAATACATGCGCTTCAGAACATCACAAATTGTCTTTTTCTACCAACAAAAGTGACAACAAAAATTTGTTATAAACTAAATAGAAGGTGGCAAAACTTGTCATTGATTTGTCATTGTTTCTTATTGCTAGAATAAAGCTCTGAATTACAAATATCACGAAATTTTCCAAAAAAAATCAAGCCCGACAAAATACACAAAACGAAAAAAAAAATCGTTTTGTTATGTCCGCGATCAAAACTATTGAATGCAAAAGTAAAGTTTAAATTTTTGAAAACGAGCGAAATTAATTGCCCTGCTGAATTGCTCGTATGTGTATTTTACGAATGAAGGAAAAGTGCAAAGAACAAACCGGCAAAAAAATTGAAAAGTTTATTTGCCTTTGGTGTAGCGATATTGTAGAACTTAGTAACTTTTCCCACCCTGATGTATACACAAAACTTCAATAATTTGCAATTTATTATTAAAATGTTGTGATCACATGAAATGCTATTTGCAGGAAGTTTAACTAGAGAGTGGCCTATATTCGGCTATGCCGAAGCTGAAATACCCCCACACAGTAGGAAGAACTACCTCGAACATAAAATGATGTGGTCTCAAGACCCCATTTTGATCCACATATAAATAGTTTTGGAACCCGGACCATGACTAAAATCCGTTTCTAAAAATTTCCAATCAAATCGACCCCATTATGACCCTTATATATGAGGTTTCGGAACCTCGGACCATGTCAAAAATACGTTTCTAAACATTTCCAATCGAATACAACAATAAAAAAGACTTGAAAAATGTTGACCTTTTTTCGGTGTATGAGAGCCACGCCCAGTTTTTGTCCGATTTGGCTGATTCTCGAACTTGATCTCAGTATTCACGAGATAAACATGTACCCAAAGTTTCAAGTCGATATCTCCAAAACTGCGACCGCTATCGTTCGGACGGACAGACGGGCGGACAGACAGACGGACATGGCTAAATTGACTCCGGCGGTGATGCTGATCAAGAATATATATACTTTTCCATACCGGACACGCCCCCTTATGGGCGTTACCCTGCCACAGTGAGTGTGGGGGTATAAAAATTGTATAAATACATCGATACATCTTAAAACACAAACATGTTCCCAAAATTTTAGAAAATAAAAAACCAAACAACTTCTGTATTTTACGTAAAAAACAAAAATAAATTTTAATTTATTTTTTTTAAATGAAATTTTTACGAAAGTTATTTGTTTTTTATAAGTCAAATTTTATTGATGAACACAAATTTTTTTATACCCTGCACACTAGTGTCCAAGGGTATATTGTTTTTGTCACACTGTTTGTAACGCCCATAAGGAGGTGTGTCCGGTATGGAAAAGTATATATATTCTTGATCAGCATCACCTCCTGAGTCCATTAGTCCATGTCCGTCTGTCTGTCATTTCGCACGATAACTGTCGTAGCTTTTGAGCTATCGACCCCAAATTTTGGGATTCCTCTTGTTTTGGCGAATGATTGGACGGTATTGAAAATGAGCAACATCGGATAAGAGCCACTCCTACCTCCCGTACAAAATGGCCGCCAATTTCATATTATTTTCGTTTATCTTGAGAAATACTTAACCGATCGCCTCCAAATTTTGGGATTCCTCTTATTTTGGCGAATGATTTGGTAACATCGGATAAGAGCCACGCCTACCTCCCATACAAAATGGATAAATATCGAAAAATTATCGATAAAAAATCGAAAAATTACCGATTTTTTATCGATAATTTTTCGATTACTTATCGATAATTTTTCGATTATTTATCGATAAATTTTCGAAAAATTATCGATAAAATATCAAAAAATTATGAATAAAATATAGAAAAACTATCAATAAAATACCGATTTTCGATAAAATTACTAACATATGGTCTCAGAATGTATCGTACTCGCATGTGCAGGGTATTATAGCTTCGGTCAGACCGAAGATAACTCTCTTACTAGTTTTATTTAAAATTTTATTGAAATAATCTTGTTCTTTAATTTTGTCACCTTGTGTACAGAAATAACGAACATAGCTCAAATTACAAACTCCTACAAACTAAAAAAACCCAAAAAACCAAATTAAAAAATGTTTACCCAAATTCACTGCGAAACCTGCAACTTGCGTTTCCATTTCTCACAAAAGCGAAAATATTAATTGAAAATAAAATCTGCATAATGAAATTAATAAAAAGCTATTTAGTACAGATTTGTTCAATTTCAAAACACGTGCGCTAAAAACAAATTTTACAACGTAGTTTTTCAATTTTTAAACAATGTACTAAAATCTAATTTTAAAACAATCGTTCAATTTGAAAATTTTTTTTTTAAATTGAAAACAAAAATTTTAAAGTTGAATGAAATTGTTTAAAAATTTGATAAATTTGCTTTCAAATTGGTTTTTAGCACAAAGTTTAAAAATTGAATGACTGCGTTTTAAAATTTGTTTTGAACGCACGTGTTTTAAAATTAAACATATTTGTTTTAAGCTCTATTTTAAAAACCAATGCACTAAATTTTTCTTTCAGTGTACGTCTGTACGTATGTACGTCTGTTTGTCCATCAATCACGGCTGAACCGATTCTTTTCAAATTTTAAGGATAAATTCTATAGGTATCGACATGTGTAATAGGGTATATGAGGTTGAGATTGGACGAAGGGGCGGGGCACCTCCCATACAACACAAAATATGTTTAATTGAAAATATGTTTAATTGAATATTAAACATATAGAGACGAAATTTGGCACGGAGTTGTATAATAACTTTTCCAAGCTTTGTGCGAAATATGGACATAATTGGACAAGGGGCGTGGCACCGCCCATACAACACGTAACTTAAATACCAGCTAAGTAAGCAAGTATTGAATATATTTGAATGAAATTTGGCAAGCAGTTGTACAGTGTGTTTTCCCAGCTCTTTGTCGAATATGGGAATAATTGGACAAGACGCGTGGCATTGTTTACATTCTCGTGTATGTTGATGACATACTTGTTGAATCAAAAACCGACCATTTGATGAAGAAAACAATTGACAGAATCAAACAAAATATTTATATTACGGAATTGGGAAATGTGAAATTATATCTCGGAATTCAAATTGAAAAGAAGGATGGTAAATTTTACATGATCAGGAGGAATATATAAAGAAGATGCTCAAGAATTCCAATATGATGAATGCAAAATCATCGAAAATTCCGATAGATGTTGGCTACATGAAGGATATAAGAACTGTCTGGAAACACTCGACCGGATATTGCGGTGGCAGTTTCGATTCTAAGCCAAAAAGTATCGTGTCCTACACAGCGTGATTAGAATGAAAGAGTGTGCTGGAGATGTTGGTAGCCGAAGATCCACAGTTTGCAATTCTTTCATTTATTTATATTTAGTTAACTTTTTATTTTCTCAAATTCGAGACCGGGATTCGAACCCACGTCTACGGAGTTTGGATGGCGCGCTAAACGCTCAACAGGTTGGTCTACTGTTAACATTATTTAACAGAGTCTAAATGTATTATAGCTAATACTGTTGTTCTTTTCTATTTCAAAAAATCATTGTATATTTCAAAAAATCAAAGCAAAGTTTTAGGGCGTTTTTTTAAAAAATTCAAAGTATGCTTTTAGTACAAGATATGTATATATAATACATTTAGACTCTGTTAGATAATGTTAACAGTAGACCAACCTCTTGAGCGTTTAGCGTTTAGCGCGCCATCCAAACTCCGTAGGCGTGGGTTCGAACCCCGGTCTCGAATTTGAGAAAATAAAAAGTTAGCTAAATATAAATAAATAAAATAATTGCAAACAAAAAAAAAAGAAAGAAAAATAGAATGCATTGTCACCTCAAGTTAATTAATATAAGGGTTATTAACTTGCGGTGAACTATCTTCGGCTATGCCGAAGCTGAAATACCCCCACACAGTATAATTTAGAAGTACCTCGAACATAAAAAGTTTGGTCCCAAGACCCCATTTTGAGCCATTTATAGGTGGTTTTGGAGCCTCGGAAAAATACGTTTCAAAACATTTCCAATCGAATACAACAATAAAAAAAAATTGGAAAATTATTACTTTTTTTTGTCTTTATGGTCCTAGTTTTTGTCGGATTTGGCTGATTCTCGAACTTGCTCTTACTTTTAAAGTAAAAAACATGTTCCCTAAATTTCCAGTCGATATCTTCAAAACTGCGACCGTGTAGACAAATTTTTGATATTTGAAAAAGATCGAACGTACTAACTGCTGAAAATATTATTTTAAAAAAGTGGATGCGAAATTGTTTTGCAAAGTTAGGTATATTATAATGCAACATACATAAACGTTTGTTCTATACGAAAATATGTGCGCATAAATAACGAAAATATGTTCGCATAAATAATATAGGTAAAGAAAACGTCACTGAAACATGGTTCAAAAGTTTAAAAATGCTCTCATGAAAAATGTATAAATTAAGGATTGTTCAGAGCATTTTTCCAATTTATACAGTTACTAACAATTTGAATTGTGAGAAATTTGTCGCTTTGCACTGTCTAATGGCCATAAATGCTTTTTTTCTATACTTTCTTCCATTTATTGTATTTACGCTTATTTTATGCAAGAATATTTTATGCAATAATAAACAGTAAAAATTACCAAAAAAAAATAACCTAAAATATTAGAATGTACTTATATAATTATTTAAATAACTCTATAATATAAGCTACAGCTCAATTAGACTGCTACTTGGTAGTTATTGACCTTCAAAAACTTCAGACACGATTTTCTCAAAACTTTATTTTTTCTATAACTAACTTTTTCTTATACCTATCTTGCATCGAAGGCTCCAATTTAGGATATGCATTTCAATGAAGCGAATAGAACAGTTAATAAGTTGATTGATAAAGAGCAATAATAAAAGTTAGCATAACATTGGAAGAATTTGATAGCGTTGCCATGCCTCATCCCTGCTGAGAAAACTTGTGAACTTTGAGTTACATCCTCGAGAACATCTTCTATATTTTCGTAAAGTATTTCCGATTCAGTGGAGTAGTTCGGCAATTCAACTTGAATTTTAAAAATATAATTATTCAAAGTGTTTGGTCTCAAAATTGCATATAAATTCTACCTTCGCCACCAGTAGCAAATCGAACCAGTTTGCTATTCTCGCTCCAACCGAAGTGGTTGCGCGCCAATGCTGCCACTTCGTACACACTAGCCGGTTGAAGTCCCCGCAACATGAACGATGTAGTGTGGATTGGACCTGTAACGAAGGAAGTATTATATTATATTGTATTTTTTGTTTCTACACATCGTATTTTTTAATGATACTTTCAAACTCACCTTCGGACAGTTCTGATGGTATCGTTAATTCAGTCCATTCCAATCTAAGAATGTGGTTCTGCGGGGTAACATATCCTGTAAATAAAACAAGATAATCATCATTGAAGGCATCCGATTAGTAAGGTGATAAGGCCGCTGTTGATATGAAAGTTTGTATTTCTTTATTTCTGTGGCTTCCCGGCATAACCACTTAAGTCCAAATTTTTTCGAAATCGAGTTAGTACCGGAAATCGTGTCATTATAGAACCCTTCTTTGAACAAAAATAACATTTGTAAGTTTCCGCCACAAAATGGCTGGAAATCGGCACACTAAAAACATAAATTCTTCCATTTTCCCGGCATAACCAGGTAAGTCCAATTTTCTCGGCATAACCGGTTAGGTCTAAAAGTTTTCTTATGATTGACTAACATATCATCGCACAGCGCCGTAACCGCTGAACCTAGAGCTCTGAAATTTTGTTTATATACTTTGAGTATAAAAAGAGATTATACGGTCGGACCTCTGTGGCAGTCGTGGCACCAAAAATTAAATTTTTGGAATGGTTTACTAAAAATGCCATAACTTGCGCCCTGATGGATCAATTTTGCTGACATTTGGCGTTTCGGAAAGGTGGACACGACTATAACTATATATATATAATAAGCTAATTCTAAATGTCCGATCTGATATGGCGGTTGAGCAACACTGTGTTATTAAGCTTACTATATGAATGACTATTCACATTTAATAATATTTATTTATCTTGAGTGAATGGTTGATGTTAAATTGAGATGTTAGAGACACTCGCTAGTGGCCAAGTGGTATCGGTCAATTGGCTCGAGATTGACCGATACCGCCGATGCTTGCCGGTAACGACAGCTGCATAGTTTATCGTAAAGTTAAATTGAGATTGCATAGTTTTGCTATCGCGGTCAAGTGGTATCGGTCAAGTGGCGCGCACACCCCTGCTAAGGCAGGTTTTGAAGTAAGAAGGAACATTTAATGGTTGGAGACCAAATTTTCGAATCAAATTGTCCTCAATGGAAATTAGCAGTAGTGGTCAAGCGAAGTGACCACTCTCTGTTTCAGACTTGAATCGACAAACAAATGATATATATATGTTACATTATGCATTGAAATTGGAAGTAATGGTCAAGCTAAAATACCACTAACTGTTGGATACAACTAACTAATATTAATCTATTAATTTTGAGACAAAACTCTCTTAAAAGTCGAAAAATGCATACAAATTTTATCTTTGCACTTTTAACATATTTGACCGTCATATTGTATACATCATTTTTGAATTTTCGTATCTTAACATCAAATTTGAAAGCAGTGACCCAAAAAACTCCACTATATAAAATTTCCATTTTATTTGATATAAGCTTATATTTTGTCCGGCTGGCCATAGTGTGTCGTCCGTTTAGCTCTTTAAGTCAAGCTAAAATTGTATACTTTTCTGTTTGCGAAGTACAAAACCAAAGGATTGGTGTAAAAATGTTCTTATTAATGTATTTTTCAATTGAATGCATAAAAAAAATTTCTATTCCCAGCACAACCAGAGGTGTCAGCCGATGAAAAATCGTCGGCGGCGTATTTGGCTAAGCCTATTTTCCTTTAAATGGATATGCTAAAACTTTTTAAAATATAAGTTTTTTACTGTTAAAATTGCTTAGCAATTTCATTTATATAAAAAAAGGCCAGAATTAATTTAAAAAATAAATTTTTAACAAAAAAAATTTTGTTTGGTTTTGGACCGTCAATCGCTTTGTTTTTTTTTACTTTTTTGAAAAAGTTGTCGATCTGCTTCCTTTTTATTTTGATTTTTTTTTTGTTAGAAATCGTACAAAAAAATTAGATTTGAATAAAAAAATCGAGATTTTCGGCTTAGCCGCAAGCCGTTTTTTAGCCGGGGTCATCGGCGGCGGCTAACATTTATTAAAATCGTCGGCGACGGCTAGCCGACCGGCTCAGCCGCATCGGCTGACACCTCTGAGCACAACCAGTTAAGTCCAAAAAAAGTACTAACACACCATTGCTTTTGACCATTCATGCTTGAACATTCGAGACCTTAATATTACTGTCCACTCCCAACTTGTGTCCCCCAGAAATTGGCAATTTATAAGAGGAATTGGGGAATTACTCTTAGAAATTGCAAATTTATTTTTAAATTTTAAAACAGCTTTTTCTCGAAAAATATTTTTATGGACTTAACTGGTTATGCCGGGAAGACACAGATTTCATAGAATAAACTTTTGCGCCAATTTTAAGCACGTACAGTCGAACTTCTCTATAGTGAACTTCTACACAATTAAGTTTCTATATTATGAAGTTATTTTCTGGTCCCTTGCGAATTCATTATAGGGAAGTTCGACTATATAGATAAATATATGTATCTCATCTCCACATCCTTTTGTTCACATATTTTTAAAATGATTTTATATGAATATATGTTTTTTCTATAATACTTAAATAAATTTACAACCAACAATTCCATTTTAATATTAGAAAATATAGCTTGAAAATTAGTATTTTGTAATAAGCTAAAAGAAGATGAGTAGATTATGCTTGGACGGCAGTATAGTTTCTGTCCATTTACTCACCGGATGATATTTGCCGGAACTTTAGTTTGAACTCTACAATCGGTGACAAACTCTCTGTCTGCCAAACTAGGGCGTGCGAATTTGTACTCTGGATACCTGGATTTATCTTGAATATACATGGCAACGGTCGGCCTGTCAGATCAATTTTCACACTTGTTGAGCTTATTGTATTCTCAGCACGACATTCGTATATTCCTAGATCGGCGTCGCGAACTTTTTTAATTTCTAATATATGCTTAATTTCAGTGTAATAATGAGCCAAAGAGACATTTGCCTGCAATTCGGTGTCGTGGCGAGTTAACCTGGCATCCAATGTTACGGGAACGCCATGATGAAACCAATAGACTGTAGCTGGTGGGGCCGCCTCCACGATGCACTCAAGATATGCTCGCATATTGATTTTTGTGTGAACGACGTTATATGAAACATGAATTTCTGGCGCAACTACAAAAAGAAAATTTAATAATTATAATTATAAACAATTTTTGATTTTACTCACAAAGGATATTGACATAGGTGCCAGCCACTGCTGGTTCACCGACACCGTTGGTAGCTACGCATTCAATTCGCCCTGACATTTCACGAGACTTTATCTCTACCAAATAACTCTGTCGGTTGCCAACATGATACTCATCTAACGTTTTACCATTGTGACGCCAAGTTATTACTGGCTGCGGAACCCCTTTTGCATGGCAAACCATTTCAAACGTGGCACCAACTGGAATCTCAATAACTCCGATAGGATCTGCCGTAATGGATGGAGAGTATTGCACCTCGATCGCATGGACTTGAACTGCGTGACTCATGTTTGACATCATCTCGCAGTAATAGTCACCAGTGTCTTGCGCCTGCACATTCGAGACCTGTAGACTTCCGTTTGACCAAAGATGTATACGCTCTGGTGCAGGAATTTCCGCATGTCGCGAGTCGACAAGTAAAACATCATCTCGGTGCCAACGAACATAGCGAAACTCTGCTGTAAAAACCGTGTTGTTGAAAAAAATGTGAATGATATAAGTAAACTATCTTCGGCTAAGCCGAAGTTGAAATACCCTCACACAATATGACCCTATTTTGACTTAATTATATGTAGTTTTGGAAGCTCGGACCATGTCAAAAAACCATTTATAAACATTTCCAATCGAATACAGCAATACAAAAAAATTTTAAAAAGACTTTGTACGGATTATTTTTTACTGTGTTAATTTATATGTACACTGAAAGAAAAATTTAGTGCATTTGTTTTGAAAATAGAGCTCAAAACCAATTTGTTTAATTTTAAAACACGTGCGTTCAAACCAAATTTTAAAACGCAGTCATTCAATTTTTAAACTTTGTGCTAAAAATCAATTTGAAAGCAAATGTATCAAATTTTAAAACAATTTCATTCAATATTAAAATTTTTGATTTCAATTTAAGAAAAACTAGAGAGTGGACTATCTTCGGCTATACCGAAGTTGAAATACCCCCACACAGTAGAAAGAAGTACCTCGAACATAAAAAAATGTGGTCTCAAGACCCTATTTTGAGCCAATTATAGGTGGTTTTGGAGCCCAAACTATGTCCAAAATCCATTTCTAAAAATTTCCAATCAAATCCGGAAAAAAAAAATTGGTCTCAGGACCCCATTTAGACCCATATATATGTGGCTTCGGAACCTCGGACCATGTCAAAAATACGTTTCTAAACATTTCCAATGGAATACAACAATAAAAAAGACTTGAAAAATTTTTACCTTTTTTTCGGTGTATGGGAGCCACGCCCAGTTTTTGTCCGATTTGGCTGATTCTCGAACTTGATCTCAGTATTCACGAGAAAAACATGTAAAAAAAGTTTCAAGTCGATATCTCCAAAACTGCGACCGCTATCGTGCGGACGGACAGACGGACAGACGGACGGACAGACAGACGGACATCGCTAAATCGACTCAGGAGGTGATACTGATCAAGAATATATATACTTTTCCATACCGGACACGCCTCCTTATGGGCGTTACAAACGTTGTGACAAAGTTAGTATACCCTGCCACAGTGAGTGTGGGGGTATAATAAATAACTTTAAAAAAGTGCAAAAAAAAGTTTTTTTTTCCAATTTAATTAAATAAAAAAATTTAGTATTTCCATCTTTAATTCTAATATTTTGGTATTTTGATTTGACTCAATTTTAAATACGCGCATATTTGATTAAAATAAAAACAGCTTAGGAGCACAATCAAATACGTTTGTATTTGATTTAAATACGTTTTCATTTGATTTCACTACTTTTTTTCCCTCATGTACCTTAAAATTGCGTTGTTGTTGGTTGTTTAGTCTTATTTGTAGTTGTTCATCTGTGGTATTATCTTTGTATCTAAGGCGTAATTGTTGTTTTAGAATTTCAAAACTTGCTGGTTTCGAGCTGCTACCTAACTGGTGCGCACGGTTGCTGACAATTTAGCGTGAAATAAGTATTGTAGGAAATCTATTTTGCCTTCGGGGTTTAATGGTTTGTTCATTAGTTCTTCTGTAATAATAAAACTATCTAAATCTCTAAAATTTCCTGTGAATGTTGTTAGTGCCTTTGAGGCAGTTTCTATACAAAACTAGAGAGTGGACTATCTTCGGCTATACCGAAGTTGAAATACCCCCACACAGTAGGAAGAAGTACCTCGATCATAAAAAAAGGGGTCTCAAGACCCTATTTTGAGCCAATTATAGGTGGTTGTCCAAAATCCATTTTTAAAAATTTCCAATTAAATCCACCAAAAAAAAAAATTGGTCTCAAGACCCCATTTAGACCCTTATATATGTGGCTTCGGAACCTCGGACCATGTCCAAAATCCATTTCTAAAAATTTCCAATTAAATCCACCAAAAAAAAAAATTGGTCTCAAGACCCCATTTATACCTTATATATGTGGCTTCGGAACCTCGGACCATGTCAAAAATACGTTTCTAAACATTTCCAATCGAATACAACAATAAAAAAGACTTGAACAATTTTTACCTTTTTTTTCGGTGTATGGGAGCCACGCCCAGTTTTTGTCCGATTTGGCTGATTCTCGAACTTGATCTCAGTATTCACGAGAAAAACATGTAAAAAAAGTTTCAAGTCGATATCTCCAAAACTGCGACCGCTATCGTGCGGACGGACAGACGGACAGACGGACAGACGGACAGACTGACGGACAGACAGACGGACATCGCTAAATCGACTCAGGAGGTGATACTGATCAAGAATATATATACTTTTCCATACCGGACACGCCTCCTTATGGGCGTTACAAACGTTGTGACAAAGTTAGTATACCCTGCCACAGTGAGTGTGGGGGTATAAAAATTTTCAAATTGAACGAGTCTGTTTTAAAATTAGATTTTAGTACATTGTTTTAAAATTGAAAAATTACGTTTTAAAATTTGTTTTTAGCGCACGTGTTTTGAAATTGAACAAATCTGTACAAAGCTCTATTTTAAAAACCAAAACGTTCAATTTTAAAACATTTTCCTCTCAGTGTATATTGTATTATGCAGACTTGTAAAGTAATGAAATTTTTATTACGCATTACCATTACCATTACAGGTAATGAAATAAAATTTCATGACTATTACTGCAATGGTAATTGTAATGATAATTCCACCTAGAAAAATCGCCACGGACGCATTTAGAAGCTGGTTCAGTCCCACCTGACATGATTCACCCAAAACATTTTCAGTACTGTGAAAATTTAAAAAATTTGTACTGAAAAAGCGTTTACTACTTTTTATGCATACGGCCTTTGTTTTGGAGTAAACCACACATAAACACAACCCTGTTAAAAAAACTGTTTGCCTATCAACCAAATTTCTATTGGAAGTAAAGCAGAGATTTACTTGATTTTTCTCGGAAGGATTTAAGAGATTTAAGAGTCTGAAATAACTTTATTACCTTTGGTGTCTATTTTTTCAAATTTGATTGAATGTGATCCTGAGATAATTCTCACTCAATGGAAATTGTTACGATTTTCAAATATTGAGCTTAAAAGTGACATGGACATTATAGATTTTTGAGAGAGAGTTTCTGGTTTTAAAAATGGAATTGGAGAAAACTGTTTCAAGGAACTAACAAATTTTAGAGAGAATTTAATGTCATTGCCTCAATGTTCAGCCGCTGCTGAAAGAAATTTTCTGATTTATCTTAAATTCAACCATAGTTAAGAAATAAATTAGGTTTTAAAACTGTAAAAACATAATGTTGTCCAAAAAAATTATTTGTCAATAAAAACGAAGAAAAAACACTGAGAGGAAAATGTTTTTAAATTGATTTTGTACAAAGCTCTATTTGGTTTTTCAACTAGAGCTTTGTACAAATTTGTTCAATTCCAAAAAATGTGCGCTTAAAAAAAAATTTAAAACTCAGTCATTCAATTTTAAAACAATGCACTAAAATCTAATTTCATACAAATTTTTCGTACCTATACTGAAGAAAAAATCTAGAAAACCCAAACTAAATTAAAATCAACAGATCGCTTGTTTTCAAAATAAATCTTTTGATTTTTCATAAAAAAAAGTAGATATAAATAAAGAAAATTTGGAAAAAACCCCGAGGGGAAGTTTATGAAAAAAGGATTTATTCCAAAATAGATTGTGTTCATATATTTCGGGGGGTTTGTTCCAAATTCTCCAATTAACATGTTTTCATATTAAAATGACCCATGGGCTCCACGGTTTCAAGTAGGGAAGACAGCAAGTAGAAATTTCAAAAAAGTAATAAAAAAAAGTACCTCTTTTCTATTTGTTAATTTGGCATATTTCAACGGTAATTTTAATAGTTTTTTTGGAAAAACCATAAAGAATGAAGTTTATACATTAGTAAAGCACGTGCAATGCGGTCTTTTAATTACAACAATGGATGGTTATACCATATTAATGAAAGTATAATTAAGTTGTCACATTTTAGACCGGGAATAAAATTGACCTAGATTGTCCAAACTATAAACCTCCGAATTTGTTCTTCGGTTTTAACAACAACATATCAAAAAATTAGACGGTTTTTGCAAAATAACTCGGGGAAATAAAAAGTTATAATAACAGATAAATAATACATTTTTGTGTGTTAAATGGAGTTGGAAGGCTATTTCTTATGTACTTTATCACGCTGAATCCAAATATATTTATGCAATTTTTCCAGCAAGCTCCATTTCGGGGTAACGGCGAAAAACGCACTCTTGGTAATTTTAGTATTATAACTTTTGAACAAAAAACACCAAATGTCTAGCGTATGTTCAAGCTATAAAGCTCGGAATTCGTTCGTTAGTTCATTAGCGACAACATATCAAAGAATTGAAACCCATTTTATCGCATTTTTTAAGAAATCATGGTTTTTGGAAACAACTCGGGGAAATACCAATTTTTGAAAATTTAATATATTTGATTTTTAAACAACATCTTGAGCAAAAATTTTAATTATATTTTTCAAAGCCATTTCGAATTTTTTATTGGTACGTCAAATTCGAGGTTAGCTACTCCGAAAACCCCGCTATTAAAAGTTTCACGCCAAAAATGATCCGCCAGTTTGAATTTTTTTATTTTGATGTAAAATTTGAATTCAGTGGCCCCGAAAACCACCCTGTACCAAGTTTCAAGTATATCAAACCACGGCTTCAATTTTGTCCACCTATAATTGTATTCTATCCCATAGTGCGTCCCTTTCATTTTAAAAACACTTTCATTTGATTCACAGACAATTTCGAATAACTATAAGCTTTCACAAGTTTGGGGTTCGCACACCCTCGATGAACTTTATTTGTGTTTTGTGCAAATTAAGCACTTTGTTGGGGCACCAATCAATTTAGGGGGCACCAAGCAAGTAGGGGACACAAAGCAAGTGGCAAGTACTTAATTTGGTAAAAAAATATTTTATCTTACCTTGGAAATATTTGCAATCAACAATTACAAAAAGTAGCTTACGCAATTCTGAGCTAAATTCCAAAATGGCGGGACTCTAGAGATTGTGCTTCAGCTGCTATAAGGAGAAACGCGTTTCCACGAATATCTCGTAAACGGTGCATCCTATGAGAAATCTCCTGCTATAACTATTAAACGAATTACGCCACAAGAAAATGTTGTAGATAAAAATTGTCATTATGATATTAAGACATGATATTAAGTCCGTCAACGAGCATCCAACCGTAGCTGAGTCTGACCGCAGTTAAAGTATGCTTTGATCAAACAGCTTTCGCGTGCGTGTGAATTGCCAAACGTGACTGTGTGAAAAATACGATTACCTTCGGCCTCGCGAAGCTATGGAGTGCCGACCACTGGTTTACAAGATATTACACAAAAAACGGATTTATACAACTTTAAGCCGTCATATAAACAAGCTGCAGTCGAACCCGCTTAACTGAAACACGAATTTGTCAGACATTTTGTTTCAGTTATGCGGGATTTTCACTTAAAATTAACCGAAAAAGTTGTTAATGTACAGAATTTCAAAATGGATGAAAATTGTAAATTTTTTAACCGAGCTAGTAGGTAGACTTAACCGAAAATAATTGTTGTTTTACAGAAATCTTAGGTTCTTTTACCGCAATTGTTGGTTAAATTTGAATTTTTCACCAATTTTTTCACAACTCTTACTAAAAATGTGTAGCGTAACAAATTTTTTCAGTAAGTTTAAAATTAAATTAGTAACCCAACCTCCATCATCGGTTAAATTCGAAGCCTTTTTGTAGTTATACAAAAAGGCTTCGTAATTACAACGCTTAAATTCGGTTAGATTAACCGAATTGAAGTGTTGGAGCGTTTTTCACCGTCTTTTTCGGTTAAATCTACCGACTTCTCTCTTTATGTGTATGGGATTCCATATAAAAGAGGCATATACTACCTTTGATCTAAAGGCAGAATATAACAGCTTCAGAGTATATGGATTTTTAAAATCACCACTGTTACGCCGAACGAAATCTAAAAGCTATTAAGCTTTTGGAATAATATAATTTAGATTTCCAGCAAAAGAAAATTTTGGATCTACCAAATCAAGAAATTCATTTACCGAGTCCAGATTTTTATCATCGATGTGAAACGCAGATCTATGATCATACATTGACTTCGTGGCTGACATTTTTTTTTGAGTTATCTACGTCAAAAAATGTTAGTTACAAGGTGTGAAAGTTTTACCATCAGTGTTGCCAGGTGATGCTGACAGAAAAACGTCAATTTGGATTTAAAAAAACATCATTTGGGTCTAAAAAACGTCAAAATTGTTAAATGCTAGATTTGTGAAGAAAAACGGATATCATAGAAAGAACAACATTTTTATTATTTGTTAAATCAAATGTATTTTAATAGAGTCTTTTGTGTCTTTTATACTCATTTTATGAGTTTTTGTACATAGTACGAAATATTCCTATTTTGAGCATAAAATTTCATTACAAAATGGAAAGAACTTGTTATGAAGGTTTGAAAAAATCAAAAGCAGTAACGGGCAAGAGAAAATTCAACACCACAACAAGCAATTGGGAGAGAACGGGCAGGAGCACAAATTGCAGCCACACGTGCATCAGAAACTGATGCTCACAGAACCAATCTATTTGAACAAATAAGAACTTCAAATCAGGCGTTACGTAATTACAAATATAAAAGTGTTTATCTCGATTGATTGAATGATTGGTGATAGACTGACTCATCACCGCGCAGCCCAAACCGCTGAACGTAGAGTTCTGCAATTTTTTATGTTATGCTCTGGTGTTGGAAAGGTCTACGGGAGGGTATTTTCACTATTTTAAGTCCGGGGTATTAAGCTATCCTTATCCATGGTCATAACTAGACTGACAATCGTTTTGGACAATGGCTCAATTTAGTGGCTCCGAATTAACTTCTAGAGCTACGCTACTGGACGTGTACAATTTTCAGCGAGATCTGATTATGGAAAATTTACCTAAATGGACAATCGTGTTTTAGGACCAAAATCGACAATGTCAAATATACATTAAGCGATAGGAGTACACAGAAAAATTTTTGGTTGGTAAATCTAACCAAAAAAAAATGTTAATTTACCAACCCATACAAAAGTTTGGAGAACACGAAATCGGAAACAATTTCCATCGGTTAATCTAAACGATAAAAAATTGTTTTTTTACCAATACAAAATTCTTATTTTACTTGTACGCGAAAGCATGATGTCTGCATAGAACATGTTCTATTTTTAGATTGAACAGACTTTGCAGAGTATACTACATTTAGACGCACCAAAAAATGTACGCGAAAGCATGATGTGTTCTATTTTTAGATATATGTTATATTTAACAGACTGTACAGAGTATATTACATTTAGACGCCCGATGAATAATGTTAGAGCTAGCTCAAACTTCTAAGGGTTTAGCGCGCTGCAGAAACTCCCAAGAGGTCCGGGTTCGAATCCCGGGATAAGTGAGTAAAACAAGTTGAAGTGTTTAAGTAAATAAAAAGTTTTTACTAATTGTTATAAACCAAAAGAAACAGTAAGAAAATAAAAAACAAATAAAATATAAAAAATATTTTATTTTTGTAATAAATGTAAAAAATAACAATTTTTGTGGGTTGCTTAACAATTTTGTTTTTAAACTAACAATTTCTTTACGTTTATATTTACTTCCTTTGTTGGTTGGATCGTTTTTAACCAAACTTTTCGGTTAGATTTACCAACTTTTTCTGTGTACACACAAAAAACATTTATCCAATTGATACAATTTTTTGTCAATATACGGCCAACAAAAAAATTTTATCAATTTGATCTATCTTTTTTGTCAAATGGATAAAATATGAATAAAACAATTTTTAGTCAATTTATTTTTTTTTGTGTGTGTAAGAGTATTCCATCACTTTTCCAGCAAGCTACGGAAATAGTAATGATTTGATCACAACAAACTGAATATCCGTTGTTTCATTTGTTTAGAGGTCGCTTTAATATAAATTTGATATTGTCGATTATCGTCCTAAAACACGATTGCCCATTTAGGTCCATTAAAGAAAATTTATTGAATGATTAAAAAACAGAAAAAGGAGCAAATTTAGAATTCATTCTGAAATATCACCTTAATTTTCTATATTTTTAAATCTTTTAACATGACCAAACCTAATTTTTGAACAAAAAAAACGTCAAAAAGTCTTGAAAAACGTAATTTTTGGGCAAAAACACGTAATTTCGGTCGAAAAACGTCAAAATAGCGTCAACGTGGCAACACTGATGACGTGTAAAATTTATTTGTAGTGTGGAAAAAATTGATTATTTTGAGCATTGAGCATGTTCAGTCAAAATACTACCAAAATGAAAACAAAACCAAACTCGGGACAAAAAAACTACCAATTTAGGTAGAAAACTACCAAACTGAATGTAACCACATCCACCATGGTTCAAATTCTAGAAAAGATTTTTAAATCATCTGCATAAAGCAGGAAATTTGAATTAATGAAACAAGAACTTGTATCATTTATAAATAAAATTAAAAACAAATGCTTCCTTGTGGAACACCGGAAGTAGCTATAAGTGAATAAGAACTAATATTATCCAGACTAACAAAACAAACACTTTTTTCAAGATAGGACTTAATCCAATTCCAAAACTTCGAATGAAAACCCATCTTAGAAAGTTTTGTAACTAAAATTCCGTGTGTTTGGGTTCGTATTGATTTCACTTTAAAAGATTTTCAGATTCTTGTTGCTTATAAAATATCATAAAAATGTCCGCATAGACATCCGGGTGTCATGCGGGGTCATCTTGCATCAGCAACTTATAGCTTTTTGCACTATTTTGAAACTTTTTTTACTGTGTTTTTGGTTTTTTCTGAGAAAGGCGATCTGTGCAAAATTTTGTCAGATTCAGTTTAAGGACTTCAAAATATTGGGTATTTAAAAAAGGATATTTAAAAAGTGCAAAAAATACATTTTATTTGAAAAACAACATTTACTTTGGTTAAGTTGCACGCTTTTTACAAAGGAGCTTTAAATGTATCACTTTCACAACCGGTCGTTAAAATTCTTTTTAGATATTTAACCGATTTTTTAAAATAAAACTTACTGTTGTGATAGCACGGTAGCAGCACGGTATCATTCTCATATGTTTTTATAGTAGTAGGCACACTTTTAAAACTTTTCTTATTTTCAACATCATTATTAAAGTTGAGTTCACAATTGCCATTAGCAAATAGTATCAATAGGACGAAAATTTCAAAAATTAAACTATTTAAATTGCTGGTCTCACGAGACATTTTAAAAACAAATGTGGTTCAGTCTTCGAAATTAAAGCTTAAAATGTTGCGGTATGTTGAATATCAGTAGGTTTTGTACATATTACAAAATTTTTTAAATTGCCGGTGTAAACGAAAAGTGTTGACAAAATTGTGTATTAGATTCAATTTTAGATACAATTACTAAAAATATCGTTTAATTTTCTTCCGTTTGCCAATCTAAACTGTACAGTACGAGAGTTTGTTTTGAACTGTGTATCTACGTATCAATTTGAAGATCGAATGAGCTGTGTTCTTTTCTGAAATTGTGAAGGGAGATTTACTCTCTTTTGCTTCCGTTTAAGATGGGACAATAGTTAATTGTTGTTTATTGGTCTGTTGTATTACCGTATACAATGGTGTTGATATTCAGTTCATGGGACGTGCTTCTATTGCATTCATGAAGATATAGCTTTGTAGCAACACAAAACTTAAGAGTATGAGAATTTAATGCCGGCTTGTTCGCAGTTTATTTTATATTTCAAATTCAATGTAAATAGCTTTAATTTTTCAGTTGACAACGAAGGAGCTAGTTCCCCTCTTGTGAATTAGAAAAACATCAAAAAAATTAAATTTATAATATCTATTCATCCCTCTTAAACAGGTAGTGGGAAAATATGGTTTTGTATTACTTAAGAAAATTTGCTCAAGAAAGGAATATGTTTAAATTGTATACAATTACGTAGCTCAAATAAAAGCAATTTTAGATATATTTACAGAATCGGAGAATTGAGGAAAATTTATTTGTTTTTCTGTATTTGACACCAAATTGAAAAAAATTTATGACATGTCATGAACGGTGTTATTCCGCTGTTTGGATATGAAATTAAACTATAGCTATAGGTCATATAACGAAAGTAAATCCGAAAGTTAAGATGCTTCAAAATTAACGTATAACTTCCTATAGTTTCAAGAAGAAATAAAGGGACACATAAACTGGTTATATACTCGTACCGTTCAATTATATAGAACAATCGATGGTTTATGCTAATATAGATTTGATATGTAACTATATATGCAGGGGCGGATTAACCCCTTCTCGGGCCTAAGGCTAACCAACCAAAATGGCCGAATATACAAAATTTCCAAAAACCAATTGAAAACGAAAAAATATTTGTAATTGAAATGTTACCAAAACTAGAAAGTGAACCAATTTCGGCTATGCCGAAGCTGAAATAACCGCACACAATATGACCCATTTAGATATACGTCGAAAATAAAAACCTTTTGTCTTGGTTTTGAAACCACGGACCATATCGAAAATCCGTTTTTAAAAATTTCCAATTGAATACAGCAAAACACGCCTTGAACGACTGAATTTCTGGAGGTTCTCATTTTGTTCTAAAGGGTGTTTATTAAACATAGCTCGAAATTTAAGAATATTAACGAATATAAAATCCAATAATAGCATTGATTCTTTCTGTTCTCTGACAATGCTTTATAGAATTTTCACGAAAATAAATTAAAATGTTAAATAGGGTATGAAAAATCTTCTGGGATATTAAATGGGTATTTATTCCGCAAAAGTTGAAGTTTACAATTTTTAGTTTCACAAAATAACTTTGGACATTGAGATTTTCAATAGACTGTTAATATATGTATGTAGGTACACTGAGAAAAAAATCAAAACGAAACGTTGACAAAACGTTCCGAACCGTTGTCAATTTCCAGCCAAAACTGAATGTTCTGATTTTGACAACAAAACCTTTCAATTTTTTTCAAACGGCCACTTAATGAATTGAAACGACACATTTATGAATTGAGACAAAAATTATGTTGTTTCAAGACTAAAAATTTTTGTTTTGCGACTGAAATGTTTATGATTTCATGAATTAAATAAACAAAAAAAGGTTTTTTAAAATGCCTACACAGAGGGAAAAAAAATCAGAACTGCATGGTTATGATTTGAAACGGCTATCGTTACGAAAAATTCAACACCGCACCGTTCTAAAACACAACTGAAACAGTTTCACTTTTTGAAGATTGTATGAGTTACTGGAGCGTGGGTTCGAATCTGAGTCAGACCAAATTTTTTTTCGATTCTTTTTATATATTTGCGCAAAAAAAAAACGATCCGCATTTGCCAATTTTAATTTTGTTGCATTTTTGAGGTACTTCACGTCGATTTCAAGAAATCTACAGTTAGCAGAGCAAAACAAACCCCGGATTCGTGACCAGCGACCCCTCAAAAAAAAGAATACAAAAAGTAATGTGTTAGAAAGGAAACAAAATATAAATTGCTCCGACTGAGATTCGATTTCATTTCGTTTTCAGTTATATTTCCGAACTGAAACCGTTTCAAATCCTTTCATAGTATATGTATGCAGTTAAAACATTGCAAAATACACACAGCGGTAGGCAAGCGTGCTAAGGGGAGCGTCAATGAATCCGAATGGCCAGGGTTCAAATCTTTCATCAATGTGCCGTTTTAATTCATTAATGGGCAGTTTCAAAAAAATTTAAACGTTTTGTTGTCAAAATCAGAACATTCAGTTTTGGCTGGAAATTGACAACGGTTCGGAACGTTTTGACAACGTTTCGTTTTGATTTTTTTTCAGTGTACCAAACTTTGTATAGGGGGTTTTTGGGGTCGCTGATGTCTGATGATTTGATACTGAAATTTTTAAGTTCAAGATGGCGGATACAATAGGCGAATTATCATCGAAACAGTATGCAATTTTATATCTGTGGGTTTTTGAAGTCATTGATTTCAATGCATTGCATTTACTTTTATTAGAAACGTTTCTAGTTTAATTTTTTGTAAATATTTTAATATAATTTCTTACTATAAATTGTTTAAAATAAAAATTTGTAAAAAAAAATGTCGTTTTTTTATTTGTTGAAGGAGGTACACGCCCACCTGGGTCATGATTTTGCATATATATCTATATTTCTCTATATTTGACTAACTGTTATACAATTTATTGCGCTATTTACATGTTTGAGATTTTGGCCAGAAAAATAATTTCTCCCCTTACTGCAATGGAAATTCAGTTCCCAAACATGAAAACCGGTAAAAGTTGTTTTTGTAAGTGATCGTCTTGATTTCGAATGACATTCAAAACACGAGTTTTTATTCACGGTAACCTTGACTAACCAAAGTACCTTACAAATATTAAACCCTTATAAATATCAACAACAACAAAACTGAAACAACAACTAAAGCATATTTAGGGAGTACTTTTAGTGTAGATAATTTTTCATGAACATTTTAAAAGAAATTATCCATTGTATTCGTAGTATTGTAAAATTTGAGGTGACCTTATAAATGTGAAACGCACCTTATGATTACACTGTTCGACAGCCAAAATATTTCTATGGTTTTGACAGTGGCTTAAGGTTAAGTCACCTTTAAGTTATGATACTATGATTGAAAATTTAAAGAATACAATTTAAAGAATAAACCTTCAAAAAAAGTACAAGAGGTCAAATAACGACGCAGATCGTTTGAATTTTACGCAAATACGTAATGAATTTGATTCTCTGCATAAATATTTGTACAACCACTATGTTCTAAAGTTGAAAGATTCATGATACACGAAGAGGATGTTGCAAATGCAATTTCAGATTTAAAATCGACTTTTAACTATGAACGTGGGGTTTTCCACCAATGTTTTTTAAATGATGTGTAAACAATGTTGTTAAACCAATAACAATCTTATTTAATTCTTATATAAAATCCAGCAAAATTTTGGATGTTTGTGAAATTTGTTTAGCCATACCAATATTTAAATCGGGTGATCGTAGTGATGTGAATAATTATAGAGTTATAGTTAAGCAAGCACATTTGCGAAGTTATTCGATAAAATCACATCGTTCGTGCTATGAACAAGCAAAGTCAGCTTGATGTAGTTTACACGGACTTTTCTAAAGCTTTTGATAAGGTTGATCCGCAAATTTTGTTGTCTAAGCTACAAATGTTTGGAACATTAGACTCTGTTTTGAAATTATTTAAAAGTTTCCTTTTAAATCGTAAATTGTTTGTTAAAATCGGTAGTACTCTTTCTGAAATAGCGATTGATGCATACTCTGGTATACCACAAGGTACGCATTGTAGGCCTTTGCTCTTTTTATTATAACCCTTATATTAACTTGCTTTAGGCGGACTATATATATATATATATATATATATCCTCAAATCTGCGGCGAGCTTTTTCATACACTTCCACATGAGCTAGAGAGCTGAAATTTGGAACACTGATAGAACTGCGGTGACAATGCATTCTATCAAATTTTGTTAAATGTAAAAATTGAAGAAGAAAAACTATACGGGCCAAATATAAATGGAAAAGAAATATACCGAAAAAAAAATTTTTTTTAAAAAAAAGGGGAAAAAAAAAAAAGAGTAAAATACAAGTTTTTTAAAATATAACCCTTTAACCGACTAAAAAGCAGAAAATAAATTTTCTTTAAATTAATTTCTTTGAAACCAATTTATATTAGTCACACAATAATTTTTTTTCACATTTTCATTAAACTTTATTTGCAAAATTCAAAAATGGAAATGTCAAAAACTATTTTTCTCTACATAAAACAAAATTTATGTCATTTCTCCAAAACGGAATTTTAAAAAAATATTTTAAATTGAATTAGATTTAAAAAAACTTCGAAAATGGCAATGGAATTAAACTTTCACAGCTATAGCTTAATCCGACCACTATCAGCACTTAGGTGTTGGATTCCTTATGATTATCTATTTGAAATGATATAAAACTACATTTTATAGGAGCTATTTAAAGTCAAATAAAGTTCTTACAAGACTTTATTTGAAAGATAATACTCTGATTTAGCATATGGTAAGTAGGAACTTCATTTGAACTATGAATATTAAAAAAAATACGGTCAGTGGTCAAATGACGTCACATAGCGTCATTTAACGGTCAAATGACAAAAAAAAAATTACCTGTCGTTGTCCATCACTACGTGGACTCTAACCGTTTGTGTAATAGTGTGTAACCGTTTGTGTAAACCTGTGTTAAATTTAAATGTTATTTTACATCGTTTTCGATTAAATTTGTTTGCTATTTTTAATTAGTTGTACGTTTTGTAATAGTAAGGTTTTTAAATCTGTAGACCTAAATACATAAATGAAAATCCAATCATATCTGTATCATATCGACCCCCATCGCAAAATGTATGTAAGTGCCATTAAAAAAAAAACTGGGAAAAACTGTAAAACTATTCGTGGTTCCACTGGAAGGGAAATTCCGTAACTTTACAAGTGCAAAAATTTAAAAATTCCTGTATCTTAAAAACGAAAGAGATACAAGAAAATGATATTTGACGAGGTTGTACGGCAATTATCTTTAAAATAAAAAATTTAAAATTGGTGTATCTGTTCAAAAGTTACAGTATAATACCACAAAAAGATTTTTGGCGTTTGCGGAAAAATTAAGCGTACTGAAAAAACTGTATTAATGCAATAAATCCACATCTGTTTCTTTATAAACATTGAAACAACATATGCATTTGATTTTCATCTATTTATCCATTAGCAACTGTTAAAAAGCGTAAAAGTGTTTCTCTTGCTGAAAATTCATTTTAATGTGCTACAGCAGTTTGAATTCATGACAGCGAAAGTAATGTATGCACCGAAAAAACCCCGTAATCCTTTAACAATTTGTCGGAAAATGCTTGCAATTGATAATTGATACGCAGCAGAAATTACGTCTATAAACTAAAATGCAATCAAATCGGTCACATTAATTAGACGATAATTACAAAAAAATTTCTCCTGCACAATTGGCTTTTTGCCACTATGTGCATTTCGCGATTAGGGGTCGATATTATGATCTCTGGAATCAGTAGCTTTGTCACCCCAACCATCTTTGGAATATTTTGAACTGCAACGCCCCGTTCTGGAAAAAATCCTAAATCCAGCTCAAGAATCTGAGGCCATGATCTCACCAAATATATTTGAGCAAATTAAGCTTCCCTGGTCCACTGGTGGCATCAGGAGAGCTACTTTATCTGCCACGTCCATTTTTCTAAACCACAACGCCTCCTTTTCGAAAAAAATCGAGTGTCTAGGACATATATGTGAAATTTCAGCTCTCTACACACAAAAAAAAGACGGTTAAAAACGCTCCAACCCTTCTTCGTCGGTTAATCTAACCGACGACAAGCGGTTGATTTCCATTAATAATTTGTTGGTTTACAATTTGAATTGTAAACATACCGCAAACATTTGTTCGATACATATTTTTTATTAAGAAAACCATTAAAATTTATTGGCTTACAATATTTGTAAACATACAACAAAAATTTGTTTGGATACATATTTTTTAGTATTAAAACTTTTTTCGTTGAATTTCTTATTTTTTCATTTGAAAACAAAAAAAAACATATTAAACACAGAAATAAATTTCAAAAATGTAAGATAGCATGTTTAAAAACAATAAATATTAGCTTGAGCGCATAACTGACACAATCTCTTATTTTCCAAAATTAGTATTACAAACAAAGCTGGGCATTAACTAGTTAATTAGTTAATAGTTAATTAACGAAGTTAAATTTTTGGTTAACTTTTAACGTTTCAGTTCATTTCGAAAACCATTAACTTTTTCATTGAGTTAAGTTAAATTTCTTCGATTAACTAGCATTAGTTAACTTTAAAACAAAATATTTTTTTTATTATTGAATATAAAAAAAAGTTAAAATTAAGAATTCATACTATTTTCGAACTGATATTGACACTTAATTTAAAAATTATTTCACAAAACAATTAAATACACAGGCCGATATATTTCGAAGTGTTCGTGAGGTTTACATCGCTATGATGTTTAAATCGTATTTTCCATTTCTCAAGTTTCTCAAAATGGCGAAAAACTGAGAACGCCATTGTGTTTAGAATAGCCTGTGCTATTTGTTCTTAACCAAACTTCATTAATTTCATTATTTTTATTTAATATTCTAATAAAACTTGTATGCCTTCATATGAATATAAATAAATTGTTTCATAGACGAAATTTTGCTTTTGATAAAAATTTGTATCATTTATTTTAAAGCAAATTTTCATTGCTGAAACCGATTGGAAAAAGGGTCTGTGAGTGCAGGCATTCAATTAAATATAGTTGAAAAGCATTTTTTATGTGTTTTTTTGTAAAAAAAAATATTTTTTTTTGTTTTCTATAGGAAATTCAACTATAAAAAAATAGTTGAAATAACCGAATAAAAAAACTAGAAGGAGAATTATCTTCGGTCTGACCGAAGCTATAATACCCTGCATATGCGAGTACGATACATTCTGAGACCATATGTTAGTAATTTTATCGAAAATCGGTATTTTATTGATAGCTTTTCGATATTTTATTCATAATTTTTTGATATTTTATCGATAGTTTTTCGATAATTTTTCGATAATTAATCGATATTTTTTCGATAATTTATCGATAATTTTTCGATAATTTATTGATTTACTATCGATAATTTTTCGATAATTTTTATCGATAATTTATCGATTTTTAATCGATAATTTTTCGATTTTTTATCGATAATTTTTCGGTTTTTTATTGATAATTTTTCGATAATTTTTCGATAATTTATCGATTTTTATCGATAATTTTTCGATTTTTCATCGATAATTTTTCGATTTTTTATCGATAGTTTTTCGATAATATATCGATAGTTTTTTGATAATTTATCGAAAGTTTATCAATAATTTATCAATAATTTTTCGATAATTTACCAATATTTATCGATAATTTTCCAATATTTATCGATAATTTTAGTTTCCTGATCCATTTAAAATATGGGAGGTAGGCGTGGCTCTTATCCGATGTTGCCCATTTTCAATACCGTCCAATCATTCGCCAAAACAAGAGGAATCCCAAAATTTGGGGTCGATAGCTCAAAAGCTACGACAGTTATCGTGCGAAATGACAGACAGACGGACAGACGGACATGGACTTATGGACTCAGGAGGTGATGCTGATCAAGAATATATATACTTTTCCATACCGGACACACCTCCTTATGGGCGTTACAAACGGTGTGACAAAAACAATATACCCTTGGACACTAGTGTGCAGGGTATAAAAATTCGAAATAAATATTTGAGAATTTGGAATTTTTTTCAAATTTAAGAGGGTTCAAAATCCCGAAAAATCCCGGGATTTTCTAGAGAGAATCCCGGTAATTTTCGGGACCAAAAAAGGTCCGGGATCCCGGGATTGAATTCCCTATTTTTAACTATATAAGAACTCATTTTCAAAAAATGGTCGGTAAAATTAACCGAAAAAAGTGGTTGACGTACAGAATTTCAAAATGTATGAAAATTGTAAATTTTTTAACCGAGCAACGACAAAAAATGTTTAAAAAAATAGTTGAAATAACCGAAAAAAATTGTTATTTTCCAGAAATTGTATGTTCTTTTACCGCAATTATTGGTTAAATTTGAATTTTCACCAACTTGGGCAATTTATCATTCGCGCATCTTCAGTTGAATCGTTGGGATTCAAAGAAAGAAGAATTTCCAATCGTGTTATGAATGTTTTGCCTTATAGAGGTAGCTTGAGCAGAGCCAAACGGATTTTTTTTGCTTGTAATACTGCATTTGTAATACTAATTTTGGAAAATAAGAGCTTGTGTCAGTTATGCGCTCAAGCTAATATTTATTTTTTTTAAACATGCAATCTTGCATTTTTGAATTTTTTTTTGTGTTTAATATGTTTTTTTGTTTTCAAATGAAAAAAAAAACAAATTCAACCAAAAAAGATTTCTTACTAAAAAATAAGTATCGAAACAAATTTTTGTTGTATGCTTACAATTAAAATTGTAAACCAACAAATTATTAAAGTAAGTCAACCACTTCTCGTCGGTTAGATTAACCGACGAAGAAGGGTTGGAGCGTTTTTAACCGTCTTTTTCGGTTAAATCTACCGATTTATGTGTGGAGAGTACATTATCTTCGGCAATGCCGAAGCTGAAATACCCCCACACAGTAGAAGTTTAGAAATACCTCAACATAAAAAATTTGGTCTCAAGACCCCATTTTGACCCATTTATATGTGGTTTTGGAAGCCTGTAAACATATTGATTTTAAAAAATCATATATTTTGTTGTGGTTTTCGTTAGAGTAATTGATATCACAGCACAGTAAATTCGAAAACCTACCTAATGTTATTAAAGATATTTCCGATATCTTAAATAACACCACTTTTGTCGAAATAAACGCAATAGTTGTATTTAAACTTTTTAAATATTTTTTTCACACAATTGTGTTGCACCGGTACAAGCACGTGCGATTTATTTATTTATCTACTGAGCAAACATTTAGGGAATTCACAAGGGTCTCGTATCGGTCGTATTTTTGTATTGTCGTGAAAAAATACGATAGTTGTGAAAATGTTGTTGCTGTTTTCCATACAATAAAAAAATCCGATAATACAACTTTGCAACCTGTGTTTCTATGACTCTCGTATTGATTCTTCTTCTTGTTTGAAAAGTAATTGGAGGAAATTGTTAAAATTTCTTTTAGGGACTGTTTTTAATGCATAAAATGTGCACGACCTGCCGAAAGTATTGCAACAAAGAACGTGGAGACCTCCAAAACTCTTGCGACTATCAACTTTGGCCAGATGGCCACTTGCACCACCGGGCAGACGAATGCCTGGGATTTCCGGAAGCATTTTGAATGCATTAAACGTGCGCGACTTGTTGAAAATATTGAATCAAAGCACAGGTGAACCGCAATATTTCTTCTGATCCTTGATTTGGGCCGCATCAGAATCTCCGCGAATGGTGGCACGCATCCCGTGGCGAACGAATTTAGGTTAGGTTGAACATTTGCAATATAATTTTTTCGCTCTCCTTTTCTCTCCCTCTGTGAAATGACAGTACTAGATTTTGTTCTGCAATAAGTGTGCTCACAACAATTGTATTTTTTCAAACACGATGATAAGACAATACGAGACCCTTGTGAATTCCCTAATTATGTTTGCTTTAATTCTAAGAATATACTTTGGTGATTTTTATACCCTACACCTCATGAGGTATGGGTATATTCACTTTGGTCTGATGTTTGTAACACCATGAAGGAGACGTGTATATATATTATTGATCAGCGTCACCTCCTGAGTTGATTTAGCCCTATCCGTCTGTCCGTCCTATTTTCTTGTAATCACGAGTGCAGGAGCTAGAAGCAAGCTATGGATCCCAAATTTTGGATTTATCCTTTTTAGGCCCTAGAAGGAGTTGGTATTGCAAATGGGCGGAATGGGTCGACTGCCACGCCTACCTCCCAAATAAGTGAAAATCGTGTTTTTACCGTAATTTTAAGATTTCATCAAAACAGTATGATATTTTGTATAGTGGAGTTTTCGGGGTCGCTAATTTCGAATTTGATGTCGGAATTTAAAAATTCAAGATGGCGGAACCAATATGGCGGCTTAAATTTTAAGATTTCATCACCTACGGATCCAATATGGCCCAATAGGTGTAGGGTATATATAAGTCGGCTTGCCCGACTGAAACTTACCTACTTGTTTAAAGATTTTTTCGATTTTTGATCATAAAATTTTAATTTTTTACATTATTTAGGTTTTTTCAGATAAATAAGTGTTTGCAATCCCGAAAAATCCTGGGATTTTTTAGAGACAATCCCGGGATTTTTCAAGACCGGGATCCCTGAAAAAAAGTTCCGTTGAATTAACCAAAAAAAGTTCTTTGCGTACAAAATTTCCAAATGCATGAAAACCTTGAATTTATTAAGCATTGTTGGTATGTAGGATAACCAGAAAAAAATTGTTAAAGTAAATCTTCGAAATTCGACATAAAATAGTTAAAATAATCGGAAAAGTTGTTGATTGTAAGTTATTTTACCGCGATTTTATTGTGAATTTTTCAAAAATCTACTAAAAAAATTTATGATATAACCGTGAAAGAAATGGTGCAATAAATTTTAACATCTCTCTTCGTTTATTTACCAAATTGAAGGGTTGAAGCTTTTTTAACCATCGTTTTCAGTTAAATTTACCGACTTTTTTGTGTGTGTACGTACACTGCAAAGTGAACCTATCTTTTGGTGTGTAATCTTGCACAAAACACAAATTTTGAAGTGTGTATTTATTTTGGCTATAATTACACACAGAATACGCTTTTGTTACATAATACAGTATTAAAAATAAAATTTTTTCGTTGGTCTATGCGCTATAATTACATTATGGTGCGCTATAAATATACATATTTATGTTTTAAATTAATACACTTCTTACGCTTTACCATTCGCGCATCTTCAGCTGAATCGTTGTAATTCAAAGAAAGAAGAATTCTCAAATTTGTTATGCCTTATAGAGGCAGCTTCTGCTGAGTTAAACAGAGTTTTTTGCTTACATTTTTTTTATTTTTTTAGTTTCCATTTTTATACCCCCACACTCACTGTGGCAGGGTATACTAACTTTGTCACAACGTTTGTAACGCCCATAAGGAGGCGTGTCCGGTATGGAAAAGTATATATATTCTTGATCAGTATCACCTCCTCGGTCGCAGTTTTGGAGATATCGACTTGAAACTTTTTTTACATGTTTTTCTCGTGAATACTGAGATCAAGTTTGAGAATCAGCCAAATCGGACAAAAACTGGGCGTGGCTCCCATACACCGAAAAAAAGGTAAAAATTTTTCAAGTCTTTTTTATAGTTGTATTCCATTGGAAATGTTTAGAAACGTATTTTTGACATGGTCCGAGGTTCCGAAGCCACATATATAAGGGTCTAAATGGGGTCCTGAGACCAATTTTTTTTTTTTCCGGATTTGATTGGAAATTTTTAGAAATGGATTTTGGACATGGTTTGGGCTCCAAAGCCACCTATAATTGGCTCAAAATAGGGTCTTGAGACCACATTTTTTTATGTTCGAGGTACTTCTTTCTACTGTGTGGGGGTATTTCAACTTCGGTATAGCCGAAGATAGTCCACTCTCTAGTTGAATTATATTTTTGTTTTTGATATGTTATTTTTTATTTTCAAATGAAAACTCATAATTTTTCGATATTTTGTAGATAATTTCCATTTCCACTTCATTCCCGATTCATTTCAAAATTTGGTTCCAATTCCATTTTGTTACAGTTTTATTCATATTTCGTTCCCGACATAATTTCCAATTAAATACAAGAAACGGCGTCCAAATCGGTTAAGTATTTCTCAAGATAAAGGAAAATAGTACAAATTGGGCGGCTTTTTTGTATGGGAGGTATCAGGATTCCTCGATATTTTATCGAACATTTTTCGATATTTAATGGATAATTTTTCAAAATTTTATCGATTTTTTGTCGAGTCGTTAGCTCAAAAGCTACGTCAGTTATCGCGCGAAATGACGGACAGACGGACCGACGAACGGACGGACTGACGGTAAAGGTGATGCTGATCAAGAATTCATATATATAGTTTTCCATACCGGACACGCCTCCTTATGGGCGTTACAAATGGTGTGACAAAACAATATTCCGAGGGTCTGTCCGTCTGTCCGTCCGCACGATAGCGGTCGCAGTTTTGAAACTTTGGGTACATGTTTTTCTCGTGAATACTGAGATCAAGTTCGAGAATCAGCCAAATCGGATAAAAACTGGGCGTGGCTCCCATACACCGAAAAAAAGATAAACCTTTTTCAAGTCTTTTTTATTGTTGTATTCGATTGGAAATGTTTAGAAACGTATTTTTGACATGGTCCGAGGTTCCGAAGCCACATTTATAAGGGTCTAAATGGGGTCTTGAGACCAATTTTTTTTTTGGTCGAATTTATTGGATATTTTTAGAAACGGATTGTGGACATGGTCCGGGCTCCAAAACTATTTATAGGTGGCTCAAAATGGGGTCTTGCGACCACATAATTTTATATTCGAGGTACTTCTTCCTACTGTGTGGGGGTATTTCAGCTTCGGTATAGCCGAAAATAGTCCACTCTCTAGTTTTTAATGCATATGAATTTACACATAGTATTGGAAAAACATTGGAAACACATTAATATAGTACAGAATGTCAAAAGAACTCCCAAAAATGCACCATAAACATGTCTGCTCAATCGCCACAAAATTAACTACAAATTAATTATAGCGAGCACGATGTAACGTATATACGACATATGTTTAATTGATTAAAAACTTAATTGATTAATTGGTTGTATAACCGATCGCAATAATTCGAAACATGTATTGTCGTGGCCATGTGAGTTTTACAAACACACTGTATCGAAAGTGCTCATATTAGGTTGCCACACGGTCTGGATTCGTCTGGATTGTCCAGATTTGTTGTCTTGTGTCCTGAGTCGAGTTTTTCAATAATTTGTCTAAAAAAACTAAAATAAGTCAGAAAACCTAATAGAGTTTTTAGCCATTCAAATAACTTTTACCCTAAAGAAAGAAGTAGAATGATGATTTCATAAAATCTGAAATATTTCTGCTGCCAAGGTCAATAAACTCTTAAGTAATTAAGCATGAGTTGAATAAGACTGTATACGTCATTCTAGAAATTTTTCGAAGAGTCTTCTGAAATATTTATGGAACTACACCACACCACACAACCTTTTTTTAAAAAGTTGACCATTTTGAAATTTTGTTTCGACTTAAGTGCTTATTGCCTTCGACCACAGAATCATCAGACTAAACTATAATGAAAACTGTACAGAGTTCTACACATCTTTAAAAACAAAAAAGGACAGTAAATTGTTACAAGCGGCCCTTTATTACATAATATTTGTGGAAAGAATAGCATTGTACTGTTTTTAAACTGAAGTTCTAAAGTTTTCAACGTCTTTCAAAACTGAGAAAATACAAATTTACAGGTTTATTCTGGGGCGTGACAAAAGCTAAAATGTTTGTTGCATGCATGCGCCAGAATAGACCTGGTGTTTTTTTTTCATAATAAGCAATGTAATTTAATTGTTTTTTTTTAATGTACCATATATTGCATTGATAATCAATTCCTACTTTACTATTTCTTAAAAATATGCCATTAAAATCAAAAAAAAAAATTTCCGTCTTTTTCTTTGAATGTCCAGTTGAAAACGGAAAAGTCAAGATGTTTTATTCAAAATCCAGACCAAGATTATTTTGCATGTGGCAACCCTAGTTCATATTAGAGACCGACCGAAATTCGGTTTCGGTTTTTCGGCTTTTCGGCCAAAAAAAGCTGTTTCGGCCGTGTTTCGGATTCTGCCGAAATATAGAATATCGTTTTCAGTCGAAATTTCGATATTTCCGCCGAAAATTTCGGTTTGATACGAAAAATGTAACAAATAAATAACAAAGATTACACTGATCAACAAAACTGAACTTTTTGGGTGTTAAATATACTTGATAGACAAATTCTTATGTATTTTGCCAAGCTGAATAAGAAAATAATAATAAAATTTTTACAGCACGCACCAAAAATTTAATTTTTGCGGAGTTTCGAAGAATCAGAAGCGACAATGAAAAACTTTGAAACTTATTTTCTTGAAAGTTACTATAGTCTTATCGGAGTAGATCTACAACTCTCGCAATGATTTTTAAATTTCTACTCCTCTACTTCGGTAGTAGATTTTTCTACTTCCCTCAAGATATTTTCTACCAAAGAAATCTACCCCTCAAAATATTATGTGAGTTTCATACAATGAAAAACTACTACTCTCGGAGAATTTCTAGTACTCTACTCGAAACCCATATCTACTCCCCTCTCTTGTAATCTACTACCATGGTTGTAATTTCTACTACTCTCGTAGAATTTCTACTACTCTATAGTGTCCGACCGATTATTCGGCTTCGGCCACATTCGGCCTAAAAATATGTAAAAGGTGAACAGTTTCTATTTTTTTTAAATCAATCATTGCACACAAGAATTGACACCATCTATATCAGCATCCTTTTGGAGTATGTAAAATTGAAAGGACTTTAGCAAAATCCTTTTAATTTTACACCCCATATGCAAAATGCTCTTGTTTAGACTCATATTTAAAGAAACCAGATCAGTAGAGCATTTCTGTGGACGCTTTATGGAGTACCACGTTATTTTTCACTGTAACTTAGAGTTAAAATATAATCCAAAAAATTTAATGGTATTAAAATAAACCATTCACATATTCAAAACAAACAATTATAGAAATATGAGAAATAGATTCTTTTAAAGATATATGTTTAGTGCTAACTAAACGATGACGTAAGCATTTTTTTTATTTTTTTTTTTACCTTTGATAAATTACAGAATTTTGTCAATTTCAACATTTAATCCTGAATTTCTCAGAAACCTGACGTCGAACGCCATCTTGTTGAGCGTTAAAATCTATAAGAATGCTCCGTTTGGTTTATGGAGTATCAAAACGTTCTAATTTTGCACGATTCAGTTATTGATTAATTTAAATATTAATTAATTTTGGCCATTTCGGTTTCGGCCGAAATTAAAAAAAGCGATTTCGGTCGGTCTCTAGTTCATATACACCTACGCTTCCCATCGATCCAATATTTTGTACTTAAATTGGGGTTGAAAATTCGTTTAAGATTCTCTACCGTAAGAACTTAAATTCTTACAGTGTCGGACAAAACTAAAGCACATACTTTACCTTCTTTGCATTTTGCTCAATAAAGAGTGGAAAGTGTTTTAGATTTAATGTTTTTGTTATTAATTTAGGAAGAATATTCAATTACTATATTAAAAATGTAAGAAATTAAAATAATTGAAAAATTTAAACAAAAATATTCACAAAAAATTAAAAAAATTCTTAAAATTGCAGCGACAAAACTAAAGCACATATGAAATAAATTTGTGAAAAGTTTATTTTTGGTTAATTTTTCGTTGCATATCCTTTATTTTTCAGCACTGCTGCACTTCTGCGAGGCATATACTCAATTATATTATTCAGCACATGCAATAAAATGCCCTTCCATGCAATTTCTGCTAGGACGAAAAGAGCATCTCTATTTTTACAGTTGTGGCTCTGAATTCTTAGATCTACAGCTTCCCAAAGATTTTTAATTGAATTAAAATCGTCTGATTGGGCGTGCCACTTCAAAACATCAATATAATTTCCAGCAAACCAGTCTCTCACACATTTAGCGGTGTGTTTGGGATCTTTATCCTGCTGAAAAATCCTTTTTAATGGCTTCTCCTCCTCCTCATAAGGCAACATGATATTCTGGAGAATATTTTTGTACACAAAACGGTCCATTTAATGTTAAAACGGTTATTTAATGACTTGGAACCATTCCGTTCTCGCAAAAAACATCCCCAGATCATTACATAGCCTTCTCAGAGCTTTAAAAATCAGCAAAAGTTTAAAATGGACAAATGATGATAAGTTGCATGTATTTTTCACATATATTTAATACTTCTATATTGCTAGCAACCTATCTGCCCAATGTGTTTGAACTCCGAATTCAATTCAGACAAGTTTATTCAAAAACAAGTGAGTAAATTTCAGTCGGGCAAGCCGACTTATATATACCCTACACCTATTGGGCCATATTGGATCCGCCATCTTGAATTTTGAAAATGCGACATCAAATTCGAAATCAGCGACCCCAAAAACCCCCCTATACAAAATTTCATACTGTGTTGATGAAATCTTAAAATTTCGGCCGCCATATTAATTCCGCCATCTTGAATTTTTAAATTCCGACATCAAATTCGAAATCAGCGACCCCGAAAACCCCACTATACAAAAATTTCATACTTGTTTGATGAAATCTTAAAATTACGGTAAAAACACGATTTTCACTTATATGGGAGGTAGGCGTGGCAGTCGACCGATTCCGCCCATTTGCAATACCAACTCCTTCTAGGGCCTAAAAAGGATAAATCCAAAATTTGGGATCCCTAGCTTTCTTCTAGCTCCTGCAATCGTGTTTACAAAAAAAGAGGACGGACATACGGATAGGGCTAAATCAACTCAGGTGGCGCTGATCAAGAATATATATATTTTTCCATACCGGACACATAACCTTCTTGGTGTTACAAACATCAGACCAAAGTGAATATACCCATACCTCATGAGGTGTAGGGTATAAAAATGTTGGGTTTAGGGCTTTCGATCCCGAAGGCTTTTCGCAATCCCGGGATTTTCGGGACTGAAAATTGCAATCCCGGGATCCCGGGATTTTTCGAGATTTTTCGGGATTTAATACTTTTACAAGCAAAATGCATTTTAAAAAAATAAAAAAAAGTTTTTTATATGTTTTATTGGAAAACTGATAGTTTTAGCGTAAATAAATAAACATAAACATTAATTTCAATTTATTAAATGAATTTTTTTTTATTTTTAGTATTTGAGTTTTTTTAGAAAAGACACAATTCAATTCAAAATATGCTTAAGTAAGAATTCTAATATTACTTTTACCGATTTTCTTCTGAAATAAATATTTTCTTCTGAAATAAATATAAATTTATTATTTCTTTAAGAAAAAATTTCAAGCACAAACAATTTTATTCGTAATTTTTTTAATAAATTCAAAATTTTTAAGTTTTGAGTTTTATATTTTTTTCATTTTGGGTTTGTCCAAATGTTGTCAAAAACTATTTTTCTGCTTAGACGATTTTTTTTATATTTTATGAGCGATGAAAAGTGGTATTTTTCTTGTTTTAAACTTTTTTATGGACCAATTATTTATTATTTATTTTTTGGCTATAGCTCATTTTTACCAAAAAATTATTTGGCAAACTAGGTTGTTACAACAACAAGCAAAAACCAGCCTTGGCAGCTGTTTCGGATTTTAGCCACAAAATCCTCATCAGCACTCTTTCGGCAATTTTTGTTAATCCAAGACGCCTCTATAAGGGGAAAAAGTCATGATGCAATACAGAATTATTCATTCCTTGCATCAAACCGATTCCACTGAAGAAGCGGGGATGGCAAAAATTGCGAAACTGGTTTTTGCTTGTTATTGTAAAATACAGCATTTTGTAAAATACAGCATTTTGTAAAATACATAATTTATTTAAAATGTAGTCCCGAAAATCCCGGGATTTAGGAAAAAATATCCCGGGATTTTCGGGACTGAAAATGGACCGGGATCCCGGGATACGGGATCGAAAGCCCTAGTTGAGCGTTGGGGAAGAATTATAATGCCAGCTACAAAATATTATGTAGCAGACATGAGAATCATCAAATGTACAAAAAAACTTGTTCCAATAGTCTCTGAAAAGCAGTCAGACGTAATTAAACTTTGGCTACGTGCGCAGTCACAAAATTTGTTTGCTGCAAAATAACCGTACGAGTATAGGGCCACGAATGGACTCGAAAATATTATTTCAAGCTTCAGAACACTAAGCTCCTAATAAAGTAACTACAATTACAAAAACAAAGTTTCAAAAAAGATTTCATTATGGCTTGCGATATTTGATCATAAATATAAAATCAGTCTTAGCTGTATACGCTAATGTTAATACTGATATATGCCTTTCTGTACTTAAGAATTTGATCAATGTTGGATCATCCTGGCAGGCCAATAGCTCAATAAACATTATCCACCATAGTAACAAATTGAGGGTTTATTGCCCCCGGTTTTTGACAAAAACATAATTTTATCACATTTTAGGACCCCAGCGGAAGAGATCATTAATACCATGATAATTTAAAACTTCCATTTACTGAACAGCAACAACCCAAAATGCAGCTATATAAAATGCTGACAGAAGAGTTTATTAAATGCATTATTTGATTTAAATCTTTTAAAATATTAATATAAAAAAAAATTTCCCAAAATAGATGAAAACTTGTGAAACCCGGAGAAAGTTCTGGTAAACCCGGAGCCCGGAGATTGACTTCCAAACCCGGAGTCTCCGGGTCAAAATGACCCTGTTGGCAAGCCTGCACAGTGATATGTCTCCATAGTTATGCTACAAAGTAATGTTTGCAAAAAATTTTATGGGGAAAAGGAACTCATTCAATAATTCATAATTCAGAACCCGCTACTTGCGAAATTTCCTGTTAGCAAATCACTTTCGCTGAAGAAGAGCTTGTATACACTTCAGAGAAGAGCGTCGGTGCACCGAAAACCAGTTTCAAGCTATTCGCCAAAACCCAAGTGCAACTCCCTACTCGTATCCGTGTCGACGAATGCCACAAGTGTTCGGTGCTTGTGGATCCGAGTTCGTAAGAGTGCACACGAGAAAAAAATAAAATGCCATTCGGTAAAAACTCGAATGATCTGGATAGTCGGATTAACTTGGATAGCTTGCGCGTTGAAGTTGCTTGTGCTCTTGTGGGTTATTTGCACTACGGAAAATTTTCGTATTTTGTATGTAGCTTCAATTTGTCAATCTTTTCGTGTGATATTATAGATTTTATTTGCGCAGTGAATGAGCCACAAAATATTACTAGTGGAATTTATGAAATACATGGACACATTCTACATTATAGTAGATAGCATATTGTTTATTTACTGAATAGTCAAAGGATTTTCATACAAATAATTAAACAATATTTTTTATTATAAATTTTATAAATTTTTTTCTTTATGGACAAATTTTCATGCGTACGAATAAACTAAAATTTTGTGCACTGTCTAAAAGTAACTGCATTAATTTATCAAATTTTTTCTCAGTGGAAAAATTTGCATGTGTCCAATAAATCTAAAATTTGTTGCACTCTGTAATACCAACAACATTATTAAAAACAATTTTTTCTATGTGGAAAAATTTGTATGTGTACAAAAAAATTAAAATTTTTGCAGGGTGTAATAGAAAGTAATTTTTTAAAACAATTAAATTTTACCATTCCGTAATGAATTATATATTCTAAACTTTCCCTACATGTCGCACGAAACTTAACAATACAAAATACGAATATTTTCCGTACTGCGCAGTGCGCACTGCTCATTCAACACAACTTCAGCACACAAGATATCCAAGTGCTTCCGCCTATCCAGGTCATTCGAGTTTTTGACGGATGATGCAAGTGTGCGAGAGCGGCAAGTAGAAGTGGATACGCTACTTGCTAAAACAGCTGTTAGCTTGCCGGTAGCTTGTGGGCTAAGCTACTCGGCGCTATTCTCTGATACACTTCGAGCAAGAAGGATATAAACACAGATGACGAAATAACGTTTACCGTTAGGATCGCCATTTTGTCGTGACGTCAGCAGATACTTATTGTCACTCAAACAGCTGTTCTTTGTTTACGCCAGCGCTGCCAGAAAGATCTGAATTGAAACATTTTCTGCTAAAGTGGATTATAGAAAAACAGATTTACAAAATTTTATTTTGCGGTTTAAGGAATCCCTCCTTCATTTTTTTAAATAATACAGATAATAAAGTTATAGACATTTAATCAACATATTTTCTAAGAGCCTATTTACACTATCATTTCCATGCCGCATGGGCATGCCGTTTTCAGAATTTGCACTGACTTGGGCGTGCCGAAATTTGACAGTTTTTATATGAAAATGTAAAAAAGCTAAGCATGGAGTTGCCAATTTTTATGTTTTTTGTATGGAATTTAGGTGCAAAATGTTCTATCCCGTTTTGACTACCGCAGTTCTTATTAGCTGTTTGTCAGATTTTTCGCCATGGAAATGATAGTGTAAATTATCGTCAAATTTGTCTAATTTTTGATGTAGACGCCTAAGATTTGACGTCAAAAAATAACGCTTCAAATGCCATTTCTGATTTCAAATATTGCGAAATATTTGATCCAGAAAAACTGGCAATGAGAGATTGATTTCTTTGAGATTGACCAAAAATGGATTTTCGTCTGAACTTTTTATGAAACATAAACAATTAAAAAAAACAACTTCAACTTATTAAATTCTTTTCTTATTTAGAATATCGACCCCTAATCGCGAAATGCATGTAAGTGCCAAAAAGCAAATTGTGCAGGAGAGAGTTTTTTAATTATCGTCTAATTAATGGGACCGGTTTGATTGAATTTTAGTTTATAGACATAATTCCTGCCTGCGTATCAATTGCAAGTAATTTCCGACAAATTGTTAAAGGATAACGGGGTTTTTTCGGTGCATACCAGAGGGCTGCAGAAAGTGCCTACAAAATCAAGCCCACCAATTAATTTTTCATTTTAGGCAGACTTGAGTTGAATTGAGTTTTGCCTACCCTACATTGAGTTGCTTAAAAATCCTGCGCATACTTGAACACATTTGGTTACATGAGTTGCAGTAATTGGTAGGCACAACCAACTAAAGCAACTAAGGCAACCATGAGTTGTGTTAATTGTTCAACAAATCCTACATTTCAACTCATTTTGTTGCGGTCGCGCAAAAGAATAAATGTAGGAAAGCAGCGAGTGAGATTTGAAAAGGAGGCAAAAGGCAATTATTTTGCCTACTATTTGCTTTTTTTCAGTTATTTCAACTCATTTCGGATTTACAGCGTGTATTGCTTTAATTGTTCGTCAAAGCTAGAGTTGAAAATGTTGGGAATATAGGCAACAGCCAATGTCGGATTTGAAACGAAAACAAAGAGCAACTCATTTTGCCTTTGCTGTTGTAATGTCGCCAGTGAATAAATAAAAATGCTGCTTTTAAGATTTTAATTCAAATTTTATTAAAAATATTACAAAAATAAAAAAAGAGTAAAAAACAAGTTTTTTAAAATATAACCCTTTAACCGACTAAAAAGCAGAAAATAAATTTCCTTTAAATTAATTTCCGCAATTTCGATTTAAAATTAAGGGTTTTTGGGTACTTTCCTCCGAATATCATTGCAGATTTTATAGTCGCCAAAAACCCTTAATTTTAAATCGAAATTGCTGAAATTAATTTAAAGGAAATTTGTTTCCTGTTTTTAAGTCGGTTAAAGGGTTATATTTTAAAAAACTTGTTTTTTACTCTTGTTTTATTTTCCTTTTTTTTTGTTTTTTTTTTTTTTAATTTTTTTCTTCCCCTTTTTTTTCCCCTTTTTTACTCTTTTTCCCTTTTTCTTTATTTAAGTAAAAAATTTCAGCCTTGTGCTTACAAAATACGAATGTTAGGTCTTTAAATTGGTTCCATCCCGCTCCCCTTTGCCCCCACACCCCCCTTTCCAAAGGGTACAAAATTTCATTTTGTCAATAAGAACTCACCTACCAAATTTCATCATTGTAGCTGGAAGGAATTGTAAGTTATGCCATGAAAAAAGTTTGAGTCTCCCCACGGCCCCCTACGCCTCTGATGGACCCAAAAATTTAATAGAATGCATTGTCACCGGAGTATAAAAATATAAAAAAAAAATTTTTTAATAGAAAATTAAAACAAAACTCTAACATATATGGAAAGTATTAAAAATAAATATAATATAAAAAAACTCAAAAATCCCAATATTTTATTTATTTATATATTTATTTAATTATTATTTGTTTTGTTTAAATATGTTTATTTATTAAATATGTTTTCTTTGTCGAATTAAACTTAAAATATTGTTGCAACAATTTTTTCTTTAATTTTATATTAATTATTGTATTTAATTGGAAAATCCCGAAAATCCCGAACAAATCCCGGGATTGTAATTTCAAATCCCGAGATCCCGGGATTTTCAAAAACACTTCGGGATTGAATGCCTTAATACCCACTGACGACATTACAACAGGAAAGATTACTTGAATAATATACCGAAGATCGCCGGCAAAATGAATAGCTCTTTGTCTTCGTTTCCAATCCTACATTCCCTATATTGCAAAATGTTCAACTCTAGCTTTGACCAACAATTAAAGCAACACACGCTGTAAATCCGAAATAATTTAAAAAAGGAGCAAATAATTGCAAAATAATTGCTTTTTGCCTGCGTTTCAAGTCCCTGTTGTCTGTATTGCCTACATTGCCTACATTGGCTACAGTCTGCATTGTCTGCAGTCTGCATTTCCTACCCTTCTTTGCTGCTTTGCTACATTTCATGACTTGATATTTTCTGTTGCTGTCTACAGTGACTTGTTCGTTTCGCTCCATTTTCAGTTTGAGCTAACTGGCAGTCTACGAGAAAGCGCGCGCTCGCTGACGGCCCTCAACATGTGACTTTGAACTGCGAAAGTGGTATCTGCCAGACAAACGGTGCGGGCTACCACACAATCCACGAGTAAGGGCGCGCAATCATACTCAATGCGACGATGCACGCCCATAGACCGCGCAACATGCATACAAGATGGGACCAACACTTACTAAGTCGCTAAAGTTGTTCATAAGCACGGCACTTGTCAATTGGTTGGTTAATTTTTAACGCAACTACATGCAACGACGGGCCGGCTCAAAAGAAAATCAGACAGCGTCACTGCGTGCATTTAGTAGCACGGGGCTGCCCGCCCGGGGATTTTCCGATCTCTGTATCAATTACTCCATCGAAAACAAACACAAAATATATATGTTTTTAAGTTAGGCTTGCCAGGCGTACCCCTTTGAGGGGGATTGTCCTTATTTATCAACCTGTGTCCCCCTTGCTACAAAAGGCTCCGTAGATCCTCCTTTTTCCCTTCAATTGCACATTTTTGCTCTTTTTTCCAAATCTTAAAAAACTGCCTGAACACCTTGGGGTTTCCCCAGTTTTTACCTTTTTATCGCATACTAAGTGCTTCGTATACACCATTAAATAAGCGCTACCTGCCTATGACATGAAATGTATATTTGTGCATTTGCAAACTTGATTTTCTGGTAGGTTATTCCATGTCGAGCTAAGTGGAAAATCTTCTATGAATAGTTAACACCTTCAATTTGGTAAAATAAGCTTTAACATTTTACCTTTAGAACAGTTTTGGGTTACCTCATAAAAAGTAATCACTTGTCGAGAAAGATATTTTGTATACCCTGCACACTAGTGTCCATGGATATATTGTTTTTGTCACACCGTTTGTAACGCCCATAAGGAGGCGTGTCCGGTATGGAAAATTCTTGATCAGCATCACCTCCTGAGTCGAGTAGTCCATGTCCGTCTGTCTGTCATTTCGCACGATAACTGTCGTAGCTTTTGAGCTATCCACCCCAAATTTTTGGATTCCTCTTATTTTGGCGAATGATTGGACGGTATTGAAAATGGGCAACATCGGATAAGAGCCATGCCTACCTCCCATTAAAAATGGCCCCCAATTTTATATTATTTTCGTTTATCTTGAGAAATACTTCACCGATCGCCTCCAAATTTTGGCATTCCTCTTATTTCGGCGAATGATTGGACGGTATTAAAAATGGGCAACATCGGATAAGAGCCACGCCTACCTCAAATACAAAATGGCCACTAATTTTGTATTATTTTCGTTTATCTTGAGAAATACTGAACCGATTTGGATGCGGTTTTTTGCATTGGGTTGGAAATGGGAATGAAACCGGAACGAAATGGAATTGGAACAAAATTTTTTATTGGATCAGGATGCTAAAATTATCGATAAATATTGGAAAATTATTAATAAATATTGGAAAATTATCGATAAAAAATCGATAAATAATCAATAAAAAAAACGATAAATTATCGATGAAAAATTATCGATAAAATATCGAAAAACTATCAATAAAATACAGATTTTCGATAAAATTACTAACATATGGTCTCAGAATGTATCGTACTCGCATGTGCAGGGTATTATAGCTTCGGCCAGACCGAAGATAATTCTCTTACTAGTTTTAATAGTATTTTTATACCCCCACACTCACTGTTGCAGGGTATACTAACTTTGACACAACGTTTGTAACGCCCATAAGGGGGCGTGTCCGGTATGAAAAAGTATATATATTCTTGATCAGCATCACCACCGGAGTCAATTTAGCTATGTCCATCTGTCCGTCCGCACGATAGCGGTCGCAGTTTTGGAGATATCGACTTGAAACTTTGGGTACATGTTTTTCTCGTGAATACTGAGATCAAGTTCGAGAATCAGCCAAATCGGACAAAAACTGGGCGTGGCTCTCATACACCGAAAAAAAGGTCAACATTTTTCAAGTCTTTTGTATTGCTGCATTCGATTGGAAATGTTTAGAAACGTATTTTTGACATGGTCCGAGGTTCCGAAACCACATATATATAAGGGTCAAAATGGGGTCTTGAGACCAATTTTTGTTTTTTTGAATGATTTGATTGGAAATTTTTAGAAACGGATTTTGGACATGGTCCGGGCTCCAAAACTATTTATAGGTGGCTCAAAATGGGGTCTTGAGACCACATAATTTTATGTTCGAGGTACTTCTTCCTACTGCGGGGGGGTATTTCAGCTTCGGTTTAGCCGAAGATAGTCCACTGTCTAGTTTTTCTTTTGGTTTCTAAATTCAAGTAACTTTCCAATAAGGTGCCAATAGCCCAATTCGGATAAATAATGTTGAAACCATAAATGCATACTTACAACTTAAAGAATACTTTATATTGTAATAAATATGAATTTATTGAATTAAAGTTGAAACGTATGATGGGTATTTTTGTCTATAAGATAAAAGTTGCTCCTATAACCTAGTAGCAAAGCTGGGCATAGTTAATCGAGAATTTAACTTCGTTAACCCAGGAATAGTTAATGAAAATTTTAACTTCATTAAATTAAATAGTGATTTTCGTTGAAAAGTTAACTTCGTTAAAAGTTAAATTAAATAGTTAAATTTTATATAGAAAACAAAAAACATACAAAAAAACATTTTAACTACATTCAATTGAATGCCTGCACTATATATTGAATGCCTTCTATATACAAATTTGCTTCACTTACAAAATTTTTGTAAATTGTTAACCTTCTTTTTTTTTTAAATGTTAGCCCTTCTTCTGGTGGTTTGCTCACACGGCGCTGCGTTTGTGAGAAGGAACCAGAGCCACTTACAAATATATTCACACATATATTTTTTCTTATAAATGTTAGACGCCCTGGTGAGGTATCGAACCCACAACGCAGCGATTGTAAGTAAGATGAAGTAGCGAACTAAGAGCCTTCTCACCAGAGCCACTAATGCTCATACAATACCTATACCTAATATCGATTAACTTCATCAAGCCGCATGCTAAACGCTTTCATGTATATACGCACACAAAAAATCATCTTTGATATATAAAAAAAAATAGCTTCGACCTAACGCTGCCATCTTAAAGAAAATAACACTGCCACAAGACTACCGTTGCCACCTAACACTATTTTCACCTATTTCATATTAAAATCTAATACACCACGGTGTATTACGATGTATTGAAAAATCCAATGATTAAAACGCTTTGCAATAAAAATAATCGACAATCGGAAATAATGTTTAGCCGTAACAGGTGAAAACATTGTTAGGTGGCAACGCTAGCCTTTTGGTAGTATTATTTCCTTAATGGTGGCAATGATAAATCAAAGCTATATTTGTTACTTTTTGTGTGTATATACACATTCACCATACAGCTTGCTGAACTATATCGCCATTAGCTCAATTTATTTTATAGCTGGTTGTGGTCTGCTGGTTAGAGCTTCGGGCTATGACTGCGGCAGTCATAGGTTCAAGCCCGCCACCGGTCGTATTTTTTTTTAATCCATTGCTTGATATTCTTTTTTTCTTTTTTTAATCTTTTTTTTTTAATTCTTTTTTAATGTAACAGTTCAACTTTACACAATTACATTGTGAGGAGTAAAGTCTTGCCATCGTTTTCCACCCACATCCGACGGCAGCACCAGCTATTTTTCTTTTCTTTTCTTATCTTTATAATTGATACTTTTCTTTTTACTTTTGAATTTTTGTTATTATACTTTTATTTTTTTATTATTATTCCGAACACTCCATTTATTCTGGCTCCTGAATTCCCGGCCAACAGAATAAATTAAACTTACGATCTCAAAACGATAGTATTAAGTAAAATGTCCGTGTGGCACCTACACGGTAGGTTTAGATTTCCCGAGTACTGGCAACACCACCCGCACTAAGTGTGGTGAGTGGTAAAATCACAAGTGGTGAACATGAGTCTGCGCTGAGGTTAGTTAGAAATTCAGAAATCAGAAAAGTTCAGTTCTTCGCCAGCGGTCAAACCGATAAGTCGCACCTCGACTAGACCAAGAAAACGGCACACCGAGATTCGGTGATAATTCGACAGCGGCATTGGGTGAGTGTTCCGATATTCAGTAGGCAAGCCTGAGTAGAAATAGCGTAGAATTGTCCCCTCTCACCAGCGCATTTATCGCTCGTGATGCATAGCTTCCCTATAGTAGATTTAGTTTAGTTCTCTTGTCAGCGCACTTATTGCTCGTGGCACATAGCTCCCGTAAAAGACATAGCATAGGATTTTCCCCTCTCACCAGCGCATTTATCACTCGTGATGCATAGCTCCCGCATAGTAGACCTAGTTTAGTTTTCTCTTGTCAGCGCACTTATTGCTCGTGGCACATAGCTCTCCGTAGAGGACATAGTATAGGATTTCCCCTCTCACCAGCGCATTTATCGCTCGTGATGTATAGCTCCCGCATAGTAGACCTGGTTTAGTTTTCTCTTGTCAGCGCACTTATTGCTCGTGGCACATAGCTCTCCGTAGAGGACATAGCATAGGATTTCCCCTCTCACCAGCGCATTTATCGCTCGTGATGCATAGCTCCCGCATAGTAGACCTAGTTTAGTTTTCTCTTGTCAGCGCGCACTTATTGCTCGTGGCACATAGCTTTCCGTAGAGAACCTAGCATAGGATTTTCCCCTCTCACCAGCGCATTTATCGCTCGTGATGTATAGCTCCCGCATAGTAGACCTAGCTTAGTTTTCTCTGGCCAGTGCACTGATTGCTCGTGGCGTACAGCTTTCTTGTAGTGGGAACGCCATACCAACGATCCGTCCCATTTATCGACCCTCTCCCCTCATAATCCCTTTTCCCTGTAAAACTTCTGTTAGCTCTTCTCCTGCGCACGGACGCATGGTTGCAACCCCCCTCTCGTTTGATTCTCCTCTGACTGGTGAAACGGACCCCCAACTGTCGCACCGCGGCCAGTACTCTGGGTAGGCAGGCGATTTTGAACGTGAAGCGAGCAGAAGAATTATAATAGATAATAAACCCAAGAAAATATAATTAATTAATATAAATAATTAAATGTACATTAATTAAGAAATGAATTAAAAAATTAAATTAAATAAAGTGAATATCCAAGTTAAATCCTGTTTACAATCAATCTGACGGAATTTTGGACATCGCGCGGTCCCAAAACATACAATTTTTTGCAACGAACCTTGCGATATAGAAATAACCGTGAGAATTCAGTGATTACAATCATAAACCAACTTAGTGTAATCAACGAAAATCGAAAAGTGACCGTTAGCCACGAAACAAAGTGATAACAAGATTATCAAAATAAAAAAAAAAAAAAAGATTAATTTGGGAAAAGTGAAAATAGAAAGGCCACCTTACTATATCCAGCCACGAGGCTAGTTATTGTGCATTAACGCGGCCATGGAAGGCAAGGTGTATACCAGTTGGGTGTATAGCCTCAACCAGGCCGACCTGGTAGCTTACGCGAGCGAATTTGAACTTGATCCCTCCGGTACGGTGAGTGAAAGTAACGCCGAAATCGACAACAAAGCCGCAACTGGCGGGGCCCTGCCTACAATCATCGTACAGCCCGCTTCGCCGTTGCCGTCGCCAAACAATCCCGGGCCGACAGCGGGCCCTGAGAACAACATCAGCAGACCAGCGGCGGCCACTGCCACAATGGGTGTTACACCGGCTGAGATACCAGAGGCTGGCCATCAATCAACAGCAACTACAGACAGCACGACCCAACCCTCACACCATTTCACCAGCAACCAGGTAAGACCACCCGCCACAGGCGCGGGGGTCATGGACAAGGTATGTAAATGGTTTTGTTACTATGATGGGGGGCCCGACCCACTCGCGTTTATCGAGCGGGCGGAAGAGCTGTGCGCTATGGACGGGCTAAAAGTGGACCTATTGCCACGATTCTTGCCCGAAGTGCTAAGGGGCAAAGCGCTTGTCTGGTTCCGGACCTGTAATCGGCAGTGGGCATTATTTAAGAAAGATTTCCTCACCTTTTTCTTGCCGGCTCGCTACTACGAGCGTATTGACGACACTATTCGAGGCCGTTTTCAACAGGGCCACGAATCTTTCAGCGACTACGCGCTTTCCCTCTACTCTACTTGATGCGTCAGGGGACGTACAATGAAGAGCAACGCCTCGAGCGCGTGTTTCGAAACGCCCGCCCCGAGTACCACTGGTACATTCTGGCTCAAGATATGGAATGTATCCAGGAGCGGGAGTCAGGCAGAGCTGCTTCGCCACAAAGGGGTGGCGTATCGTTGCCACCATCTGGGGGTGGCGACCAACATCGTTTATTTACTCAGCCACTGCAAGCCATAACCGACGCCTCGGCCTCAGCTCAGGACGATCGCATTGACCCTCGGGGTTGTCGCCGATGTGGGCAGAGCGGACATTTTATACGAAATTGTACAAACCGCCAGGTAGATTTTTGTTGGCAGTGTGGCCAACGGGGCCGCAAGACCATCGAGTGCTGCCGCCAGCCGGGAAACGCCTGCGGAGACCACCCCGATCGAGGGGGGGTGGTGGCTCCGGCGCTCCACCCTCAACACCAGTAATATTTGAACACGACGCCAGGCATATTCTCGCCCACGCAATCGTGGGGGACAGCAGGTGCAGGCTATCGTCGACACGGGGGCGACGCGAAGTTTTATCAGCGGGGTAGAACTGAAACTTTTAATGTAGAAGAACAGAAACTTTTAATGGGGAGGTTAAACTGGCAGATGGCTCCAGTCGTAGTTTAGATCAGGTCGTCGAAGCGCGAGTCAAGCTGGGCAATAGCAATGTTTTGCTCAAATTTATCGTCATGCCCGACGCATACGAGGACGTCGTTCTGGGGCTAGATTTCCTTATTTTCACAGAGGCGAGTTTCACCTGCGCTGGTGCAACTTTACAATTGAAACCCGCCACGACCACGACGCAGTCTTTGCTGGCCGCAGAGACAACAACCAGTCAGCAGGAGGAAATCGATAAATTTCTGCGGGCAGAGTTGCCCCTCTTCACCGACTTAAAAGGGCCCACGAACATCACTGAACATCGCATCGTCATGGCGGATGATCGCCCCATCAAGCAACGCTACTTTCCACGTAACCCAGCTATGCAGACCATCATCGACGACGAGATAAACAAACTTCTGGAAAAGGAATGTATAGAACCGTCACACAGCCCGTACAGCGCGCCCATCGTGCTGGTGCGGAAAAAGACGGGGGCCTGGCGACTCTGTATCGACTATCGGCAGTTAAACAGTCGCTCTGTTCCGGACGCGTATCCCCTGCCGCGCATCCACCACATCCTTGTACGATTGCGGAACGCCAAATTTATCAGCAGCCTCGATTTGAAGGATGGATACTGGCAGATTCCGATGGCCAAGGGTAGTAAACAATTTACTGCATTCACCGTGCCAGGTCGTGGACTCTACCAATGGCGCGTCATGCCGTTTGGACTGCACTCGGCACCCGCTACGTTCCAACGCGCCCTTGATCAGATAATAGGGCCAGAACTGGAGCCCATTGCTTTCGCGTATCTAGACGACATCATAGTCACCGGCGCAAACCTGGAGGAGCATTTACACAACTTACAAGAGGTTTTCCGGCGGCTGAGGGCCGCAAATCTGCGCATCAACCCGGAGATGTGTGAGTTTTTCCAAACACAGGTGAAATATTTAGGACATATTGTAAGCGGCGAAGGCATCCATACGGACCCTGACAAAGTGGACGCCATACGCGAGCTGGCGCCACCTGAAAATATTCGAGGCGTTAGGACAGGTATTACTGGCCAGGAATGTTCCGCGACATCAGCAGGTATGTGCGCCAATGTCAGCAATACAAAGTGAGTCAGCAGGCCCCAGCAGGAAAAATGCTTATTTCCGTTCCAGAGGAGCCGTGGGCAACAGTGTGCGCCCATTTCGTCGGGCCGCTGCCCCGCTCGAAACACGGAAATACCACATTACTTGTGTTCGTTGACCGATTTTCTAAATGGACCGAGGTGGTGCCCCTGTGCAGCGCTACTGCCTAGGGACTACGCAAGGCATTCAGGGAACGGATTCTGGCCCGCTATGGTGTGCCCAAGATTTTTCTCTCCGATAACAGGCGCGGGGGTCATGGACAAGGTATGTAAATGGTTTTGTTACTATGATGGGGGGCCCGACCCACTCGCGTTTATCGAGCGGGCGGAAGAGCTGTGCGCTATGGACGGGCTAAAAGTGGACCTATTGCCACGATTCTTGCCCGAAGTGCTAAGGGGCAAAGCGCTTGTCTGGTTCCGGACCTGTAATCGGCAGTGGGCATTATTTAAGAAAGATTTCCTCACCTTTTTCTTGCCGGCTCGCTACTACGAGCGTATTGACGACACTATTCGAGGCCGTTTTCAACAGGGCCACGAATCTTTCAGCGACTACGCGCTTTCCCTCTACTCTACTTGATGCGTCAGGGGACGTACAATGAAGAGCAACGCCTCGAGCGCGTGTTTCGAAACGCCCGCCCCGAGTACCACTGGTACATTCTGGCTCAAGATATGGAATGTATCCAGGAGCGGGAGTCAGGCAGAGCTGCTTCGCCACAAAGGGGTGGCGTATCGTTGCCACCATCTGGGGGTGGCGACCAACATCGTTTATTTACTCAGCCACTGCAAGCCATAACCGACGCCTCGGCCTCAGCTCAGGACGATCGCATTGACCCTCGGGGTTGTCGCCGATGTGGGCAGAGCGGACATTTTATACGAAATTGTACAAACCGCCAGGTAGATTTTTGTTGGCAGTGTGGCCAACGGGGCCGCAAGACCATCGAGTGCTGCCGCCAGCCGGGAAACGCCTGCGGAGACCACCCCGATCGAGGGGGGGTGGTGGCTCCGGCGCTCCACCCTCAACACCAGTAATATTTGAACACGACGCCAGGCATATTCTCGCCCACGCAATCGTGGGGGACAGCAGGTGCAGGCTATCGTCGACACGGGGGCGACGCGAAGTTTTATCAGCGGGGTAGAACTGAAACTTTTAATGTAGAAGAACAGAAACTTTTAATGGGGAGGTTAAACTGGCAGATGGCTCCAGTCGTAGTTTAGATCAGGTCGTCGAAGCGCGAGTCAAGCTGGGCAATAGCAATGTTTTGCTCAAATTTATCGTCATGCCCGACGCATACGAGGACGTCGTTCTGGGGCTAGATTTCCTTATTTTCACAGAGGCGAGTTTCACCTGCGCTGGTGCAACTTTACAATTGAAACCCGCCACGACCACGACGCAGTCTTTGCTGGCCGCAGAGACAACAACCAGTCAGCAGGAGGAAATCGATAAATTTCTGCGGGCAGAGTTGCCCCTCTTCACCGACTTAAAAGGGCCCACGAACATCACTGAACATCGCATCGTCATGGCGGATGATCGCCCCATCAAGCAACGCTACTTTCCACGTAACCCAGCTATGCAGACCATCATCGACGACGAGATAAACAAACTTCTGGAAAAGGAATGTATAGAACCGTCACACAGCCCGTACAGCGCGCCCATCGTGCTGGTGCGGAAAAAGACGGGGGCCTGGCGACTCTGTATCGACTATCGGCAGTTAAACAGTCGCTCTGTTCCGGACGCGTATCCCCTGCCGCGCATCCACCACATCCTTGTACGATTGCGGAACGCCAAATTTATCAGCAGCCTCGATTTGAAGGATGGATACTGGCAGATTCCGATGGCCAAGGGTAGTAAACAATTTACTGCATTCACCGTGCCAGGTCGTGGACTCTACCAATGGCGCGTCATGCCGTTTGGACTGCACTCGGCACCCGCTACGTTCCAACGCGCCCTTGATCAGATAATAGGGCCAGAACTGGAGCCCATTGCTTTCGCGTATCTAGACGACATCATAGTCACCGGCGCAAACCTGGAGGAGCATTTACACAACTTACAAGAGGTTTTCCGGCGGCTGAGGGCCGCAAATCTGCGCATCAACCCGGAGATGTGTGAGTTTTTCCAAACACAGGTGAAATATTTAGGACATATTGTAAGCGGCGAAGGCATCCATACGGACCCTGACAAAGTGGACGCCATACGCGAGCTGGCGCCACCTGAAAATATTCGAGGCGTTAGGACAGGTATTACTGGCCAGGAATGTTCCGCGACATCAGCAGGTATGTGCGCCAATGTCAGCAATACAAAGTGAGTCAGCAGGCCCCAGCAGGAAAAATGCTTATTTCCGTTCCAGAGGAGCCGTGGGCAACAGTGTGCGCCCATTTCGTCGGGCCGCTGCCCCGCTCGAAACACGGAAATACCACATTACTTGTGTTCGTTGACCGATTTTCTAAATGGACCGAGGTGGTGCCCCTGTGCAGCGCTACTGCCTAGGGACTACGCAAGGCATTCAGGGAACGGATTCTGGCCCGCTATGGTGTGCCCAAGATTTTTCTCTCCGATAATGGCACGCAATTTAGCAGCAGACTCATGAAATCGTACTTGGAAGAGATCGGGGTGCGCCAACGATTCACGGCGCCATACACCCCCCAAGAAAACCCTACAGAGAGGAGCAACAGAACGGTGAAAACGATGATAGCACAGTTTGCGGGGAAAAACCAAAAGACGTGGGACGAGCACCTCCCCGAACTGTCATTAGCCATTAACACCTGCGCTTCCGAGAGCACAGGGTACAGCCCCGCCTTCCTCACCGCGATTGCCGAACGCACTCCACGACAGGGTTACAACAGGTACGGGAAACGTGCCCATAACACCCACAGAACGAGCTACGCAGCTACAGGAGATTTTCGACATTGTCCGGCACAACCTAGCCAAAGCAGCCCAGGACCAGGCGCGACACTACAACCTGCGGCGAAGACCATGGAAGCCGAAAATAGGGCAGCTGGTGATGGTGAGGCAGCATCCGCTGTCCAAAGCCATCGACAGTTTCGCAGCCAAGCTCGCCCCAAAATACGCGGGGCCATATACCATAATCAGTTTCCCTTCACCCGTCATCGCTCGTTTGAAACGGGAGGGGGAGACCAGGGTTCGCACCGCGCATCTGAGCGAACTTAAACCCTTCCATGGCTCTGACCATGAGCATGAGTTAGGGCACCACCATCTAAACAATAATAATAACTGTTTGTTTTCCTCTCCCACAGATCAACGCGAACAAACAAGAACAGCACCGACCGACATGAACGGCGATGAGGACAAGCGCTTTGACGCCTCCAAGCAATGCTACCGACTGCGATTCGCCACGGAAGCCAACCGTGGACGCCGCACAGCACGACTACACGAAGGAGCAGAAGAGGTTTTGATTGACCACTCGCCGAGTCCGACTCCAGAACCCCTGTTCGAGGGCGCTTCCACAAGCCAGGCCGCCAGGGGGTGCCCCAATCAACGACCGGCGAGAGGGTCCCTCCGCCAACGAGGCGGACGAGCCGGAATAAATTATCAATCACCCGCATACCCAGTCCCAGCAGCGGAATACTGCAGCGCATTTCGCGCAGGATGCACCTACAATCCCGACGAAGTCGCGGTCCGACGTGACGATCAATCACCCACTCCACCCGACGACAACAGAGGCGAAGCACCCGCACCCACACTCACCGAGCTGTCGCCAGGTTATACAGGCTCTGCAGAGGTGGTGGCCGACGTGCCAAGCCCACCGAGCCGCTGTGCATGCCAAGCACACATACGATTTCCACGGCTCACCGAAACTAAGTCACAAGCACTTGAACTTCCGCATCATACAATCTGTCGGACAACGCCCGACGTCAGCGAGGCGAATATGTTGACAGACCAGCCATCACCGCCGCCAACCTAATCCTTTCACCCGGAAGTCTGTACCACCACAGCACCAGAGCGCTTTTAGCAGCTCAAGTCAACGACGGAATCAGCCGCCACATACCATGCCGGCGAATAGCATGCATAAGCACCTTCAGCGGCCAATACTTCTGCATCCGCATCGGACCGACCAAACGCTACACGGTCACACGAACTGGACCCCCCCCCCCCCGGAAGTAGAGGGGAAATGTGAGGAGTAAAGTCTTGCCATCGTTTTCCACCCACATCCGACGGCAGCACCAGCTATTTTTCTTTTCTTTTCTTATCTTTATAATTGATACTTTTCTTTTTACTTTTGAATTTTTGTTATTATACTTTATTTTTTTATTATTATTCCGAACTCTCCATTTATTCTGGCTCCTGAATTCCCGGCCAACAGAATAAATTAAACTTACGATCTCAAAACGATAGTATTAAGTAAAATGTCCGTGTGGCACCTACACGGTAGGTTTAGATTTCCCGAGTACTGGCAACACCACCCGCACTAAGTGTGGTGAGTGGTAAAATCACAAGTGGTGAACATGAGTCTGCGCTGAGGTTAGTTAGAAATTCAGAAATCAGAAAAGTTCAGTTCTTCGCCAGCGGTCAAACCGATAAGTCGCACCTCGACTAGACCAAGAAAACGGCACACCGAGATTCGGTGATAATTCGACAGCGGCATTGGGTGAGTGTTCCGATATTGAGTAGGCAAGCCTGAGTAGAAATAACGTAGAATTGTCCCCTCTCACCAGCGCATTTATCGCTCGTGGTGAATAGCTTCCCTATAGTAGATTTAGTTTAGTTCTCTTGTCAGCGCACTTATTGCTCGTGGCACATAGCTCTCCGTAGAGGACATAGTATAGGAAATCCCCTCTCACCAGCGCATTTATCGCTCGTGATGTATAGCTCCCGCATAGTAGACCTAGTTTAGTTTTCTCTTGTCAGCGCACTTATTGCTCGTGGCACATAGCTCTCCGTAGAGGACATAGCATAGGATTTCCCCTCTCACCAGCGCATTTATCGCTCGTGATGTATAGCTCCCGCATAGTAGACCTAGTTTAGTTTTCTCTGGCCAGTGCACTGATTGCTCGTGGCGTACAGCTTTCTTGTAGTGGGAACGCCATACCAACGATCCGTCCCATTTATCGACCCTCTCCCCTCATAATCCCTTTTCCCTGTAAAACTTCTGTTAGCTCTTCTCCTGCGCACGGACGCATGGTTGCAACCCCCCTCTCGTTTGATTCTCCTCTGACTGGTGAAACGGACCCCCAACAGTCGCACCGCGGCCAGTACTCTGGGTAGGCAGGCGATTTTGAACGTGAAGCGAGCAGAAGAATTATAATAGATAATAAACCCAAGAAAATATAATTAATTAATATAAATAATTAAATGTACATTAATTAAGAAATGAATTAAAAATTAAATTAAATAAAGTGAATATCCAAGTTAAATCCTGTTTACAATCAATCTGACGGAATTTTGGACATCGCGCGGTCCCAAAACATACAATTTTTTGCAACGAACCTTGCGATATAGAAATAACCGTGAGAATTCAGTGATTACAATCATAAACCAACTTAGTGTAATCAACGAAAATCGAAGAGTGACCGTTAGCCACGAAACAAAGTGATAACAAGATTATCAAAATAAAAAAAAAAAAAAAAGATTAATTTGGGAAAAGTGAAAATAGCAAATCCACCTTACTATATCCCAGCCACGAGGCTAGTTATTGTGCATTAACGCGGCCATGGAAGGCAAGGTGTATACCAGTTGGGTGTATAGCCTCAACCAGGCCGACCTGGTAGCTTACGCGAGCGAATTTGAACTTGATCCCTCCGGTACGGTGAGTGTGCTCCGGCAGAGATTCGCCGCGTTCATCGGCCAATCCGATCACACCCCCGAAAGAGCGCAAATTTGCGCCAACTAGTGAAAGTAACGCCGAAATCGACGACAAAGCCGCAACTGGCGGGGCCCTGCCTACAATCATCGTACAGCCCGCTTCACCGTTGCCGTCGCCAAACAATCCCGGGCCGACAGCGGGCCCTGAGAACAACATCAGCAGACCAGCGGCGGCCACTGCCACAATGGGTGTTACACCGGCTGAGATACCAGAGGCTGGCCATCAATCAACAGCAACTACAGACAGCACGACCCAACCCTCACACCATTTCACCAGCAACCAGGTAAGACCACCCGCCACAGGCGCGGGGGTCATGGACAAGGTATGTAAATGGTTTTGTTACTATGATGGGGGGCCCGACCCACTCGCGTTTATCGAGCGGGCGGAAGAGCTGTGCGCTATGGACGGGCTAAAAGTGGACCTATTGCCACGATTCTTGCCCGAAGTGCTAAGGGGCAAAGCGCTTGTCTGGTTCCGGACCTGTAATCGGCAGTGGGAAACTTGGGCATTATTTAAGAAAGATTTCCTCACCTTTTTCTTGCCGGCTCGCTACTACGAGCGTATTGACGACACTATTCGAGGCCGTTTTCAACAGGGCCACGAATCTTTCAGCGACTACGCGCTTTCCCTCTACTCTACTTGATGCGTCAGGGGACGTACAATGAAGAGCAACGCCTCGAGCGCGTGTTTCGAAACGCCCGCCCCGAGTACCACTGGTACATTCGGCGCAAAGATTTTAACACCCTCGCCGAGCTTTTTGCCCTGGCTCAAGATATGGAATGTATCCAGGAGCGGGAGTCAGGCAGAGCTGCTTCGCCACAAAGGGGTGGCGTATCGTTGCCACCATCTGGGGGTGGCGACCAACATCGTTTATTTACTCAGCCACTGCAAGCCATAACCGACGCCTCGGCCTCAGCTCAGGACGATCGCATTGACCCTCGGGGTTGTCGCCGATGTGGGCAGAGCGGACATTTTATACGAAATTGTACAAACCGCCAGGTAGATTTTTGTTGGCAGTGTGGCCAACGGGGCCGCAAGACCATCGAGTGCTGCCGCCAGCCGGGAAACGCCTGCGGAGACCACCCCGATCGAGGGGGGGTGGTGGCTCCGGCGCTCCACCCTCAACACCAGTAATATTTGAACACGACGCCAGGCATATTCTCGCCCACGCAATCGTGGGGGACAGCAGGTGCAGGCTATCGTCGACACGGGGGCGACGCGAAGTTTTATCAGCGGGGTAGAACAGAAACTTTTAATGTAGAAGAACAGAAACTTTTAATGGGGAGGTTAAACTGGCAGATGGGTCCAGTCGTAGTTTAGATCAGGTCGTCGAAGCGCGAGTCAAGCTGGGCAATAGCAATGTTTTGCTCAAATTTATCGTCATGCCCGACGCATACGAGGACGTCGTTCTGGGGCTAGATTTCCTTATTTTCACAGAGGCGAGTTTCACCTGCGCTGGTGCAACTTTACAATTGAAACCCGCCACGACCACGACGCAGTCTTTGCTGGCCGCAGAGACAACAACCAGTCAGCAGGAGGAAATCGATAAATTTCTGCGGGCAGAGTTGCCCCTCTTCACCGACTTAAAAGGGCCCACGAACATCACTGAACATCGCATCGTCATGGCGGATGATCGCCCCATCAAGCAACGCTACTTTCCACGTAACCCAGCTATGCAGACCATCATCGACGACGAGATAAACAAACTTCTGGAAAAGGAATGTATAGAACCGTCACACAGCCCGTACAGCGCGCCCATCGTGCTGGTGCGGAAAAAGACGGGGGCCTGGCGACTCTGTATCGACTATCGGCAGTTAAACAGTCGCTCTGTTCCGGACGCGTATCCCCTGCCGCGCATCCACCACATCCTTGTACGATTGCGGAACGCCAAATTTATCAGCAGCCTCGATTTGAAGGATGGATACTGGCAGATTCCGATGGCCAAGGGTAGTAAACAATTTACTGCATTCACCGTGCCAGGTCGTGGACTCTACCAATGGCGCGTCATGCCGTTTGGACTGCACTCGGCACCCGCTACGTTCCAACGCGCCCTTGATCAGATAATAGGGCCAGAACTGGAGCCCATTGCTTTCGCGTATCTAGACGACATCATAGTCACCGGCGCAAACCTGGAGGAGCATTTACACAACTTACAAGAGGTTTTCCGGCGGCTGAGGGCCGCAAATCTGCGCATCAACCCGGAGAAGTGTGAGTTTTTCCAAACACAGGTGAAATATTTAGGACATATTGTAAGCGGCGAAGGCATCCATACGGACCCTGACAAAGTGGACGCCATACGCGAGCTGGCGCCACCTGAAAATATTCGAGGCGTTAGGACAGGTATTACTGGCCAGGAATGTTCCGCGACATCAGCAGGTATGTGCGCCAATGTCAGCAATACAAAGTGAGTCAGCAGGCCCCAGCAGGAAAAATGCTTATTTCCGTTCCAGAGGAGCCGTGGGCAACAGTGTGCGCCCATTTCGTCGGGCCGCTGCCCCGCTCGAAACACGGAAATACCACATTACTTGTGTTCGTTGACCGATTTTCTAAATGGACCGAGGTGGTGCCCCTGTGCAGCGCTACTGCCTAGGGACTACGCAAGGCATTCAGGGAACGGATTCTGGCCCGCTATGGTGTGCCCAAGATTTTTCTCTCCGATAATGGCACGCAATTTAGCAGCAGACTCATGAAATCGTACTTGGAAGAGATCGGGGTGCGCCAACGATTCACGGCGCCATACACCCCCCAAGAAAACCCTACAGAGAGGAGCAACAGAACGGTGAAAACGATGATAGCACAGTTTGCGGGGAAAAACCAAAAGACGTGGGACGAGCACCTCCCCGAACTGTCATTAGCCATTAACACCTGCGCTTCCGAGAGCACAGGGTACAGCCCCGCCTTCCTCACCGCGATTGCCGAACGCACTCCACGACAGGGTTACAACAGGTACGGGAAACGTGCCCATAACACCCACAGAACGAGCTACGCAGCTACAGGAGATTTTCGACATTGTCCGGCACAACCTAGCCAAAGCAGCCCAGGACCAGGCGCGACACTACAACCTGCGGCGAAGACCATGGAAGCCGAAAATAGGGCAGCTGGTGATGGTGAGGCAGCATCCGCTGTCCAAAGCCATCGACAGTTTCGCAGCCAAGCTCGCCCCAAAATACGCGGGGCCATATACCATAATCAGTTTCCCTTCACCCGTCATCGCTCGTTTGAAACGGGAGGGGGAGACCAGGGTTCGCACCGCGCATCTGAGCGAGCTGTCGCCAGGTTATACAGGCTCTGCAGAGGTGGTGGCCGACGTGCCAAGCCCACCGAGCCGCTGTGCATGCCAAGCACACATACGATTTCCACGGCTCACCGAAACTAAGTCACAAGCACTTGAACTTCCGCATCATACAATCTGTCGGACAACGCCCGACGTCAGCGAGGCGAATATGTTGACAGACCAGCCATCACCGCCGCCAACCTAATCCTTTCACCCGGAAGTCTGTACCACCACAGCACCAGAGCGCTTTTAGCAGCTCAAGTCAACGACGGAATCAGCCGCCACATACCATGCCGGCGAATAGCATGCATAAGCACCTTCAGCGGCCAATACTTCTGCATCCGCATCGGACCGACCAAACGCTACACGGTCACACGAACTGGACCCCCCCCCCCCCCGGAAGTAGAGGGGAAATGTGAGGAGTAAAGTCTTGCCATCGTTTTCCACCCACATCCGACGGCAGCACCAGCTATTTTTCTTTTCTTTTCTTATCTTTATAATTGATACTTTTCTTTTTACTTTTGAATTTTTGTTATTATACTTTATTTTTTTATTATTATTCCGAACTCTCCATTTATTCTGGCTCCTGAATTCCCGGCCAACAGAATAAATTAAACTTACGATCTCAAAACGATAGTATTAAGTAAAATGTCCGTGTGGCACCTACACGGTAGGTTTAGATTTCCCGAGTACTGGCAACACCACCCGCACTAAGTGTGGTGAGTGGTAAAATCACAAGTGGTGAACATGAGTCTGCGCTGAGGTTAGTTAGAAATTCAGAAATCAGAAAAGTTCAGTTCTTCGCCAGCGGTCAAACCGATAAGTCGCACCTCGACTAGACCAAGAAAACGGCTCACCGAGATTCGGTGATAATTCGACAGCGGCATTGGGTGAGTGTTCCGATATTGAGTAGGCAAGCCTGAGTAGAAATAACGTAGAATTGTCCCCTCTCACCAGCGCATTTATCGCTCGTGGTGAATAGCTTCCCTATAGTAGATTTAGTTTAGTTCTCTTGTCAGCGCACTTATTGCTCGTGGCACATAGCTCTCCGTAGAGGACATAGTATAGGAAATCCCCTCTCACCAGCGCATTTATCGCTCGTGATGTATAGCTCCCGCATAGTAGACCTAGTTTAGTTTTCTCTTGTCAGCGCACTTATTGCTCGTGGCACATAGCTCTCCGTAGAGGACATAGCATAGGATTTCCCCTCTCACCAGCGCATTTATCGCTCGTGATGTATAGCTCCCGCATAGTAGACCTAGTTTAGTTTTCTCTGGCCAGTGCACTGATTGCTCGTGGCGTACAGCTTTCTTGTAGTGGGAACGCCATACCAACGATCCGTCCCATTTATCGACCCTCTCCCCTCATAATCCCTTTTCCCTGTAAAACTTCTGTTAGCTCTTCTCCTGCGCACGGACGCATGGTTGCAACCCCCCTCTCGTTTGATTCTCCTCTGACTGGTGAAACGGACCCCCAACTGTCGCACCGCGGCCAGTACTCTGGGTAGGCAGGCGATTTTGAACGTGAAGCGAGCAGAAGAATTATAATAGATAATAAACCCAAGAAAATATAATTAATTAATATAAATAATTAAATGTACATTAATTAAGAAATGAATTAAAAAATTAAATTAAATAAAGTGAATATCCAAGTTAAATCCTGTTTACAATCAATCTGACGGAATTTTGGACATCGCGCGGTCCCAAAACATACAAATTTTTGCAACGAACCTTGGACGCCGACGGCTTCACCTCGGCTCCAAAATTACCTCGTTACAACATCATCAAACAAAATTTCTTTCTATTCTTTACAAAATTTAATAAAAGTTCGCATATTTCACAAATGATTTTTATATGTGTATATAAATTATGGAGTTCACCATACGGCTTGGTTTACCTAACCGCCATTAGCTGAAATTATTTTATAGCTGGCTTTGGTCAGTTGGGTAGTGCTTCCGCTTTGTCTGCGGCAGTCTTGGGTTCAAGTCCGCCACCGGTCGTATTTTTTTTTTGAATCCATTGCTTGATATTCTTTTTTTAATCTTTCTTTTTTAATTCTTTTTTAATGTAACAGTTCAACTTTACACAATTACATCATCAAACAAAATTTCTTTCTATTCTTTACAAAAATTTATAAAAAATAACATATTTCACAAATTTCTATAAAAAAAAATTACATTTCAATTTTAAAAACATAGAAAATATTTTTGCATCTAAAATATATTTAGTAAACATTAAATTTTTTCAAATTAGAATGTTTTTTTCCCGTGCATGGCACGGGCAAATTTACTAGTATTAAATAATAACGAATGAAGTTTGCTTAAGAACAAATATCACAGGCCATTCTAAACACAATGGTGTTCTCAGTTTTTCGACATTTTGAGAAATTTGAGAAATGGAAAATACGATGTAAACATCCTGACGATGTAAACCTCACGTGATAGCTGAGAACGCCATTGTGTTTAGAATGGTCCATTCAAACATAAAAATTGAATACTTCGAAATATATCGGCAAGTGTATTTAATTGTTTTGAGAAATTATTTCTAAAGAAAATAGTATGAATTCCTAATTTTTTTCTTAATTCATACAATTTTAAAGTTAACTAATGCTAGTTAATCGAAGAAATTTAACTTAACTAAATGAAAAAGTAAATGGTTTTCGAAATTAACTGAAACGTTAAAAGTTAACCAAAAATTTAACTTCGTTAATTTACTATTAACTTATTAACTAGTTAATGCCCAGTTTTGCCTAGTAGTGATTGCAAAAAATTTTTGCAAAAAGGTGTTTCCAATAGTATTTATAATTTTTTAAATATTGCCAAAAATGTATATTTTTCCGATTTTCCTCAATTTCGATCATGCAAAAATTTCACAAAAGGTATCATATTCTCTGGAAATCTGGAAAACTGAACTCTTTTGCTCTCCGTTCCTGAAAAAGGACACTAGCAGTGCTGCGTTTTTTCCGTTAAAAATTCCTTACATTTTGCGGATTAAAAAAAAAATTTCCTATCGTAGGGAAAGTATCCAAAAACTAGAGAGTGGACTATTTTCGGCTATACCGAAGTTGAAATACCCCCACACAGTAGGAAGAAGTACCTCGAACATATAAAAATGTGGTCTCCAGACCCTATTTTGAGCTAATTATAGGTGGTTTTGGAGCCCGGACCATGTCCAAAATCCATTTCTAAAAATTTCCAATTAAATCCACAAAAAAAAAAAATTGGTCTCAAGACCCCATTTAGACCCTTATATATGTGACTTCGGAACCTCGGACCTCGGTCAAAAATACGTTTCTAAACATTTCCAATCGAATACAACAATAAAAAATTTTTACCTTTTTTTTCGGTGTATGGGAGCCACGCCCAGTTTTTGTCCGATTTGGCTGATTCTCGAACTTGATCTCAGTATTCACGAGAAAAACATGTACCCAAAGTTTCAAGTCGATATCTCCAAAACTGCGACCGCTATCGTGCGGACGGACAGACGGACAGACAGACGGACATCGCGAAATCGACTCAGGAGGTGATACTGATCAAGAATATATATACTTTTCCATACCGGACACGCCTCCTTATGGGCGTTACAAACGTTGTGACAAAGTGAGTATACCCTGCCACAGTGAGTGTGGGGGTATAAAAATTTTCAAATTTCAAGCCGATCCGATAACGGCAACCCGGTCCGCAAAGGCTCTAAAAATGGATAAAAAGTGCTAACACTTGTATGGTGCAAAACAAAGAAAAACACAAATTTTAAGTTCGTTTTAAATCCAGAAAAATATGATAAAAAACCATAATTAACTATTTTTGGTGGGAGGCCCCTAGAAAAAACTAAAAATACTTTCATAAAAAAAAAACAATTTAAAAAAAATTTGTATTTAAAAAAATTAAATAAAACATATTCATTACAATATAAAATATTCTTTATCTTGTAAATATGCATTTATGGTTTCAACATTTTTGAGCCGAATTGGACTCTTGGCACCTCATTGGAAAGCTACTTGAATTAAGAAACCAAAAGAAAAAAAATTTATTTTAAAAACTGGCTCATTAGCAATAAATTTTGAAAAATTAAATATTTTCCGATATATAGTGAATTTTTAAGCTTCCGGATTTAGTTGGGTCTATCAAACGTGGTCCAACAACCCCCAAACTTCACTGATCTAATTTTTAGTACTAAAAGAACCAGAAAAAGTACGGGAATGAGATATCTATTTTTCTATATATATATATATATATATATATATATATCCTCAAATCTGCGGCGAGCTTTTTCATACACTTCCACATGAGCTAGAGAGCTGAACAGAACTGAATAGAACTCCGGTGACAATGCATTCTATTAAATTTTGGGGTCCATCAGAGGCGTAGGGGGCCGTGGGGGGACTCAAACTCCTTTTTCTTAAACATGGCATAACTTCCGATTCCTTTGAGCTACAATGAATGGTAGGTGGGTAGTACTTATATATTAAAATTTAAAAATATATGTACATAAAACTAATGGTAATTATTATTTACACGCTCTTTAAACATGAGTTTTGGCAAAGAAAAATCTATTTCAATACTTAAAGCTACTTCATTAAATTCAATAAGCGACCTCATAAGCGGTTGATTCGCAGCATAATTTGTTTTATAACACTTAATAGCAAAAATCTTATTCTGACGAGTAGTTCTGATTGGAACAAAAAATTGATTAGACTTAGCAACATTGAGCAATCGATATTGCCACAAATGATATCGTAGACAAACATCAAAGAATTGATAATGCGTCTACTCTCTAACGATTTCAGATTAATGAGTAAACAACGCGAAGAAGGAATCGGTTCTTGAAAATTTAATGAAAAAAGTGCAAATTTTAAAAATTTCAAGGCGATTTGTATGAATAGCATAAAACGGATTCCAGATAATTGCAGCGTATTCCAGCCTTGATCGTACAAATGCAGTGAAAAGAAGCTTATACGTGTAAGGGTCCCGAAATTCGGAACTATTACGCCGTACAAATGCTAACATTGCATATGCTTTCGGTATTATGTAATTCAGATGATTAACAAATGTTAACTTAGAGTCAAGCAAAACAACCAGATCCAACATTTCATTTAAAAACTTTAAACGAAAAGTGCGAATAAAAAACGACGATATAATATTGCTGTTGAATTTAGAGAAAGTGACGTGAAAACACTTTTTAACATTTAGAGCTAAACAATTTGTAAGGCACCACGCATTTAACCTATTTAAATCATCTTGTATTAAAAAAGCATCGGTTACGCAGTTAGCTTTTAAAAATATTTTGAGATCATCCGCATATAAAAGATAATTACATTTATGAAAGCATGAACCAATATCATTAATAAAAAGAAGGAAAAATAGCGGCCCAAGAATACTTCCTTGGGGAACACCCGAAGAGGCAACAAAAGATTTAGATTTAGTACCCTCCACAAGAACATGGCAAAGCCTATCGCGCAAGTATGATTCTATCCATTTCAAAAAAGCAGAGTGAAATCCTAGTTTTATCAATTTTAACACCAGAATTTTATGCGACACTTTATCAAAAGCTTTTGAAAAGTCAGTGTAAACAGTGTCAACTTGGCACCGCTCTTCAAAGGCTGAAAAGCAATACGATGTGAAAGCCATCAAATTTGTAACAGTCGATCGCCCAGCAACAAATCCATGCTGCTGGGGAGAAATAATTCTAGCAAGAGGAAAAACCAGACTTTCCTTCACAATAACTTCAAACAGTTTCGATATAGTTGAAAGTTTTGAAATGGCGCGATAATTCGAAATAACATTTTTACTACCACTTTTGAATACAGGGGTAATGTGCGCAATCTTCCATCTATCTATAAAGACACCAGCAGACAAAGACAGATTAAAAACATGGCACAATGGATTACAAATTGAAGAAGCACAATTTTTTAAAAACAAAGGAGAGAAACCATCACAATCAGCCTTAGCAGACATTTTTAGATTTTGTATGCCTCTCATTACGTCACTTTCACTAATGTTCAAAGAGCCAAAATCAATAGAAGAACAAATATTATCAAATATAGAGCTATCAATTGAAACGGTATCAGATTCAAAGTTTGACATAAAAAAATTTGCAAAAAGGTTTGAAATACCAACAGCAGAATTAGAGGTATTTCCATTGAAAGTCATCATGGATGGAATATCTGAACGTGATTTTTTCGATTTGACAAACTGCCAAAACAATTTTGGATTACTTCTAATGCTATTCTCAAAATTCAAGATGTAGTTCTTGTACAAAAATTTTTCCAAGACAGTAAACTCCTTCATATAATGCAAATATTTGATTTTATCGTTTATATCATATGTGTACTTATACACCCAGAGAAATACTTACCTCGATTGAGGAAAAACGGCTATCAAATTGAAGAAAAATGGGATTGATTTTTCGCCAAAGAAATTTTTCCTCATTTGAAAGAAAAAGTTTCTTTAATTTATGGAACATTTTTTTCTATGTTTCAGAGAAAAAATTATTTGAAAGAAAAAAATTTTTCTATAATTTTAGGAAATATTTCTTCAATTTGTAAAATTTTTTTCTTTGTTTTAAAGAAAATATTCTTTGAAATAATTAAATTTTTCTGCAATTTTAGGAAATATTTTTTCAATTTTTAAAATATTTTTCTTTGTTTTAGAGAAATTATTCTTTAAAATGAAGAAATTTTTCTGCTATTTAAGGAAATTTTTCTTCATTTTGTGGATTAATATCCTTAAATTAAAGTTGATTTACTTAATTTTGTGGAAAATATTCCACAATATAATTTTAATAAAAGACATAAATTTGTTTTTTTATTTATTTGTTTTATTTTATAGCATTGGAAGGGTCTTTTGAACCATTTTCAAATGAGTACCAATCAATTTAATCCGTTGATTACCTAAAAAAGTAGGTACATTTTGTAAAAATTATTTTCTCGATATGTAATAAACGAATTAAAATGATTGGTACTCATTCGAAAATGGTCCAAAATACCTTTCCAATATATTTAAAAATACCTAGAAAAAAAGTTTTGGACGCAACAAATTTTCATTTTTTACTTTATAAAGATGTATTGGAGGAAACTGAAGTTCGTTTGCATTTAAAATTTTAAATTCAGAGCTTTTGGAACCAACTTGATATGATAAGTAATGCGGTTTATACATTAAAATTTTGACTTTTTCGCAAAACATATAAATCTTTTTGTTAATTACTATAATTTCAAGTATTTCGTAAGCAACAAAGTTTGGATCATAAAAGAATATAAAAAAACCTTTCTTATACATTGTGCCATTGCACTGAAAGCTTGAGTGGCATACACATTGCTTTAGCTGTTCGGAATTTAAAGCGTTTTGAATTTCATTAAAGTACAGTGAACAATTTGTTTCGAATTTTTCCTTACTAAGTGAATAAATATTATTTTCGAAATTAGTAATAGTTTCGGAAAACACCAAAGAAAATTTTAATGCTAAAGATAATGTTAAATTTATCCGAGAAGAAATATTTTTTGAATATGATTTTAATTGTCTATGCTTAGACTCAAATGGTAATGTCCAGAGATACTTTAAAGGACCAGATTGTTCAATAATTCTACAGTAGTGGTTAAGGAGATGATGCTTGGGTTTTAAGGTGTCGTTGAAAACTTTTGTATATTCTCGGTTATGAACAAAAATATGATTTTTTAAATTTGTTATGTCCGATTCGGTGTATTTAGATAACATTAATAAATCCAAGAGCTCTATTAGATTCAAAACAAACTTCCACAAGGCATCATCTTCTTTTACTACATCTCCAATGATTAATGTAAAAAAATGAGCAAAAGTTAACATTTCCCTTCCTGAAAATTTTAAATTAAATGTTTTTAAATGATGCAACTGTAATGGCGGCGACATGTTCCCATTTTCTGTTTCGCCGTAATTAAAATTTTGTTTTCGAATATTCAAAAGTTCCAAATCAAAAATCCGATTGCTAATGTAATGCATGATAACATTACATAAACCGTATTTTAAAACACCTTCGAAGATATCATGTAATATATCAACAGCAAAATTTTCTGTAACATGAAAATTATTAACTTTATTAAAAATTGAATTCTCTCTTATACCAGTATTTCCGAAATCATTCAAAGAAATATCTTCATCGTAATTTATTTTATTTCGTAATTTCTCAAAATCTTCAGTAAATGCTGATTTAGCTTCTGTTTTATCAATTTTACAAAACCTACAATAATGGTTAGAGGAAAACGAACGAGAAAATCCAAGAATGCTATTTAATGCTAAATTATCCCCCGTTATTAATCCTAAGCAAAAAAAAACTTTTTTAATTCCATTTGATGTTACTATATCTATACCATTACTTTCTAAGTCGTTAAGAATTTCTATTAATTTATAAAAGGATTTACCATTACCAACATTTTTAACATCTTGCGATTTAAAAAGAGCTGCAATAAATATAGAACTAAGCTTGTGTTTAAAAGAAGTTGGCGCTGTAGGAAATGAATAATACACTGCTAAAAGAGACGAACTGTGGGAACCCAAAGGGTTATTGACCTCGAAATCATCGAAGTATAACAAGTAAGGAATAACAAATTTATCGCCATAATTTCGAATTTTTCCTTGCCAAATTTCCCCGTTTATAAAATTTTTCAATATATTATTATTAGCATATAGATTTTCCATAGTTTTAGCAAAATCTTCATAAACGCCAGGTATTTCGAAAAACTTTTTGATTTGAAATTTTATTGGGAACAGTACACCTTTTACCACAGTTGCATCAAGTGCATTAACATGTTTCCTTTGCAAATTACTGATCGTGTTATTAATTTTTATAATTTGTGGACTTTCATAAACATCAATTCGTTTTAGAGTTTTAATAAATTTGTATTCAGAATCAAATTCTTTAAACGGATCGCTACAAATTGATACTAGATTTTCAAGATTGTTTTTAATATCAGAAACGCTTTTCGAATTAAAATTAGTCAAAATGTTTTTTAATTGATTTCGTATGGGATGAACAATCGTATTTGTTATATCAATTTGACGTTGTGCAAACTGCTATAGAGCAGTCGGTACGCAATGATAAACTGGAGCAAGAGGAAGGGGAGCGCAACGACTTTGAATCCAACAGCTATAGAGTGAAGGCGCGAATGTTTGAGACTCTGGAGGGTGCTGCGCCTCCGATGCCTGAGCCATTTGCTTCTGCAGAGACGTCGTCACTCGGAGCAGTGCTGGACAGCTTGGCAGAAAGTCACACAACGTTGAATACCTTATTGAAGAGCTTTAGTTGAGAATCACAAAGACGGGAATTCACAGTGAATCGCATATATTCCAAGCCACAATTGCCTGAATTAGCGGTACCAGAATTCAGTGGCAGAATCGAAGATTGGATTCGGTTTCGGGATCTGTTTAGTGCCGTTGTAATAAAGAGAAGCGAACTCGTAGGCATCGAAAAGATGGAATACTTGCAGTCACGTGTTAAGGGAGATGCTTCGTCGGTTATAAAACATCTTCCCCCCAGCGATGAAAACTTCGAAATTGCGTGGAAAATATTGTGTGATCGTTATGACAAAATCTCTATAATCGTCGACGTGCATATGGAGAAACTGTTCGAACAAAGTGCGGTCAAAACAGGTAGTGTTTCAGAAATCCGAGCCTTTTATCGCATAACTAACGAAAATTACAACGCGTTAATCGTTTTAAAGCAGCCCGTAGTATCATGGGCAAAAGTGTTACTTTATCATTTGGTCAAGAAGCTGGACAACGATACAAAACTGGGATGGTCTCGAGAGATCAGAGGTGTAGATGACCCAACATTCGAGAAATTTCTATCATTCCTAAGCGACCGAGTTAGCGAGCGCGAAAGGTTCGAAAAGTCATGCTCGCCACAAACCAATAACAACGCAAAAAAGACAAAACCGCGTGTGTGTACCGTTACCTTTCCATCGCGTCCAAAATGCAAACAAAATCACGCGTTATATCAGTGTACAGCATTTCGGGAGCTTACGGTGACGAAGAGAGTTGATTTCGTTCAGGATAACGGTATCTGCTCGAATTGCTTACGTGGTAAGAATAACATATCGGAGTGCAAATTCTCAAGCTGTAAAACGTGCGGTGAAAAGCATAACACTCTTTTGCATCAAACTTTAACTCAACCCAATGCAGTTTCCTTTAATTCATTGCAACAATATCAAAGCGTTTCGTGTAGTCTCTTGCCGTTTACAACCGTGTCGCGCATTACTAGATTCCGGATCGCAATCGACATTGATTTCAGAATCTTGCGTACAACGTTTAAAATTACCGCGTTCGAACGCATCCGTATCAATAAACGGTATTGGGCAAAACGGTCGGTCTCTGGTGAGTCGTGGAAAGGTCGCGATGAACATTTACGCCGAGTCAGAAAATGACATTTGCGCCGTTGCTTATGTTTTGCCTAAATTAATCGAAGATTTACCGCAAATAGAAGTGCCTCGAACTTGCATAGAATTTTTCATGAATTTAAATCTAGCTGATCGTAATTTTAATCTGCCAAGTCCAATTGACATTTTACTCGGTGCGGACGTCGTGTTCAAAGCATTCAGCGACGGTAAAATCTTTCACCCATCGGGCGCTTTAATTGCAAAAAATACACTATACGGCTGGTAATATCATCAACAATGCAACTCCAACTGATGTCAGTGTGCTACAAACATCAATCGCTGACCTCGACTGTCTCTTAAGAAACTTTTAGAATCAAGAAAGTATCATAGATGATGAGTCAGCAGCAAACGACACAGAGGCAGAAATTGAAAACCATTTCGTCGAGAATCATCGCATTCAATCTGACGGCCGATTTATTGTAAGTCTTCCTTTTAATACTTATTCACATAATTTTGGGGAAGCGCGCAGTATGGCTTTCAACCGACTCAAGGGTATGGAAAGGCGTTTTCGTAAAAACACTGCCTTGAAATCCCAATACGTTTCATTCATGAGGGAATACGAACAATTAGGCCATATGACCCGAGTGTCACTAAGCGAGGCCAATCGCAAATCGTATTTCCTTCCACATCACGCAGTACTAAAACCCTCTAGCACGACTACTAAGCTGAGGGTGGTGTTCGACGCTTCGGCGAAATCCCCGAATGGATTCTCATTAAATGACTGCTTACAAATTGGCCCTGTCATACAACACGATCTCTTTTCCATTTTATTACGATTTCGCAAATTTCGCATTGCATTTTCGGCAGATATTGCACAAATGTATCGCCAAGTTTTGGTGACAGCTGACGACAGACGCTTTCAACAGATTCTTTGGCGAGAAGCCGAGGATGCGGAGCCCGTAGTGTTCCAACTCAATACAATTACGTACGGCTTATCTCCAGCTTCATTTCTGGCGACAAGAACACTCAAACAAATCCCGTTAAACAACATTCAGCGTTACCCTGAATCATGCCATCATTTGATTCAACAATTTTATATGGATGATTACCTAGGGGGAGCGCACACTTCCGATGAAGCAGCGCGTATTGCACAAGAGCTCATCAGCATTCTAAGGTCGTCTGGTATGCATTTACGTAAATGGGCATCGAATTGTCAAATCTTTATAAATAACATACCACCCAACGATAGGGAAATGACGGACGAATTGCTTATTTCGCAAAAGGACGGGGTAAAAACTCTAGGCGTAATATGGCAAACCCAACTAGACTGCTTTTGCTTCCGTATTTCCTTGACAACCATGGATTGCACGTTAACAAAGAGAGAAGTGTTGTCTACGATCGCCAAGATATTCGATCCGTTTGGCTGGATGGCACCTTTGGTAATCTTTCTCAAACTCTTCATGAAGAAACTCTGGAGCACTGGTCTTGGATGGGACGATCCTATATGTATGGAGTTGCGTGACGAGTGGAACAATTTCGTAGTCGGCGCGAATAAACTTAAAAATGTATCCATACCTAGATGGACATATTTCGATCAAAATGTTTCCGTCGAACTGCACGCTTTCGCCGATTCCTCTAAGGTGGCTTACGCCGCTGTTATTTACATGCGGGTTTGTGATTTAGCTGGTAATGTTAACATTTCATTATTAGCCAGCAAGTTTCGCGTCGCATCGACAAAACCTGTAATCAGCATCCCAAGACTCGAACTGTGTGCGGCCGTGCTCGCCACACAGCTTCTGGAGAAGGTTTCAAAAGCTCTAGCATTATCAAATGCAACTTATTGCGGATGGACGGATTCAGCTGCAGTCTATTATTGCATTCGAGGCCATCCTAGGCCACGCAACGTTTACGTCGACAACAGAATATCAAAAATAGTTAGTATTTTACCACCAAACAATTGGCATTACGTTCCTACCTCTGAAAATCCTGCCGATTATGCGACGCGAGGAATGACACCAAATCAGCTCGTAAATTTAAAGGAGTGGTGGAACGGCCCTTTCTTTCTGAACGAAAAAACTGTTATATTTCGCACAATTCCGACTAATATTTCCGATCCTGGCAAGATTAGTAACCTCTCAACGGAAGGAGTCAGCACGAATCTAACTTCGTTAAATCTCGACTTCTACACAGAACACCTTTCTCGATTTTCTAATCTTAATCGTTTAGTCCGTTCGGTGGCTTTGATAAAGCGCATGTTCTCCAATGTGTCGATGCAACCTCAAGATCGAAGAGTAGGCGCCCTCTCCTCATTAGAAACCACAGCGGCTAGATTCACGGTTATCAGGTTAAGTCAAACTGCATCCTTTCCTGAGGAAATCAAAATTCTACTACGCGGCAAACAATTGCCACCCAAATACAAATTTTTCGGACTAAATCCCTTTATAGATGATCTGGGTGTAGTCAGGGTTGGCGGGAGACTGTGTGAAGCTGACATTTCATATGAACAACAGCATCCCGCAATTCTACATAAAAACCACCACCTTAGTAAATTAATCATTGATTGGACTCATAAGCAAAATCTGCATTCGGGCCTACGTCAAACTATATATCTCGTAGCGCTGAAATATTTCATTTCCGGTTGCTCCAGTGCAGTCCGACGATGCATTCATCAATGCCCCACTTGCATGCGTTTCAAAGGTAGGCCCTACCAACAACAAATGGGTCAATTACCACGGCAGCGAGTGCAACCCAGTCTGCCCTTTTTAAACACTGGCGTCGATTATTGCGGCCCAATTACGATACGTTCATGGAAGGGTCGCGGTGCAAAGGTATACAAGGCGTATATTGCTCTATTCATATGTCTGGCAACAAAAGCAATCCATCTCGAAGCGGTCACCGACGTGACGACTCCGGCATTTCTAGCAGCTTTACGGCGATTCATTTCGCGACGAGGACTCTGTCGGAGTATTTTCAGTGACAACGGGCTCAACTTCGTAGGAGCCAACAAATATCTACGAGATGTCGCCAACTTTCAACTCTCCGACGAATTTCGACGTACAGCTACCGATGAAGCCCTCACTTTAGGCATCGATTGGCATTTCTCGCCTCCTAGCTCCCCTCATTTTGGCGGTTTGTGGGAGGCTGGTGTGAAGACGGTCGAATTTCACCTGCGACGAATAATGGGCACAACTTCCTTCACTTTCGAGGAACTAGCTACAGTTCTGTGTCAAATCGAGGATTGCGTCAATTCTCGGCCTCTATGTCAACGAGTTGAAGGAGATTTGAACCCACTTACGCCTGCTCACTTCCTCATTTTGCGACCAGATGAAAACGCGGCAGCTACATCGGTGCAGAGATGGCGCTACATGCAGTATATGGTGCAAGAGTTTTGGCGAAAATGGACCGTCGACTATCTCACCCAATTACGAAGACGGTCAAAATGGCATAAACTCGCACAAAATGTGAGACTAGGAGATGTTGTTGTACTCAAGGACGAAAACCAACCGCCGTGCAAATGGCTTATGGGCAAGATCGTTCGACTTTATCCCGGAAAAGATGACGCGGTTCGAGTTGTGGATGTAAGAACGGATAAGGGGGAGTATCGTCGATCAATTTGCAAGCTGTGTCCGCTGTTCGTAGACGATTAGTTAAAGACGATACCTTTAACGGCGGGAGTATGTTTGCGGCTCTAAGGCTTAACTCATAATTGCACCCCTGCGCGCATACTTTTTGATGCAACCTTTCCTTACATTGACATTCAATTTTTTGACATTTTCTTTTTCTCATTACGGACATTTTTTCTCACGACATTCATTCATTGTAAAACAGTCCACTGCAAACCACGTTTTCTTATGTAACACGATTTTTCTTTGAACTTCAATAAACCAATTTATTACCTTAAACATCATAAAATTACGCGTCTTTATTTCACAAACACCCTCAATTTGTTACTATGGTGGATAATGTGTATTAAGCTATTGACCTGTCAGGATGACCACAAAGGAAGCACTGGATAACCACGAATGTGAGGCAAGTCTCCAACACATTACCCTAACCGAACCCTTGGTCCATACATCATTTTTATTGGTTTGGGACCATTTCAAAACCCGTAACACCTTGTATTCCTTCAGAAAAATATTCAAATTATATTGCACACAGGACAGCTATAATTTCAAAAATGTGTGGGATATATTCATGATGCAATTTTTGGTATATCTAAGTGACAAAATGTACTTTGGAGTAGTGAATATTACAGGAGTCATCATTTCGATGTGATAATTTTGATAGAATGGTGGGTAAATTACGAAATAAAGTTAACGGTAACAAATACGACGACCGATCATTTTGAAAAATGTTACCCACAAAGTTGGCAACCCTGCCTTAAAATTACAATTATTTTAAAATCTGTGAAAAAACCGTTTACTTACATAAAACAAAACATGAAAAAATAGAGTCTCGGACATTTGACACAACAACTTCTCTCGAGATATGACAATTTTCGGGGTGACACCCTCTGATCCGCCCCGGGTTACACCCACCCCAGGAACGCCACTGAGTTCTTGTAAGTCTTATATCGAGGCTCTCTGCCAACGACATTGATTCAGTTAACATTTTCTCAAAAGATTCTTCGTTCACACGAATTTTTTCAATTTCGCGCTAAGCATCGTCGACAATCGGCCTCAACCAAATTAATATTCGAACCAACTTTACTGAAACACGAATTTGTCCAACATTTTGTTTCATTTTGTATTAAAACTAGAGAGTGGACTACCTTCGGCTATACCGAAGTTCAAATACCCCCACACAGTAGGAAGAAGTACCTCGAACATAAAAAAATGTGGTCTCAAGACCCTATTTTGAGCCAATTATAGGTGGTTTTGGAGCCCGGACCATGTCCAAAATCCATTTCTAAAAATTTCCAATTAAATCCACCAAAAAAAAAATTGGTCTCAAGACCCCATTTAGACCCTTATATATTTGGCTTCGGAACCTCGGACCTCGGTCAAAAATACGTTTCTAAACATTTCCAATCGAATACAACAATAAAAAATTTTTACCTTTTTTTTCGGTGTATGGGAGCCACGCCCAGTTTTTGTCCGATTTGGCTGATTCTCGAACTTGATCTCAGTATTCACGAGAAAAACATGTACCCAAAGTTTCAAGTCGATATCTCCAAAACTGCGACCGCTATCGTGCGGACGGACAGACGGACGGACAGACAGACGGACATCGCTAAATCGACTCAGGAGGTGATACTGATCAAGAATATATATACTTTTCCATACCGGACACGCCTCCTTATGGGCGTTACAAACGTTGTGACAAAGTGAGTATACCCTGCCACAGTGAGTGTGGGGGTATAAATATACAAATTACAATGAACATTACTTTTCTAGGGCGTGTTTCATTTATGCGAAGTTTAATTGATATTAATTTGTGTTCTGGAAATTACATTTTTTTTCGGTTAACCGGGTTTCAGTAAAGGGAAATAATTTGTATGAAAAAGGCCAAAAAAATCCTGGGGACTAAATTTTCGTTTCACTTAATCTGGTTTTTCGTTTAAGCGGATTTCGACTGTAAAAGGTAAATACGGTCAAATGGATGAGTATTCGTACAATTTGCTACCGCGGTAAAAAATGTATCTTATACAGAAAATTATACAAAATAAAAAAGAGTAAAAAACAAGTTTTTTAAAATATAACCCTTTAACCGACTAAAAAGCAGAAAATAAATTTCCTTTAAATTAATTTCCGCAATTTCGATTTAAAATTCAGGGTTTTTGGCTACTTTGTTCCTAATATCATTGCAGATTTTGAAGTCGCCAAAAACCCTTAATTTTAAATCGAAATTGCGGAAATTAATTAAAAGGAAATTTATTTTCTGCTTTTTAGTCGGTTAAAGGGTTATATTTTAAAAAACTAGTTTTTTACTCTTTTTTATTTTCTTCTTTTTTTAAATTTTTTTCTCTCCCCTTTTTACCCCCTTTTTTAAAATTTTATTTCTTTATTTTCTGCTTTTTAGTCGGTTAAAGGGTTTTATTTTAAAAAACTTGTTTTTTACTCATTTTTATTTTCCTCTTTTTTTTTCAATTTTTTTCTCCCCCCCTGTTTTCCCCCTTTTTTCACTTTTTTTTTCTTTTTCCCCAATGCTAACCTAAGTAAAAAATTTCAGCCCTGTAGCTTAAAAAATACGAAAGTTAGAACATTAAATTGGCTCCATCCCGCTCCCCTTTACCCCCACACCACCATTTCCAAAGGGTATAAAAAATCATTTTGTCAATAAGAACCCATCATCATTGTAGCTTAAAGGAATCGGAAGTTATGGCATGTTTAAAAAAAAGGAGTTTGAGTCCCCCCACGGCCCCTACGCCTCTGATGGACCCCAAAATTTAATAGAATGCATTGTCAACCGAATTCTATCGGTATACCAAAGCTCTCTAGCTTATGTGGAAGTGTATGAAAAAGCTCGCCGCAGATTTGAGGATATATATATATATATATATATATATATAGTCCACCCAAAGCAAGTTAATATAAGGGTTATAAAAAACGATACATTCTCATGCAAGCAAAATTTGTTTTTTTATTCGAACAATTTAATTTAATTTTTTGGAAAAAAAAAAAATATGTTCACCCAGAGAAATTTTTCCTCGTTTGAGGAAAAAGGAGAATGGTTTTGCGCCATAGAAACGTTTCCTCATTTGAAAGAAGTAATTGTATAATTTAAGGAAAACTTTCCTATATGGCGCAAAACCAATCCAATTTTTCCTCAAACGAGGAAAAATTTCTCTGGGTGAACATATTATGAACTTACATTATTAAATTCGTTGAATTGTTATATGTTTTTTTCTGAATTTTTAATTTTTATTTTTGTTTAATGTTTTATAAACTAAATCAATAAATTTTCAATACTTTTAACTTTTGCCTGAAATTCGCATGTAGAAAAGCTTTAAGACGTTTAAATTCTTCATGTTCAGCTAAAACTCTGGCTCAGCGAATTTTCTCCTAACGAATTAACTCCTAATGAATTTTCCCCTAGTGAAGTAGGTCCTACCAATTGATGAATTTTCTCCTAAATTAAAAAGATGAATTATTTCCTAAAGGAAATGAATTAAGTCCTTCGAAAGAAGATGAATTAAGTCCTAACATTGTCAAATAATTTTTAAATTAAATGTTAAATATCAGTTCGAAAATAGTACACTCAAAGAATTAATATGTTTGGAGAACGTTTGCTTCAAATATACTACTTTTGAGTACAAACTTAAACGAAAAAACAAACAAAAAACATTTGCTCCAAATTGTTTTGCCGCAAATAATAAATAAATTTGCAACAATATAAAAACGTTTCCAATAAAAGTATTGCATTTTACTTTTACTGGAAACTTACTTAAATTGCTGCATATTAAAAACTAATTTCTAATAAACGATTACATTGTTAAAATCGAATTCGATATAAGCTTTGTTTTTACCGACCAGAACGAAAGTAGCTCAGTGGCACAGCGTGTATGTGCGCAACTTATAAACCTTACGTCCCGCGTTCGAATCCTGGCTGACCTGACATTTTTTTTTTAGTTACCAAACGTTGGTCGCAAACGAAACAACAAACGAATATAGTTTGTCTAATTTTTCGTTTCTTACGAACGAAAAAATTCTTTGAGTGTATGAATTCTTAATTTTTACTTTTTTTTTACATTCAATAATAAAAAAGTTAACTAAGGCTAGTTAATCACAGAAATTTAATTTAACTAAATGAAAAAGTTAATGGTTTTCGAAATTAACTGAAACGTTAAAAGTTAACCAAAAAATTAACTTCGTTAATTAACTATTAACCAATTAACTAGTTAATGCCCAGCTTTGGTTGTATATAAAAAACAAAGCGCGATTTTTTTATTAAAATTTAAATCTATTTTTTTTAAATATAAAATAAAATCCATTGTTTTGAGTTAATTAAAATACAATTATTGTTTTGAATAATTGAATTTTTAGATTTTAATTTTAATAATAAAATCGCGCAATTAATTGTTTTGAGTTAATGATATTTTTATAGTTTACTAGCTGTTACATACCCGGCGGTGCACGGGTTGTATAAAATTTTAAAATAAATATATATAGGAATTTGCGACAACTTCAATGGCGCTGTTGATGGTTTATTCCCCCCGTGAAACTTGGTGCCAGTTGTAATCCCACCCGGTAGGAATCACCCAAAAAAAGTCCAAGGACGCACTTGGTGGCAGCTGTAATCCCACCCGGTATGATTCAGCCAAAAAAAGTCCAAGGACGCACTTGGTGGCAGTTGTAATCCAACCCGGCATGATCCACCCAAAAAATGTCCAAGGACGCAATTGGTGGCAGTTGTAATCCCACCCGGTATGATTCACAAAAAAAGAGTCCAAGAACACACTTGGTGGCAGCTGCAATCCCACCCGGCATGATTCACCCAAAAAATGTCCAAGGAAGCATTTGGTTCCAGTTGTAATCCCACCCGGTATGATCCACCCAAAAAATGTCCAAGGACGCTCTTGGTGGCAGTTGTAATCCCACCCAAAAAATGTCCAAGGAAGCACTTGGTTCCAGTTGTAATCCCACCCGGTATGATTCACCCAAAAAATGTCCAAGGAAGCACTTGGTGCCAGGTTGTAATCCCACCCGGCATGAGCCACCCAAAAAATGTCCAAGGACGCACTTGGTGGCAGCTGTAATCCCACCCGGTATGATTCAGCCAAAAAAGTCCAAGGACGCAATTGGTGGCAGTTGTAATCCCACCCGGTATGATTCACCCAAAAAATGTCCAAGGAAGCACTTGGTGCCAGGTTGTAATCCCACCCGGCCAGAGGTGTCAGCCGATGCGGCTAAGCCGGTCGGCTAGCCGCCGCCGACTTTTTTAATAAACGTTAGCCGCCGCCGCGAATCTAATTTTTTTGTATTATTTCTAACAAAAAAAATCAAAATGAAAAGGACACAGGTCGACATGCTTTTCAAAAAAGTAAAAAAAAATTATTTTTTAAATTAATTGTGACATTTTTATTTAAATAAATGAAATGTCAAGCAATTTTAGCACTAAAAAAGTTGTGTTTTGAAAATTTTTAGCATATTCATTAAAAGAAAAATCGGCTTAGCCAAATAACCGGCTTAGCCGATCGGCTAGCCGCCGCCGACTGAAATTGGATGAACCGCCGCCGCCGACGATTTTCCATCGGCTGACACCTCTGCAGCCGACATGAGCCACCCAAAAAATGTCCAAGGACGCACTTGGTGGCAGCTGTAATCCCACCCGGTATGATTCAGCCAAAAAAGTCCAAGGACGCAATTGGTGGCAGTTGTAATCCCACCCGGTATGATTCACCCAAAAAATGTTCAAGGAAGCACTTGGTGCCAGGTTGTAATCCCACCCGGCATGAGCCACCCAAAAAATGTCCAAGGACGCACTTGGTGGCAGCTGTAATCCCACCCGGTATGATTCAGCCAAAAAAGTCCAAGGACGCAATTGGTGGCAGTTGTAATCCCACCCGGTATGATTCACCCAAAAAATGTCCAAGGACGCACTTGGTGGCAGCTGCAATCCCACCCGGCATGATTCAGCCAAAAAAAGTCCAAGGACACACTTGGTGGCAGTTGTAATCTCACCCAGTATGATTCACCCAAAAAATGTCCAAGGACGCACTTGGTGGCAGCTGTAATCCCACCCGACATGATTCAGTCAAAAAAAGTCCAAGGACGCACTTGGTGGCAGTTGTAATACCACCCGGTATGATTCACCCAAAAAATGACCAAGGAAGTACTTGGTGGCAGCTGTAATCCCACCCGGCATGATTCAGCCAAAAAAGTCCAAGGACGCACTTGGTGGCAGTTGTAATCCCACCCGGTATGATTCACCCAAAACATGTGGAAGGGCGTAGTTGGTGGCATGGACCACTTAATATTCGATAGTTACTATGTTACATTTTAATATTATTTTTTGTTGTAGGAGAGGTGCCACGCCCCGTTGTCCAAGTCCAACCTGTTATGTCCTATTGCAAATTCCATTACTAACACAATTTTACCTTAAAATTTCAATAAAATCAGTAAAGCCGTTTAACCGTGATATGGGGTAGAAAATTGTATGGGCGGTGCTTCGCTTCTTGTCCAATTATTCCCATTTTCGACACATTATCGCGCTATTTTGAACTAAAACTTTTTAAACTAACTAAAATCAAAAATCCCCACGCGATAATTAAATTCCCTATTTGCCCGAAAAGCACAGTCGCGAAGCGTGGGATTTAAGACGACCCTCGCGGTATGGTATCCCCGGACGAACGAACAACACGAACACACGAAAACCTGATAAATAAACTTATTTTAAAAACTACACCGAAACTGCCGCAATAGATATATATATAGGTATATAACTATATATAAAAGAAACGGAAATTTTCCCGACACAAGGAAAATAACACCGAACACAAACCCTTTTTCAAAATCAACACCAATCGACAATCACCCAAAAGAAATTATTCGTACACCAAAAATTAAATTTTTTTAAACGCAATTGATTTGCGGGACCAGACCAACCTGTCTGAAATCCCTCGCACGATTCTTTGCAGAATCTATTCACCAGCTGGACTTCGATAAAATTCGATGTCCAGCAACAACTTGGCTCTGATGCGGGACAACACAAACAAAAAAAAGGAATAAGGAAGAGGGGGGAAAAACGGCCAAACAAATCCCAAGCAAACTACTTGGACGGAAACACTTCACCAAAATAAATCACGACCGAACACAACCTATCCAACTCTATTCAATTCCTCAAATTCAAAACACTAAATGGCCGACTGCCACAAATAAAATAAAGCAAAATAAACACTAGCTGGCAAAACTAAACCAGCGCGCAAAAATACTCCCTTTGGACCACTTGTCCTCCAGCCACAGTCCGACGATGGCAACAGCTCCACTTCACCACTCAACAAAAAAAACACAATTTAAAAAAAAAGAAAAGAAAATTATCCAACTTTTGGAAACAAATAATTTAATTAAATTTAAGAAAAAAACCAAAGCTTTTGCCACTCTCCTTCTACCCTGCTCAAAAAGAACTAAACGAAATTAGAATATATGAGCGCCTATGACGCTCACTTTCCATTTATCTTCCCACATACATAGAGTGCGGCTTACGCAGAAACCAGTGTCCGCAGTCGGGGCTTTACCCATACCTATATGCGAAAAATCTCTTCAGATTTTTCTAGGTGTGTTTGGCAAATTTACATATACCCCCCTGCACCCACCAAAATGAAATATACATTTTGGCGGCACTCATGTACGTATAGGCGAAAGCAAAAATGTTCTCAAATTCCTCTCCCTCAAACAGGTTTAAAAAGTACAAAAGCTTTAGTCCAGGTTTTGACAATTTACTATTGTAATGGCGAGGCTGGCAATACCCTCATCGGATCGCCGCCGCTCACTGAGCTAACTTAACGAAAGCAAAAGCGAAAGAAAGGAGAAGAAAGCAAGAGAACTTTGACAGCTCAAAGGAACTATTCAGTTTTCCTCTTCCGCGCGCCGGCCGCATCTCGCCCGCGAGTGTCGAATTTGTTTTGCTTAACAAATTAAGCAAAACAAATATATTTATATAAAAAAAGTGACCATCAATAAAATTGTGCAGTGCGTTAATTCGGTCAGTGCGTGTGTGATTTTGTTCCTCCGATTTTGTTCGCCCGTCGCCCCGAACAAAAGGGAAACAAAAAACATAACAAAACAAACAATACAACAAAACAACAACAACTGTGCCGCGAATTTATACCGCGACAACCCCACCTCCACCTCCGCGAAAGTTGCTTGGTCTCCTGAGACCAGCCAACTTTCGAATCTAACCGGAGAAAATCACCCTGAGTCGATGTGCGGCCTAAGGTCCTGCACATGCCATGTCCCCTTTTCTCGTCCGTCTTCGTCTTCCAAAACATATGTCCACGGAGACACCCTCTTTTTAACCCTAAACGGTCCAACAAATTTCGGAGCTAACTTCGCTGCAAAATTGTTTGCAGCATCGGACAAAACAAAATTACGTCTCCATACTAACTCGTGCGGTAAATACTGTACATCTCTACGTCTGAGATTGTAAGTCTTTGCTGTCTTGGCACTTGCCATTTCTAACTTCTTCCGTATGTCTTCCCTCAAGTCTGCCATTAACTTGGCCCGGTCCTCACTACTACTGTACGGTTGGTCTGAGTCTCCCACTCGTCTATAATCTCTATCGCCCCTGACCGCCATATTTCGGCCAAAATTCACGAAGTATGGAGACGCTCCCAAAACCTCATGCTGCGATGTTCGAATGCAGCACGCCACCTTTGAGAGATGAGAATCCCATGTCCGATGGTTTTCTGAAATATATGCTCTCAAAGTGGTCTTAATTATTTGGTTGATCCGCTCGGCCGGATTGGCCTGCGGATGATAGTGTGCAGTGTACCGCATCTGCACACCATACGACGCGCATAAACTCTGCAGCTCCTTGCTGCGAAACTGTGGCCCATTGTCGCACACAATGGACCTCGGAACTCCAAAGAGCAGGAAAACATTGTCTTCCAACTCCTTGCAAACACTCTTTGCCGTTGCATTTCGCAACGGATACAACAATGGGAATTTGGTGAAGTAGTCAACCACCGTTAAAATATAACAAAATCCCCGACTAGACTTCACCAAGGGTCCCACCAGATCTACGCAGATCATTTCCCAAGGTTCTAACTTCTTTGTCCTCTCTACCATACAACCAGCTGGCTTATTGTTGTCAGGTTTCACCCTCTGGCAAACCTGACAACCTTTAATATATCTAGCTATCTCTGCCTTCATTTTCGGCCAATAATATTTCTCAATTACCCTAGCGTATGTTTTCCTAACGCCCATGTGCCCCGATAATGGATTATCGTGACACTCGAATAATATACTGCGCCTATCACTCTTGCCCACAACTCTCTTCCACTCGTACCCAGCACTAAACAAACTATTTGTCCCTGCCTTTATGTGTTTATATAACACCCCATTTTCAATTCTCCAAGCTGGGTAATCGAGTGGTTTATCCTCCACTTTCCTAACCATGGAATCCACCCATGGGTCTCTAACACGCCCATCTACCTCCCCTACGACTGGGACACCTCTAGAAAGCATGTCGGGCACAACATGATCTTTCCCCTTACGATGTATGATTTCATAATCGTATTGCTGGAGCTTTAAAGCCCACCTAGCCAACCTACCGCAAGGATCTTTCAAATTGTTGAGCCATACCAACGAATAATGGTCAGTCACCACTGTGAACCTGACCCCTTCGATGTATGGCCTCAACTTCTCAACTGCCCACAAAACAGCCCTTCTCGGTAGTGGAATAATTCCTCTCGCATCTACTCAACGACCTACTCAAATACGAAATGACCTTCTCCCCTTCATCAAACTGCTGTGTCAAAACGGCACCTATTCCAAAATCGGAAGCATCAGTCTGAACTACGAAGGGTCGTTCGAAATCAGGACAGCTCAGGACCGGCGCCGTCACTAGGCGCTCCTTGGCCTTCAAAAAGCTGTCCTCGCACTCCGGCGACCATCTAAATCTGTTCTTCTTCTTTAGAAGATCAGTTAGAGGCTTAACCAAATCAGCGAAATTCGAAACAAACCTACGATACCAAGAAATGGTGCCAACAAACGACCTGACTTCCATTTTTGGGCGCTGGAATTTTCAGCATTGCCTCAACTTTCTCGGGGTCAACGTGCAAGCCCTGTCGATCAACAACATAACCTAAGTACCGTAGCGAAGAAAGACAAAAATTACATTTGTCCCTATTCAATCTAAGCCCTGCCGAACAAATCCTCCTCAGGACCTCCTTCAGAACCTCAACATGCTTATCAAATGTATTTGTAACAATAATAATATCGTCCAAATACACGAAAACATGGGGTTCCAAGTCAGCCCCAAGGACCTCATCTATAAATCTCTGCCAAGTTGCAGGCGCATTGTGCAGGCCATAAGGCATGCGCTTGAACTGGTAGAGCCCCCTACCCGGAACTGTAAATGCCGTGCAGGCCCTAGACTCCTTCTCTACTGGGATCTGCCAATAAGCGGATTTTATATCCAAACTAGAGAGATATTTGGCGTCCTTTAGCTTATCTAAAGTAGCCGAAATATAAGGGAGGGGGTAACTATCTCGATCCGTATTTTTATTCAGTGTCCTATAGTCGACACAAAACCTATAACTCCCATCCTTTTTCCTAATCATCACAACCGGTGATGCCCAAGGGCTGTGAGAAATCTCAATCACACCCTTTCCTAACATATCCTCTATTTCCTCATCTATGCGCCTCTGAATAGCGGGCGATACCGGATAGTATCGCTGCTTGACTGGTTCCACATTTGGCTTTGTACGAATCCGATGTTCGACCAAATGTGTACAACCAAGTCCCTCAGGCATAGACCTAAAAACATCTGCAACAAACTCCTCAAGAACCGATTTTTCCCCAGTTGACAACGAAGACCTATCAACTATCGCCGCTACTGACGAGACCTCGACTTGGTCGGAAAACCTCCACTGATTCTTGGCCAAATCTGGCACTACACCGGCCTTAGACCAAAAGTCTACTCCAAGAATCAATGATTGGGGTAAATCCGGTATTACGAGGCATTCCACGAGGACCGACTTGCCCTCTACCTCGAAAGGGACCGAAACTACCCCCCTAACCGGAACTTCTTCACCATCAGCAAGCGCAACCTTGCTGACCGCAGACGCCAATAAACGTATCCCCCAGGACTTTAATGTGTCCCAGCCTGGCCTACCAAGAATCGTCCTGGTGGCCCCCGAATCTAAAAGCCCTAACATACGCACTCCAAAAATTTTAACACCTAAATATGGCCTATTATCCAATTCTCTACCTGAAAGAGAAAAACTCAAACAAATTTCGGACGGACGTTGCCTCTGAGGCCTACCTCTATTTTCCCTAGCCAGCTGGTTGCCCGCAGGCAACCTACCTAAACCTTGCGAACTTCTTGCCCTGCTTCCACAAGAGCTCGCTCCCCATTTCCCGACTCTTCGCGGGCCCTCGGAGCCGCTCTCGGGGCCGCCTCCCTGTCCGAGCGCTCCTGCGATTGCCCTGCTCTCTGAGAGCATCGGGGGCAATCACGCTTCAAAAAACCAGGCCGCCTACAACCGAAACAATAAATTTCCCTAGGGCAGTTGCTCAAAACATGCCCAAACCGCTTACAATTGAAGCACCTAAAAGAATTTTGGGGAGGAGCCTGAATTCTCCTCTCCAACCTAGCGTCACGCAAAGGGGCCCTAACCACTGAAACCTCGGGTTCAGCAGAGACGTACGCCAAGTCTGGCTCCAACAAATTCTTGGATCGGCTGCTGGGCGGCGGCGGCTCGAATGCTTCCACATTCGCCCGCACAGCCTCCAGCTTCCGACCCAAGGAAACCAACTCCGATAAAGACTTAGGCTCAGCCAAGCCCAGCTGAGTCTGGTAAAACGGGGACAGGTTTGCGATCACCAGACCCAGCATACGCCTCTCTGACAAGGGGTCGGACAGACGACCGAACAACCCCCTCATCGCCGCTACATATATACCTATGGACTCAGTCCCACCCTGAGTCCGTCGCCTAATCTCAGACATCAAAATGTCGTCATAGTTGGGGGGCAGGAATTCCAGTTTCAGCTCGGCGACCAACTCTCGCCAGCCTGAAACTGTCCTGCGGACATCCCTAAACCAGAGCAGGGCTTTTCCAGAAAAAAGCTCCACTGCTCCCCTAAACAACTGGGCTTCACTAACGCCCCGAGCCTCGCATAGCTCGTCTACCCTCTGCAGAAATGCATGCACGGACATATCGGACCTTTCCCCAGTGAATTTCAAACCCCATTTCGATAAATTTTCTATCTTCAAAAATCCTACCTCACCCAACGAGATGGATGGTCTCGGGGCGGGTTGAGGCTCTCCCTCAACCGCAGACTCCCTACTAAGCCCCTTGGATGGTCGAGATGGCCTTGGATTGTCATCGAAGGCATCATCTCCGCCACCAACATCCTCCACCGCCTCGTTGAGTTCCCCCAACAACAAAAGGACCCTATTTTTGAGCGCCATCTGCTCTACTACTTCTTCCTTACTCGCTGGCCTCGAACGAGTAAGGCGACCTAAAGCCCATTCCAATTTCGCCAAAATCTTTAAATATTCGGGCGACTTTGCGTCCTTGGGAGGGGTTTCCATAAGTTTTTCAACTTCGGAAATCTTCCCCTCCACACCCAACCTATCTTCCTCAAAAACAAATGGATATCCTGCAAAGATATTTGCCTTGATGCCCTCAAGGACTTCCTCATAGACTCTACCGGAGTCACTGGCAACCCACGAGCCTCCATCTCGTATGCCAGTTCCTCTTGGTTTAATCGGTTAATCTCCATATTGAATCAGACGGACAAAAAAAAACCAAAAAATTAAAAAACTCAAAAAGAAACCCCAAAGAAAATGAAACCAGCGTTCAATACGCTCACAGAATTTTCCAATAAAAGGTAAAGAAATTTAAAAGAAAACTTTCAAATTATACTAATATAATAAATATATAAAATAAATATTATAATAAAAATATAAAAAAAAATATGCCTAGTCGAATAAAAATATATTTCGTAAAACAAACGCGAATTAAAACAAAACTTTAAAAGCGGGCAGCACCGCCACCAAACAAAGCAAAAAAAAATTCAAAAACTAATTTTTTTTAAAAAAGAAAAAAAAATTTAAAATTGATTATAAGCCTTTTGGCACTAGTAAACGCAAAAATTTCAAAAAAACAATTAAAAAAAATTAAATTTTAAGAAAATTTAAAAAAAATTAATAAAAATCGAACCGCTCTTGCAAATAAAAAGGAACGAACTCACCGAAGGAGATGACCCGAGTTCTGCCGCTAGTTCTGCCGCCGGTAAAACTCCGCGAAATTAAAAAAAGCTAAATAAATAAAAAGACAAATTAGTAAATTATAAAAAAACTGAAATAATACAAACAAATACAACACACAAAAAAAATATTTAAAAAAAACCCGAAAAATAGAAAAAGAAATATTACAAAAAAAAAAATCAATTTTAAAAAAAAATTATACAACAAAAAAAAATTTAATTACAAAAAAAACTTCAAAAAAAAAAAATTTTTTTTTAAAAAAATAATATAAAAAAAAATTTAAAAAAAATTATTAAAAACTTTAGTAAAAATAGCCCCACGTTGGGCGCCAGCTTATCGCGCTATTTTGAACTAAAACTTTTTAAACTAACTAAAATCAAAAATCCCCACGCGATAATTAAATTCCCTATTTGCCCGAAAAGCACAGTCGCGAAGCGTGGGATTTAAGACGACCCTCGCGGTATGGTATCCCCGGACGAACGAACAACACGAACACACGAAAACCTGATAAATAAACTTCTTTTAAAAACTACACCGAAACTGCCGCAATAGATATATATATAGGTATATAACTATATATAAAAGAAACGGAAATTTTCCCGACACAAGGAAAATAACACCGAACACAAACCCTTCTTCAAAATCAACACCAATCGACAATCACCCAAAAGAAATTATTCGTACACCAAAAATTAAATTTTTTTAAACGCAATTGATTTGCGGGACCAGACCAACCTGTCTGAAATCCCTCGCACGATTCTTTGCAGAATCTATTCACCAGCTGGACTTCGATAAAATTCGATGTCCAGCAACAACTTGGCTCTGATGCGGGACAACACAAACAAAAAAAAGGAATAAGGAAGAGGGGGGAAAAACGGCCAAACAAATCCCAAGCAAACTACTTGGACGGAAACACTTCACCAAAATAAATCACGACCGAACACAACCTGTCCAACTCTATTCAATTCCTCAAATTCAAAACACTAAATGGCCGACTGCCACAAATAAAATAAAGCAAAATAAACACTAGCTGGCAAAACTAAACCAGCGCGCAAAAATACTCCCTTTGGACCACTTGTCCTCCAGCCACAGTCCGACGATGGCAACAGCTCCACTTCACCACTCAACAAAAAAAACACAATTTAAAAAAAAAGAAAAGAAAATTATCCAACTTTTGGAAACAAATAATTTAATTAAATTTAAGAAAAAAACCAAAGCTTTTGCCACTCTCCTTCTACCCTGCTCAAAAAGAACTAAACGAAATTAGAATATATGAGCGCCTATGACGCTCACTTTCCATTTATCTTCCCACATACATAGAGTGCGGCTTACGCAGAAACCAGTGTCCGCAGTCGGGGCTTTACCCATACCTATATGCGAAAAATCTCTTCAGATTTTTCTAGGTGTGTTTGGCAAATTTACATATACCCCCCTGCACCCACCAAAATGAAATATACATTTTGGCGGCACTCATGTACGTATAGGCGAAAGCAAAAATGTTCTCAAATTCCTCTCCCTCAAACAGGTTTAAAAAGTACAAAAGCTTTAGTCCAGGTTTTGACAATTTACTATTGTAATGGCGAGGCTGGCAATACCCTCATCGGATCGCCGCCGCTCACTGAGCTAACTTAACGAAAGCAAAAGCGAAAGAAAGGAGAAGAAAGCAAGAGAACTTTGACAGCTCAAACGAACTATTCAGTTTTCCTCTTCCGCGCGCCGGCCGCATCTCGCCCGCGAGTGTCGAATTTGTTTTGCTTAACAAATTAAGCAAAACAAATATATTTATATAAAAAAAGTGACCATCAATAAAATTGTGCAGTGCGTTAATTCGGTCAGTGCGTGTGTGATTTTGTTCCTCCGATTTTGTTCGCCCGTCGCCCCGAACAAAAGGGAAACAAAAAACATAACAAAACAAACAATACAACAAAACAACAACAACTGTGCCGCGAATTTATACCGCGACAACATAGCAGTACGACTCCATTCCAAATTTCACTAAAATATATCCAATAGTTGCTTAATTAGCTGGTATTTAAGTTATGTGTTGTGTGGGAGGTGCCACGCCCCTTTGTCCAATTATTCCCATATTCGAAACATAGCTGGGAAAACATACTATACAGCTCCATTCCAAATTTCATTAAAATATATCCAATAGTTGCTTAATTAGCTGTTATTTAAGTTACGTGTTGTGTGGGCGGTGCCACGCCCCTTGTCCAATTATGCTCATATTTGGCATAAAGCTTGGAAAAGTTTTTATGCAACTTCGTGATAAATTTCGTATTTATTATTCAATATTCAGTTCAAATTCAATTCAATAGTTACTAAATTACCTTGTAGACATATTTTGTATGGTTGTTTTGTATGGGAGGTGCCACGCCCCTTTGTCCAATCCCAACCGCATATAGCCTATGTTACATGTCGATACCTATAGAATTTATCCTGAAAGTTTCAAGAGAATCGGTACAGCCGTTTAGCCGTGATGCTCGGACAAACAAACAGACAGACAGACAGACAGACAGACAGACAGACAGACAGACCGACAGACACACACTCAGTTTTATAATATATATAGGGATAGGGATATAGGGATTTTTAATAATAAAATCGCGCGATTTTTTTATTAAATTTAAAATGTAAAAATCCCATTAATTCAAAACGATTTTATGTATTTTAATTATTTCAAAACAATTGATTTTACTTTGTATTTAATTAATTCAAAACAATTGATTTTACGTTAAATGTTAAAAAATCGCGCAATTTTTTTATTTAATTTAAAATCTTTTTTTTAACATTTAAAGTAAAATCAATTGTCTTGAATTAATTAAAATACAATTAATTGTTTTGAATTAATGAAATTTTTAGATTTGAATTTTAATAATAAAATCGCGCAATTTGAATTCCCAAGCCAAGCTTAAAAAGAGCAAAATTGCAACAAATTGATAAAATACAGTTTTTAAAACTGTTTCTTGACTAACAAAATATTTGAAATAGAATTGTTTCATAATAAATTAACTCCTAACATCAAAAAAATTATATAAGTCTTAACCGGGATGAAATAAAGTCTAACATTTAGGAGTTATTTCATGTTTAACAACTCCTAACTTTCTATGGAAAATTTTAGAAGTTAATTAATTTTTATTAGGAGTTAATTCATTAGGAGAACATTCGCGGAGCCTGAAACTTTATACTCCGTGTTTATTTCTTCGATTTGATCAATTTCACATTTTGAAAATAATCCAAAAAAATCCTGCCTGACTACAAATTTTTATGATATTCTTAAAAAATTTAATTATGTATCAATAAGATGGAAATTGTAAAATTGTATCGAAAAGTTCTCTTATTACTTACTTAATTTCTTAAATGAAATTGTATTGAAAAAGTACAATTGTATCGAAAAACCCATCCCTGGTGTGCGTAAAAAAAATAGAACGGATTAAGGTGTCATTCGAAAGGTATCGTTAAGACCTTTCCAATGGTAGGTTCTAAGGTTTATATTATACAAAATGTTGAAAGTGATGTATTTTAATAAAAACTGCATGTCGAATACTTTTTTGGGCCGCTGTATATATTGATAGTTTGTCGCAATTTTAATAATGTGAATATTGGGTATCATAGGAAAGGTCTAATCACTACCTTTTAGGTGGTCAAGCCTCTTTGGTATTGATTAGACCTTTCCAATGATACCAAATATTCCCATTATTAAATTTGCGAAAACCATAAATATATACACATTTAGGGTGCACAAAATAAGCTGCTAGCCACTGTAGTTAAAATAATATTGTAAATTAAAATTAACATTAATATTATACAGGGTGTAACAGTCGAAATGGTCCAAAAGTTAGAAATCAATTGGGGATCTAAAAACATGAAAACTAGAGAGTGGACTATCTTCGGCTATACCGAAGCTGAAATACCCCCACACAATAGGAAGAAGTACCTCGAACATAAAATTGTGTGGTCTCAAGACCCCATTTTGAGCCACCTATAAATAGTTTTGGAGCCCGGACCATGTCCAAAATCCGTTTCTAAAAATATCCAATCAAATCGAGCAAAAAAAAAATTGGTTTCAAGACCCCATTTTGACCCTTATATATGTGGTTTCGGAACCTCGGAACATGTCAAAAATACGTTTCTAAACATTTCCAATCGAATGCCGCAATAAAAAAGACTTAAAAAATGTTGACCTTTTTTTTCGGTGTATGGGAGCCACGCCCAGTTTTTGTCCGGTTAGGCTGATAATCGAACTTGATCTCAGTATTCACGAGAAAAACATGTACCCAAAGTTTCAAGTCGATATCTCCAAAACTGCGACCGCTATCGTGCGGACGGACAGACGAACGGACAGAAAGACGGACATGGCTAAATTGACTCCGGCGGTGATGCTGATCAAGAATATATATACTTTTCCATACCGGTATAAAAATAAATTACACAAAAAATTACTAAAGTTATGAATAAACCGGAGAAGTTTTTCAAAAAAACGGAGGCCGGAGACACATTCAGATTCCCGGAGTCTTCGGGCAAAAACCCTGTGTGTGGCAAGGCTAGACATCAAAATGAACGCAAGGTGTTTCGCAGTATTTGACGCTTGATTTATATGGTAGTTTATGCTTCAAAATTGGCTCGGAAAGGCATGTAGATTTACAAGGTTACATCGTTTACGTGGGTTTTACAGGTTTAAATGAAACCCATTAGCGATTTGTCAAAGTTACCAACCGATACCTGGTTTTCATCATGTCATTATCAATGGCGTTTATTGTCAGTTAAGTGAAAACAGGTTGGCATTTAATAGTTAATTAAATGTGCAACTGCCATTGCAAATGTACTGAAGGCAAAAGTGCTTCAGAGTTGCATAATTCCAAAATCATAGTATGTACTCCAAGTGAAATATCAAAAGAACTGCAATAGTAATTTGCATAAATTTCCATTCAAATGCAATGCGGTAAATTGCATTTATACGTACAATGTTCATTAATTTAATTTGTCAGTGGACATTGTGTCTCAATTACTATTGAAACTGCAATAAACAAAATTTGAATAGCTCAAATTTTCTTTTGTGCAACATATCAATGACATAATTTATTTAATTATTCAATTGTGAAAAATGATTAAACGTAAACTGTATAAAGTATGTTTACATAAAATTTAAGGTGAAGGGCAAGACGTACATATAGTTGATTTACTTCGTTAAATTAAAAAGTTAATTTCGTTGAAAAGTTAAGTTTGTTAAAAGTTAAAGTGAAATAACTATATATAATCAAAAGTCTGTACACACTCGTACAGACTCGTTTTCCGAGCGTTTTCAGCTCTCTATACTTAAATTTTTATTACATTTGTATTAATTTTGAAATATCGAAAACTGAAAATGCTCGGAAAATGAGTCTGTTAGTAGACCAGTTTTTGTCCGATTTCGCTGATTCTCGAACTTGATCTCAGTATTGAAGAGAAAAACATGTACCCAAAGTTTCAAGTCGATATCTCCAAAACTGCGACCGCTATCGTGAGGACGGACAGACAGGCGGACATGGCTAAATCTACTCAAGAGGTGATGCTGATCAAGAATATATATACTTTTCCAAACCGGACACGCCTTCTTATGGGCGTTACAAACGTTGTGTCAAAGTTAGTATACCCTCCCACAGTGTGTGTGGGGGTATTCAAATTACACTAAATTAAGTTACTTTTAACGTTACATAACTGCAACGTTAAGCTTCGTTTCCAGCTCTAAAGAAACGTCTCACGAAAAATTTGGTAAAGAACTTTTTGACAGATGACAAGCAAATATTTGCAATGCGCTTCTGCCTTTTGGAGCATTCCCAGCAGCGAAATATGGAAATAGTTCTTGTAAGCACTAGTTGCGCATGTAGTACTAAAGGGAGTTATTCTTTTAGAAATAGTTGTGTGCGTAGTATACAAGAAATAGAGGAGCACTATTGCGGTAGTAAACCGGAATGAAGGCAGTTGAACTCATTTAATTTTGTGGTGCATAAGCAAGTCTATATGAACTACTGTTGCATACCCGGCGTTGCACGGGTTGTATAAAATTTTAAAATAAATATATATAGGAATTTGCGACAATTTCAATGGCGCTGTAGTTGATGGTTTATTCCCCCCGTGAAACTTGGTGGCAGTTGTAATCCCACCCGGTAGGAATCACCCAAAAAAAGTCCAAGGACGCACTTGGTGGCAGTTGTAATCCCACCCGGCATGAGCCACCCAAAAAATGTTCAAGGACGCACTTGGTGGCAGCTGTAATCCCACCCGGTATGATTCAGCCAAAAAAGTCCAAGGACGTAATTGGTGGCAGTTGTAATCCCACCCGGTATGATTCACCCAAAAAATGTGCCCACACTACACATAGCTGGGAAAACATACTGTACAACTCCATGCTAAATTTCATTAGAATATATTCAATCGTTGCTTAATTAGCTGGTATTTAAGTTATGTGTTGTGTGGGAGGTGCCACGCCCCTTTGTCCAATTATTCCCATATTCGACACATAGCTGGGAAAACATACTATACAGCTCCATTCCAAATTTCATTAAAATATATCCAATAGTTGCTTAATTAGCTGTTATTTAAGTTACGTGTTGTGTGGGCGGTGCCACGCCCCTTGTCCAATTATGCTCATATTTGGCATAAAGCTTGGAAAAGTTTTTATGCAACTTCGTGATAAATTTCGTATTTATTATTCAATATTCAGTTCAAATTCAATTCAATAGTTACTAAATTACCTTGTAGACATATTTTGTGTTGTATGGGAGGTGCCACGCCCCTTTGTCCAATTGACATACTAGCTGTTACATACCCGGCGTTGCACGGGTTGTATAAAATTTAAAAATAAATATATATAGGAATTTTCGACAACTTCAATGGCGCTGTAGTTTATGGTTTATTCCCCCCGTGAAACTTGGTGGCAGTTGTAATACCACCCGGTATGATTCACCCAAAAAATGACCAAGGAAGTACTTGGTGGCAGCTGTAATCCCACCCGGCATGATTCAGCCAAAAAAAGTCCAAGGACGCACTTGGTGGCAGTTGTAATCCCACCCGGTATGATTCACCCAAAACATGTGCAAGGGCGTAGTTGGTGGCATGGACCACTTAATATTCGATAGTTACTATGTTACATTTTAATATTATTTTTTGTTGTATGAGAGGTGCCACGCCCCGTTGACCAAATCCAACCTGTTATGTCCTATTGCAAATTCCATTACTAACACAATTTTTCTTTAAAATTTCAATAAAATCAGTAAAGCCGTTTAACCGTGATATGGGGTAGAAAATTGTATGGGCGGTGCCACGCCCCTTTTCCAATTATTCCCATTTTCGACACATAGCTGGGAAAACATACTATACAGCTCCATTCCAAATTTCATTAAAAGATATCCAATAGTTGCTTAGTTAGCTGTTATTTAAGTTACGTGTTGTGTGGGCGGTGCCACGCCCCTTGTCCAATTATGCTCATATTTGGCATACAGCTTGGAAAAGTTATTATGCAACTTCGTGCTAAATTTCGTATTTGTTATTCAATATTTAATTCAAATATAATTCAATAGTTACTAAATTACCTTGTAGACATATTTTGTGTTGTATAGAATTTATCCTGAAAGTTTCAAGAGAATCGGTACATCCGTTTAGCCGTGATTGAGGGACAAACAGACAGACACACACTCAGTTTTATAATATATATATAGGGATAGGGATATAGGGATTTGCAAAGCAATGCAGCGAGAGTGAGTTAAAGGAAAATATTTAAAGATAAAATTCTAAAATATCGAAAAAAAGAGCGCAAACAGAGTACGATCATTGAACGCATGTACACGAAAATACTACATATGATCTACTTGCAAAGCAATTCAGTGAGAGTGAGGTCCTATTTTGGTTAGTGCTCTAAAATTGACAGCTGATAATGTCAACTTTTCCGAAGAAATAGGAATCAATTCCAAATTTCTTAAGAGGGCACAGAGTAACCGTGTCGCAATTCGTTAAAAAATGTACAAAGTATTGTACCGAAGTGTATATGAGTTAAAGAAAATTTACGTAAGGAAGTTTACTTATCAATTTCTTAGCTTTTTTTAATTGAAAGTTCGACAAGTACTTTAGAGCAGGAAACAAAGTTTTAACAACAAAAATATTTGAGAAAAATATTGGAAAAAAGTGGTTTTAATCCATTTTTTATTAATCTGATATATGCGAATACATTGTACCAAAAATGTCAAGGTAGTACCAATGTACTTTTGTTTTTGAAATTGTACCAAAAAAGTACAATTGTACCAAAAAAATCATCCCTGCCTTAAATGGCAAACATTTTTTTTCGAAAGCGAAATTTCATGTTGTAACGTTTTATTTATATTCATAAAATTAAAAAATAATAATGAAAATAATGAAGTTTGGTTAAGAACCAATATTTAATTATTTTGTTAAATAATATTAAAATTGAATGACAAGTAAAATGGACATGTTCTGTGAAATATTCATATGTTCCTTTAAAAGTGAACTAATGCTAGTTAATAAATGAAATTTAACTTGACTAAATGAAAAGGTTAATGGTTTTCGAAATTAACTGAAACGTTAAAAGTTAACCATAACCTTAACTTTGTTAATTAACTATTAACTAATTAACTAGTTACTGCCCAGCTTTGCTTTTAGGTGTAACATTTTTTTGTATCAAATTTGGAAAGTATTTGATGTATTGCTACTAAATACATTCATGTAGTATAAGATTGACAACATGTCAAAAATCGACAGTGTTCAGAAGCCAGGACGGTAGACCTTAAAAACAACTTTAATAAGAGTCGTTTACTCAATGTACTGTTAGCACTTTAATCGTTACTTCACATTATTTTGTTAGTCCAAACGCCGGTTAAAGTGTTGGTTAAAAAGATAACCGCTGTAAACTTCCAACTATCACATTTATATGAATCGCCTTACTGAATTTAACAGTTAATTTGCACAAACGCGCGCTTCCGAGGGTTTTTTGGCTTTATATGTCTCAGAGTAAATTCCGGGACAAAAAACAAGAATCTAGAAAAACTTCTACAAATTTTTCGAAAATAACATTGAACGATAAAAGAATTTATTTGAACGATAAAAGAGTTTATTTGCGGAGTTAATAATTTAGAAAATATCAGTCTGTCTGTCTGTCTTTGTTACAATAGCCCCTATTACAGCTTAGCCGAGCATCTTGATGCAATTATCATGGACAAGTAATAATATAAATGATAATTGCGGTCCCACAGTTAAATGCTGAATCAGAAAAGCTTGACAAGAGAATGGCGATCTACACAGACAAAAAATCTTATGGTCGTCAAGCAGAGGGTCGGGTTCGCTGCGCCACGGCTGCAAGTTTTTATATTTTAATGAAAATATTTAACTTATTTTTATTATATAAACACATAAATAAACACATAAATTATTGTAAATATATTGGATAACTTCAATATCTGATCATACTAAGCTCGATACATTTCCTACATTGAATTCGACATCTTGAAGACTTCCATTGACTGAGGATCGGCCAGGTGACAATTGAAAATTGTCACAAGCTTCCATTCGTGCAAGGGCTACACTATTCGCCGAATAAACCATGCTGGTAGGCGACTGCATTGGTGTATATGCGGGATGTTTTTTCAATGAACAACGCGGACTGGGACGGTACGATCTCCCACATGTTTGATTACTGAAGCCTGAGTCATTGCTAATGTCTCGTTCTTCAGGGCATATATGGAAATATTTTCCTGATTGCTGTATAGGCTGGATTTCCTTGAAACATTCCATGTTTACAAGTTCGTAGTCACAGGAGATACCAGATGCATCATAGGAGACAATTGCAGGTGGGTGAAATTTTCGATTTGAGAGTAATTTCTCATTCACCGAAGATGAAGGAAGATGCTGATTTGGTTTAAGAGTTGTGGGTAATATTGTGTTATGAATTGGATAATTATTCGATGGTTGCGTAGCAAATCGTATTGGCTCAATTGGTGAATTTGCATTTGCAATTAAATGTGTTTGATGTGGGTAATATTGCGTATGTTGAACGTTTGTACCAATTGAAACTGTTCTTAAAATATTTGCCTCTAAAGAAGCGTTGTTATTGTTGTTTGGTACATTTTTGTTGATATTTTTATTGGGTAAGTCATGAAAGTATGCATCTCTCGGTATGATGTGCTCGGGAACTTGCTGTCTAAATGTCGATTGGTTATTAATGTCATATGACATTTTATTTATTGGTGATGCATAACATTTGGTTAAAGTTTCTTGAAATGATTGAGGCATCTTTTGTTCTGCGATAGTGGCTGATTTTTTACCCATACAAATACTCTGAAGTTGTAAGCTGTAATTGTCTTTACGAGATCGATAGTCCTCGTGATGAAAATTTCGTTCATCGTCACTGCTTTCTGAATCAGAAGTTTCTACCTTATTTTCTCTTTTTTGGTCAGTTGGCATTTGCAATGAGCTAATATTACTTTGTAATAGAGCAACGAATTCTTGAACTTTATTTTTCTTTGAAATATCTGAATTCATTGACTTTTTCAAGCTTTTGATCTCGCTATTTTTTACTTCAATGCTTTTTTTGGAGATTGGTTCAAATTGGTGGTACAATTTTTCGAATTCTTTCTGCGTTTGGCTCGTTAACTCTGGCCCCGGTTTTGTCAGTTGTTCTTTTTTTTTAGTGCTTTTGGGTGAATTGTGGACCCTAATCCCGTCAGCAGCGCTATCTTCCAAAATAAATCTTTTTTCATTGAATCCGGTCTTATCGTCAGGGTAGCTCAAATGGTGCTCTTGTATATTTTCAGGTTCGTTTAATTCTTTGGGTTCTATATAGGCTCTAACTCGTTGATGGTCTCTACGTAAAGCACTGGCTACATTTTGCGGTGTACAGACATTATTTTCTGAATCGAACGGATATTGATATTGGCTTCCACTTTGTAGATCAACTGACTCTTCATTGTGTTTACCAAACGAATATTGCGATAGATTTGAAACTCCACTTGAATCAGCATTATGACTTATATCTGATGATTTGTTTATTGCATAATCACATTGTTGGCGTTCAATGTTTTCGGAAGAGCTGGTAATCTTATAATTTTGATTGAACCAAACCGGTTCAGAATTTATATTTTTTTTAGTTGGAGTAATTGTGTTTTTACTACAAATATTTTTATTCCGTACTCGAGTGGGGCAGTTAATTTCTTCGAAAGGTTTAGATATATCAAAATGTCTGCAATATTTGTAGTTATTGCCAGTGGAAGTGGTTAAATCTAGACTATGTTTTTCTTTAGAAATCATTTTTATTTTCAGTGTTGGGTTCGTCTTTGGTAAGAGTTTTTCCGGTCGCGCTGGTAGATCATAGGACTCCATTTCCAAACCATTCAACCTTCCTGTTAAAGAGTCCAGACTAATTGCTGATGTCAAAGAAGATGCTCTATTGTGATCATAGTCATCATTTTCCATTATTTCTTCTTGGTAAAGTGTTTTTGTAGTATCTTGTAGTAAGCAACAACTCTTCGAATTTAGTAATTTACCACCTGGCGATTTTTCAACATCGACCAATTCCAAACTTCGACAGCGTGTCAAAGTTCCGTCAGGATTATGCTGCTTGCGCTTCTGTTCTGTCGTAAATCTGAGTGGATCGTCCCGTTTCAGCCAATGATCCAAGTGGATACGTCCACTTTCGTAACGAATTCGATCCGCATTCATTGAGCGAGTTAGTTGTTCAATTTTTTCATTGGTTCGAATAGCCAAAGCATGCACTTTATTTCCAAAACTTTCTTTTGCTTTGTGGACGTAAACTCTTAAGCTTTTTCGATTAGAATTCAATTTGTCTTCGATATGTCTAAATAAAGGCCCACAATAACACACATTGCCAATGCCTATTGGCCCTTTACGTATATGTCCTGCAAGGTCCAAATAGTACTGCTCGCCTTTCCTTAATGGCTCCTCAGGTAATGTTTCTAGTTTCGGAGATGGAAAGGTAAGTGGATCGGGAAAGTAATGACAACCATATGGCGACCAATTTACACCATTAACACAGTCCACATTATGTGAGGTCAGTAAGCCAGATTTATCTGGTATTCTTCGATTGGGTTTATGTTTCTCCCGTTTATTACGCATTCGTTGTGGATTGTTTATAATATCCAGTACTTCACTATAACTCTTACGAATCGCAATGTCGCGTGCCGTTTCATTTTGAGCATTTTTTAAAGTCTTGTCGCAATCGGCCTCAAGTAGAATCCTAGTTAGTTTACGTTTTCCCATTGCACAGGTAATATGTAAAGGTGAATCTCCGTTTAAATTTCTTTTATTGGAGTCGCAAGAGGCCGAAAGCAGTATTCGTGTGGCTCCGGCATGACCATATCGACAGGCAGTATGAAGTGCTGTATCGCCGTACTGAAAAACAAAATTAAATTACAAATGTATTTGACTTTGAATATAAGGTTAGGGTATCTGCATGAAATAAAACCCCAACAAATAATACCCACAAATGTTTCGCACATATTTTTTGGCGATATTTACCATTTTTATAACCCTTATATTAACTTGCTTTGGGTGGACTATATATATATATATATATATCCTCAAATCTGCGGCGAGCTTTTTCATACACTTCCACATGAGCTAGAGAGCTGAAATTTGGAACACTGATAGAACTCCGGTGACAATGCATTCTATTTTGGGGTCCATCAGAAGCATAGGGGGCCGTGGGGGCCTCAACCCCTTTTTTTTAAACATGGCATAACTTCCAATTCCTTCAAGCTACAATGATGATTGGTAGGTGGGTTGTTATTGACAAAATGAAATTTTATACCCTTTGGAAAGGGGGGTGTGGGGGCAAAGGGGAGCGGGATGGAGCCAATTTAAAGTTCTAACTTTCGTATTTTTTAAGCTACAGGGCTGAAATTTTGTACTTAGGTTCGCATTCGGGAAAAAGAGTAAAAAAGCGGAAAAAAGGGGGAAAAAAGGGGGGAGAAAAAAAATACGATTTAAAATTAAAGGTTTTTGGCGACTTCAAAATCTGCAATGATATTAGGAACAAAGTAGCCAAAAACCCTTAATTTTAAATCGAAATTGCGGAAATTAATTTAAAGGAAATTTATTTTGTGCTTTTTAGTCGGTTAAAGGGAAATATAACCCTTTGTTTTTTACTTTTTTTTATTGATTATTGTTATGGTTTTTGGTATCATTTCTTACTTAAAGGTAAAAAAATCAAGAATGCTGTCTGAGATTTAAGGTGATAATATATTAGTGAAGATTAAGTCATTGTAGGAACCTCATAGATATGAAGAGCTCGCAAAAGCTTCCCAGAAAGAAGATAAACATTAGAGCACCCATTAGTACAAAGGAGTTTTTTTGTTCGCTCCCCGCACATTTTCGGAAATGTGGATGCTTAGAAATAACATCTGCAAAAAAAAACTGCACTTCGGTAGTGGAAAAAAGGCCTGGCTTTGGTTTTAAAAATTGACTTAAAGATAGTATGTAGCTTCTACTGTCTGTAACTTTTAAAATATGAGCTTTAGGCGATGAAAAGATAAACATTTTCTACACAAACACTTTTAGCCTACGCGGAACCCTGCAATTAAGACAGGGTGTTATGAACGCCACAAGTATCCTCAGATATTTATCTACATGCTGCCAAAAAACAGAATTCATACCTTTAAAATTTGATGTATTTTAACCTTTTTTAAAAACGTTCCAAGTGCTGAAATTCATATAAAATAGTTAAATTTTAAAATTCAAATCGTGATTTCCCTACATTACGAATTTTTGAGTTGTGTCTTTATTGCAGGGAATTAGCTTTGAGGAATATCAATCAAAAATTCATATTTTTCTGCAATTTGAAAATTTTGGTCTGTTTTCATAAAGAAGCCATATCGATACCTTAAGCACAACCATCCCATGTCCATTTTTCCAAAACTTTGCACTTTTTCAATTTCGAAAAGAAGTGGGAACCACTCTAATGTATATTTTTATAGTTAACGAATTAGTTAACTTTGATACTTAGTACGTTTTGTATATCGAGACCTTAGAAAATGAAAAACCAGTTTTCAAATTGGTAGGTTTTGTATGGAAATGGGTTTTTATTTCCTTTTATTTCAATTACTTTCATCACGATTCCCACAAACCACTAGAGCCTATCTGATGCAGCTTCTTCTCAGGAATCCAAAAATTCCAAAAACTCGATTTTCATGGAATTGGACATAGGATGATCTATATGTATACTTATTCTGTGCCTAAACTTTTGGTTTTCAACTCACTCAAAGTTTATGTTATCATACAAATTCCATATTACACACTCTTACATAGTTTTGGACGTCTGGATCTGCCCCAGCTAACAGCAATTCTCTACAACTCTGATTATGACCATTTTGTGCAGCTAAATGTAATGCTGAGAACCCCCCGTTGTTCTGGATACCTAGTATACTAGTATGTAGCGCCTCTCTGGTTTCCAGGGCTACTCCCTTCAGCGTTTTATGTTCGGGTTTAACATGTGGTGGTGTACACAATAGTTTTACGCAGCGACTGTAGCCTCGCCATGCAGCCTCGTGAAGTGGCGTATTTCCATGTATAGACTCTTTTGTATTTCGATCTATATTACCGTCTAAAAGCTTTTGCAACTTAACGTTGTCTCCATTAGCAACAGTATCATGCAAACTGGACCAATTTATTAAATCGTCCTGTAAAGAAATAGACCAATAATTTATACATATTCACATCACATATAAAAGTTTAGAAAATAATTTTGAAAACCATAAAAAAAGATTTCGTAGGAAAAACATGTAATAAAAAACAATTACATGTTTTTCCTACGAAATGCAGGATTTGTGACCCGCAGCCTTAATACTTTCACTTTTTTATACTTTCAGTATAATCCTTTTTCTACATTGTAATTATGAGGCGTTCAGTTCCATAGTGTAGCGAATAAGTAACCATTTAGAGAGTTCGGGTTCACATCAAACACAGTTTGAATAAAATATTGCGTTAATCCACTATGGAACTGGGCGTCTATATATTTATTCACCTGAATTATTGCATTGGGTAAGGCATCCTGCCGTGCTCCATATATAAGTTTCTGTGGAAAGAAAAATGGCATTAAAAAAAATATTTTAGTTAAAAAAGTTCGGAAATTAGATCATTTCCTAACCATGATTTTCTCGAAGTGTACTAAACGCATTAAAGTGACATTGTAGTCATTTGATAGGTATTGATTAGACCTTTAAAATGGTACTAAGGTTTTTATTATAAAAATTTTGAAAAGTGCTGAATTTTATTAATAACTGCATTTTGAATACTTTTTTTAGTGTTACTTTATGTGTTTTTAACCTTTTTCGCTGTAACTTTTTTGTTAATGGATTAAACTTAATACTTCCAAGGAGAAAGTTGAATGATTTTTGGACCTCTGGGAGGGTAAAAAATAAAAACTGGAATTCAGGAGGTTTTAATTTTTGTAACTGAATTGTTGATTGTCCCTCTCGTCCCCCTAATAGGGCAATATGTCCCTTTTTGTAGGCCCCAAAAAACCGTTTTTTTATTTATTGGTCCTGGGTGTGAGGCGACCGCCCAAAATGAATAAAACACATTTTTAATTAATTAATTTTTTTTTACTTTTTGTACTGGGTTTTAGAAGTATCTCAACATAAAAAATCGATTTGTGGACACCATTTTGACCCATTTTATGTGGTTTTGGGAACTTTCTAAAAATTTACATTTGAATCCAGCTATAAAAAATTTTAAAAATACTTTGAAAATGTTCGCTTTTTTGTCGTTTTGTATGGGAGCCCCCCTGCGACAACTATGGAACCAACGTGGTGTTCCATCCCTGAAAATATCACAATTCGACAGCCAACATTAATTGGGAGAACCAAATCCATGCTCGGATTGAAACAAAAGTCAAAAAATATCGTCAAGTGACCTTTTGTGAAATGTTCATAGGCATAGATGAGAACTAATTATATTTTTATGCAAGCGCACATGAACTGTCAAAATTTGTATAGAAAATCATTTACATAAACTGCATAAAAATATCCAACGATTTCGATGTGTTAACTATTGTAGAAATTTATACAAATGCCAAACGTAAAGTTTCAGCTATTACATTTTTTCAGTTCGGTTTGAAAATGTTTTAAAAACCAAAGGAAATGAATGTGTCCGAGGTCAGTTTTAATTTGGATATTTATACGGTCAATTCATTTTAGGCAAAACAATATTCACACACCATCGGATAGTTTCTTCATCCCAGCCAATAATTTTATCGTTAAAGAGCTCGTAAACGAAAAATTTTCGATCGAAATGCGGGCAAAACAATCGTAGGCGACACACGATAACGATACGGTTACGAGTCTGACTTCGTTCTTAATTTTGCATCGAAACGAGTTATCTCGTTATCGAACCAAAATGTGCTCGTTAACGAATTCGTTTGTTCGTTAAAAGACTCGTAAACGAAGTCGTTGAAGAATTCGTTAACTAAGTCGTTAACGAGTTCGATTATGAAGACGTTAACGATATTTTATCGAGGAAATTACGACTATCGTAATATACGAGTGAATGTCGGACATTTCTCGAATATTTTTGATCGAGAAAAGTTCGTAAAATACGATCTTCGTAAAAAGTTCGTACAATTATTGGCTGGGATGTAATGCCTATCTAAAAATGTGCAATATGCATTGCAGAAACTTTTATCATTACAACACTGATCCCATTAATATTAAATTTATTAAATAAAAAAACAAAAAAACAAAAACACATTTTAACCATGGCCCGATATGTGAATTTGATCCCAGCCTACTCATCTTACCACCTCTCCCCGCAACAATAGAAAAAAACTAGGTGTTCGCATCTGAACACTGCTTCCTGAAATAACAAAAATTTAAACTTTTGCGTGTATGTATGTTATATTGGTTAATGTGATGTTTGCAAAAAGTTCCAGCTGCACCTATGGGCATTTTCGCTGGAGTTATGAATGGCAATAACACCAACAAATACATATTTAAAACTAAATAAGGTCTTCAAATTATTTGTAAAATGCCTACTTTTGTTTTTTTGCATATTTCTTTTTGACAATCGTAAGCCATTCTTTATCCATCAATTTCCACTTTTTTTGTTCATAAATGTATGTGTAAGCCTTTTATCACTGAACTGTTTATATCAGAACAAATTCACGAAATAATCTTCAAGACCCCGTAGCTTTAATAATTTAATTATTATTTTAAAAGATGTTATATTTTTTAAATTATTTCAATGCTTGCAAACAGATCGTGTGCCGAAAAAATGTTAAAGTATACTTTGCAACATTTGCTTTAATGACTATCTTCAGTTTTTTTCCAGTAATGTTTTTACCACAGCTGGGCATCGATAATCAAGAAATTGGCTTCGTCAAACCTATAAGCAAAAAGTGAATTTTGTTTCACAGTTCATCCGAGCAGGTAGCATCACTTAATTTTGTGCCCAGCTTTGCTTTTTACTTACCTGTTCAAGTATTTGTATCTGGCTTATATGTAAAAACTGGTTTTATTTCTTCTTTAAAACGAATTCGTATCTTTGCAGTTCAAGATAGGGTATGTTCGCACTTTAGAAATACACTTTAAAATTTAAACGTAATTGAAATTTTGAATTGCATTTGAAATTGTAATGCGGATTTTTTTTAAATCAAGAACTTCAATTCGGCATAGTTGGGTTGTAGTTTTCTACACCATAGAAGTTACTATGTATTTTGTATGAACATAGTACATTTTGAGCCAAGTGTCCGAAGTAGGATTTGTAAATAGTAAAAATGAAATGGGTAATGAATGGGTAACATGTTGATTCTGAAAATTTGCAGTCCGCACACTGCCACGCCTTACAATTTTTAAAGCTCTGTAACTCGGGTACTATTCAAGGGATTTCGCTGAAATTTTGGATTTGGTGCTGGGTGGTGAATGGTGAATGGGAAGAGGTTTAACTATGAACATTTACGGTCCGCCCACTGCCACGCCCTAAAATGTTTAAAGCGCTGTAACTCGGGTCCTATTCAAGGGATTTCGCTGAAATTTAGGATTTGGTGCTGGATGGTTAATGTGCAGAGGGTTGGCTACGAAAATGCATGGTACCCCAACGTCTGACGCCCCATATTTTTAAAAGGGTATAGCTCAGGTCCTTTTCAAAAAATTTTGTTAAAATTTTGTTTTTGGTGCTTGGTGGTGAATGAACAGAGGGATGACTGATTTCAGTTGCTTAAATAATTTGTATAATAGCGTGGTCTAAAATCGTATGGAGAAAATTTGTTGTTCGGTTGAGATCCACAACCCCCCTCAAATCGTTTAATTTTGTGAGAAAACAACCACAAAAAAATTTGGGCATCTTAGGTCAACATTAACACGGGGGGGTTCGGCACCCTAAAGTCCTCCAAACCCCCTCCTCTTCATGGGTACGTCCCTGATTTCAATTTAAAAACACATTCACAGAAAATTTCGAATAACTATAAACTTTCACTTTGATGTAAATGTAAACCGTGATATCGAATGTGAGAATTCCAATTTTTACAGTTTTTGGTACACGAATATTTTTATTAACCTAAAATATCAAGGAGATATTTTTATATATTATCTGTTAAATTTCATAGCAATTCCATACATTTTTGTATTAATTCATAGATTTTGGAGTGTTCGAAATCGGATCTCCAGCGACCAAAAAAATTTTCTCCATACGATTTTGGACCACGCTAGTATGTATGTATGTATGGGGTTGTTCCCTTATAACTCAAGAAATACTTCAACAATTTTAATGAAACACATGTCAAAATGTAAGTTACATCCCTGGCCTGTTGTGTAAAGGTTGGAACACTCAGGTCGTATAAGTTGGGACACGACTTTTTTTACTGTAATTTGTTCTTATTTTATACTTAACCTTTTTCTGAGCCCCAAATGGACATATCAAATGTTATTTTCAAACCCCCATACAATCAAAGTTTACAAATACCACAACACAAAAAATTTGGTCTCAAAACCCCATTTTGAGCCATTTCTATGTGGTTTTGGAGCTGCGGACCACATCCAAAATCCGTTTCTAAAAATTTCCAATCAAATCCACAAAAAAAATTATGTCTCAAGACCCCATTTTGACCCATTTATGTGGTTTTGCAAGCATGGACCATGTCGAAAATCCATTTCTAAACATTTCCAAATGAAAACAGCAATAACAAAAGTTGGAAAATTATTACTTTTTTTTTGTCTATATGAGAGCCCACCCTAGTTTTTGTCCGATTTTACTGATTCTCAAACTTGCTCTTACTTTTGAAGTGAAAAACATGTTCCCAAAGTTTCAAGTCGATATCTCCAAAACTGCGACCGCTATCGTGCGGACAGGCGGACAGACAGACTAAACCGACTCCGGCGGTGATACTGACCAAAAGTATATACTTTTCCATACCGGACACGCCTCCTTATGGGCGTTACAAACGTTGAGTCAAAGTTAGTATACCCTGCCACTGTGTGTGTGGGGGTATAAAAATAGTTCGTAATACAAATAGAAAGCTTACTTTAATTCATAAAACTTTCAACAAATAAGTTTCAACAAACAAAAAATTACACTTATGAAGTTACTTTTAACGTTACATAAATGCAACGTTAAGCTTCGTTTCCAGCTTTAAAGAGACGACTCAAGAAAAATGTGGTCAAGTTTCTTTTGCCGTAAAATTGTATTATGAAGAATTTTTTGACAGATGGCAAAGCGAAAATTTGCATTCTCGCTGTTTTCATCCACTTTTGCTTTCTATTTTGGTTAGTGCAATAAATTTGACATCGGATAATGTCAAATTTTCTAATGAAATTGGAAACAATTCCAAATTTCTTAATAGATCACAGAGTGGCCGTGTCGCTGGATTGTTTCCAGTAACCAAAATAGAAAGCAAAAGTGTATGAAAACAGCGACAATGCAAATTTTCGCTTTGACATCTGTCAAAAAATTTGTTATCTTTAACAATATTTGAGAAAAAATTGGAAAATAAGTTGATTCAATTAGTTTTTTATTAATGTAATATCTCCGCATATATTGTACCAAAAATGTCAATGTAGTACCAATGTACTTTTGTCTTGAATTTTCGGTGCAAAGCTACCCCTTTTTCACTACCACTCTAAGAGCACTATCATTTCCATGACGAAGAATCTGACAAACAGCTAATAAGAACTGCGGTAGTGAAAACGGGATAGAAAATTTTGCACCGAAAATCTAAATAAAAAAATAACGCTTCCAAATTGACGCCGCAACATGTCACACAGCTCGTGCCACAATTGATTTACTGAAGGAAACTTTTGGTAACCCTATAATTTCACGTTCCGGACCCGTGAATTGGCCTCTAAGATCGTGCGATTTAACGCCGCTAGACTACTTTCTGTGGGGATATGTGAAGTCGCTACACACAAAAATCGGTAGATCTAACCGAAAAAGACTGTTAAAAACGCTCCAACCGATGAGAAGTGTTTGGTGTACTTCATTGGAGGTAAAATTACAAAAAGGGTACGTAAGTTCACCGATAATGGAGGTAAGCTTACCTTAATAATTTATTGGTTTACAATTTTAATTGTAAACTTACCGCAAAAGTTTGTTACGCTACAAATTTTTTTGGTGGGGGTGCAATAAAGCCGAGTGAAATAATCTTATCCAAAATCATGAGCATCAAGAAGATGTAATCAATTAAGAATTAGCCAATTCCATAATAACCAAATGTGCAAATGTTTCATATCTAATAATAACATATCTTTGAAGAGGAATGCAGATAATTTAAAGATTTAGTACAGTTCGATACGCATAGCTCATGCTGAACATGTAAGCTAATTATCCTTTTTTCTCAATATAAGCGCCGCAGACAAAAATTTGGTACAGCAAATCGCGCGATTTTTTGTACTAAATTTTCATTTAAAAACTATTTTTTTTGTCTGAAATAGATGAAATTCCTATACTGTGTCCAATTTGTCGGCAAATAGTTATTTTGAAATTACGGCTTTATTTCACTTTGAAAGAGAAATAAGACCGTACGGCCTTATTTCTCTTTCATTTTTGTCTGTGTATAATTACAAAAAGGGTACGTAATTTAATCGATGAGTGAGGTTATTAATAATTTGTTGGTTTACTATTTTAATTGTAAACTTACCGCAAAAGTTTGTTACGCTACAAATTTTTTTAATTAGAAAACTGGATTTGTTACATTTGTTTTTTTTTTCATTTGAAAACAAATGAATGTTAAAAAAAATTAAATATTAGCTTGAGCGGACAACTGACACAAGCTCTTATTTTCAAAAATTAGTATTACAAATGCAGTATTAACTACAAGCAAAAAACTCTGTTTGGCTCTGCTCAAGCTGCCTCTATAAGGCAAAACATTCAAAACACGATTGAGAATTCTTCTTTCTTTGAATCCCAATGGTAAATTGCCTAAGTTGGTGAAAATTCTAATTTAAAAAACAATTGCGGTAAAAGAACATACAATTTCTGTAAAACAAAAATTTTGTTCGGTTATTTCAACTATTTTTTTATTCATTTTTTGTCAGTTTAATTTATCTGCCAGCTCGGTTAAAAAATTTACAATTTTCATACATTTTGTAATTCTAGAGTGTCCATGTCTGGGTTTGAGTGAGAGCACAGGATAGCAGTGTCGTAAGCAAAAGTCGATATAAGAGTTCTATCGCTTTTGGGCATATCTGCAGTATAGAGAATATAAAGCAGGGAAGCGAGGACACTGCCTTGAGGTACTCCGGCCAGTATTTCGTATCGGGAGACAAAGCTTTTATATTTCACTACAAATTTTCTATTCGTGAGATAGTTTTTGAGCAGGCAGTGCATATTAGCGGGAAGAATATGCTGTAATTTGTAAATAAGTCCTTCGTGCCAGACTTTATCGAAGGCCTGGGTGATATCGAGAAAAACAGCGGAGCAGTATGGTTTCTTTTAGAAAGTGTTTCTTATTGAGTCTACAATACGGTGCACTTGTTCGATAGTGCCATGCTTTTCTCGGAAGCCAAACTGGTGATCGGGAATCACTTGTTTTTCTGTAATTTTGGGTGAAATCAATTTTATTAGAAGTTTTTCGAAGAGTTTCGATAACACAGAGAGCAAACTTATGGGGCGGTATGATGTCACATTGCTGGGATTTTTTCCAGGTTTGGGAATCATTGTAACTTGAGAAAGTTTCCAATCATCTGGGTAGTGCCATGTTCTAAGGATTGCGTTAAATATGTGCAATAAATGGTCTTTTTTTGGATCCAGGCATTTAATTATTGCATCCATAAGTTAATTTTTCTTAATCGCGACTGTACAGGAGCTATTGAGTGGGATTAATGTTGGTAATGGGATATCACCAGTTGTCTCGTTCGGGGTGAATACGGTTTTTAGGTGGTTGGCAGCACCTTTTTCTGCATCGCTTCTTGCCCAGTTTCCATTTGGCAGCCGTAGTTCTGCCGGTTTTTTCATATTTTTAGCAGCTCGCCAGAGAGAGTAATTTGTTGATTTTGTGGGTGCGAGATGTTCAACGAGTCTCTTTCAACAACTCGTCTCTTTGTAGATTTTGAGTGATATCTCTTTGTAGATTTTGAGTGATATCTGTTAATTGTTTTTTCAAAGTGGGCTATCTGTGATTTTGCCATTCACGACGTATTTTTCTTTTATTTTTTGAAGCTGCTCTATATGTTTTGGAGTACATTTTGTACACACAAAAAAAAAGTCGGTTTAATCTAACCGAAAAAGGCGGTTAAAAACGCTCCAACCCTCCAATGTCGGTACGTTTAACCGATGAGCTACCAACCTACCAGCTCGGTTAAAAAATTTACAATTTTCATACATTTTGAACAGTTGTATGTTAACCACTTTTTTCGGTTAATTTTATCGAAAAAAGTGAGTTGAGCTATTTTGGATTTTGGGCTGTAGTGGCCGCTGCAGCTGCTTGGGAAAGCAATAGTGTGAATCGTTTTAGTGACACATTAAGGTTAATGTGAGAGCTTATATACTTTCGATATTTGAGTCAGTTTGTGAGTTTACTAGTCAATTTATCTGGGGGGTTGACCTCAGAGCTTGGGGTGTACTTTATTGTGATAATAGTAGGCGTATGGTCTGATGAGAGATCTAGAGAAGATTCTATAGTCAATTGGCTCCTTTTTACAGTTTTAAATACTGGAAAGGTTATGACGTCGGGAGTTTTTCGACTGTCAGTTGGCCAATAAGTTGGAGTGCTAGAGGAGACAACGTCAAGGCCGATTTGACAGAGTTCAACAGGAGCCTGCCCTTTGGTGATAACAGGCGAGAGCCCCAATATGTGTGTTTGGCGTTGAAGTAGCCTGCAACAAGAAATTTTGGTCCAAGAGAATGGAAAAAAATCTGGAATTGTTGCTCAGTTACTTTGTGTCTGGGCGGGCAGTATATAGGAGGGTTGGTGATTTTCCACACTTCGAAGCCTTCGAAGCTTCGAAGTTTTATTCGAAGTTTCGAAGACTTCGAAGACTTCGAAGTTATAACGTGCTTCGAACATATCGAAGCTTCGAAGGTTAAAAAACTTCGAAGCTTCGAAGTCTTCGATTTTTTCTTTGGAATAATATAAATGTACGAGTTGCCTTTTTTGGGCGAATCAGGCCAAGTTGATTCATGTCAGGTGGGATTAGAACCACCAGGTGCGTCCTTGGACTTTTTTTGAATGATTCATGTCAGGTGGGATTACAGCTGCCACCAGGTGCGTTTTTGGGACTTTTATGGTTGAATCATGTCAGGTGGGATTACAGCTGCCACCAAGTGCGTCCTTGCACCAAAACGTTCGGATAAGTGGGGTTTTATATCCGCTCTGTAATCCCACCTGACATGATTCACCCATAAAAGTCCCAAAGACGCGCCCAGTGGCAGCTGTAATCCCACCTGACATGAATCACCCAAAAAAGTTCCAAAGACACACCTGGTGGCATCTGTAATCCCACCTGGCATGATTCATCTTGGCCTGATTCGCCCAAAAAAGACTAGTAGTACAATTATATTATTCTAAAATAAAAATCGAAAACTTCGAAGCTTCAAAGTTTTTTAACCTTCGAATCTTCGATATATTCGAAGCACATTATTTACGAAGAACTTCGTGTAAACTTCGAAGCTTCGTCTAAAAAAACTTCGAAGCTTCGAAGTATTCGAAGTCTTCGGAAAAACTTCGAAGCTTCGAACTTCGTCGTATTCGAAGTTTCGAAGGCTTCGAAGGAAAGTAACAGCTAAGGCATTCAATCCCGAAGTGTTTTTTAAAATCCCGCGATTTCGGGATTTGAAATCACAATCCCGGGATCCCGGAATTTGTTCGGGATTTTCGGGATTTTCCAATTAAATACAATAGTTAATATAAAATTAAAGAAAAAAATGTTGCAACAATATTTTAAGTTTAATTCGACAAAGAAAACATATTTAATAAATATTACATTAAACAAAACAAATAATTTTTAAATAAATATAGTCAAACAAAAAGTAATTCTTTTTAAATTAGATTGATCGAACAATTATTTTTTTTGCCACTCTGAATCCGAATATAATCATAAAATTCTGCCAGTTCCATTTCATGCTAAACACGAAAAACTTACTTTCAGTAGTTTTAGTATTATAGCGGGAACGGATAACCAATTGTTGTTTAAATTGGTGTCCATTCAAAAGTAAAACACACACAAAACCATTTATCTAATTCGTAAAGTTTTCAATATACGGTCAACAAAATAATTTTAACTTACATCTTTTTTGAAAAAAAATATGGTTTTAATTGAAAATATTTTATTCAGATCGATAAAAATTGTTTGTCATTGACAAAAATCTTGTAAATTTTTGTGTGTTTGCAGCACTAAATCTACAAAAGTGTGTTTTTTAAATTTACCAATTAGATTGAAAGTAAATGCACGGAAGTATTTTTGTGGAAAAACGTCAAAAATATCTTAAACAATGCATAAAAAATGAATTTTTGAATCCCGGGATTCCGGACTCAAAATCCCGGGTTTCCAGGATTGAGAAAACTTCCGGGATCCCGGGATTTCGGGATTCGGGATCCCGGGATTGAATGCCTTAGTAACAGCCCTAGTATATAGCTGTTAATGTTAGGCCTTTTAAGTATTCATCGAGAGAAATACTTGTCGCTTGAATATATTCTGTGCAATAATTCTGTAGAGCGTAATGCTTTATTCGACTTTTTATGAGAATAGCGGAACAACCTCTAGCTTTTCCGCTTGGATGCTTTGTGTCATAGAGTCTATATCCAGGTAGATTGAAAAAGTGTTTTTCAGTGAAGTGAGTTTCAGAGATTAGCATAACGTCTATGCTGGACTCTTTAAAGAACTCGAGAAGTTCTACTTGTGAAGACACAGGCCGTTTGCATTCCAAAATGATATTTATACCCCCACACACACTGTGGCAGGGTATACTCACTTTGTCACAACGTTTGTAACGCCCATAAGGAGGCGTGTCCGGTATGGAAAAGTATATATATTCTTGATCAGCATCACCTCCTGAGTCGATTTAGCGATGTCCGTCTGTCTGTCCGTCTGTCCGTCTGTCCGTCTGTCCGTCTGTCCGTCTGACCGTCTGTCCGTCTGTCCGTCTGTCCGTCTGTCCGTCTGTCCGTCTGTCCGTCTGTCCGTCTGTCCGTCCGCACGATAGAGGTCGCAGTTTTGGAGATATCGACTTGAAACTTTGGGTACATGTTTTTCTCGTGAATACTGAGATCAAGTTCGAGAATCAGCCAAATCGGATAAAAACTGGGCGTGGCTCCCATACACCAAAAAAAAGGTAAAAATTTTTTATTGTTGTATTCGATTGGAAATGTTTAGAAACGTATTTTTGACATGGTCCGAGGTTCCGAAGCCACATATATAAGGGTCTAAATGGGGTCTTGAGACCAATTTTTTTTTTTTGTGGATTTAATTGGAAATTTTTAGAAATGGATTTTGGACATGGTCCGGGCTCCAAAATCACCTATAACTGACTCAAAATAGGGTCTTGAGACCACATTTGTATATGTTCGAGGACAAAAACTGGGCGTGGCTCCCATAGACCGAAAAAAAAGGTAAAAACTTTTTATTGTTGTATTCGATTGGAAATGTTTAGAAACGTATTTTTGACATGGTCCGAGGTTCCGAAGCCACATATATAAGGGTCTAAATGGGGTCTTGAGACCAATTTTTTTTTTTTTGTGGATTTAATTGGAAATTTTTAGAAATGGATTTTGGACATGGTCCGGGCTCCAAAATCACCTATAATTGGCTCAAAATAGGGTCTTGAGACCACATTTTTATATGTTCGAGGTACTTCTTCCTACTGTGTGGGGGTATTTCAACTTCGGTATAGCCGAAGATAGTCCACTCTCTAGTTTTAAACCATTCATGGTTTAGACATGAGATGTTGTAGTAAAAGACTTGGATTTTTAATCATTTCTTGCATCATATTTTGCATACCAGACATAAATTGTGACATATTTTGTATAAACACTTGCAGAGTATGTTCAAGAGAAATGCTAGGGGGAGCAGGTTGCGTGAACTCGGGGACTGAGTTTTGTCCTTTTAAAGCGCTGGCGTAGTAAACGCCTTGATTTATAATGGGATTTACATTAGTAGGTACATTGGATTGTGAGGGATTTCTTGAGATTTTTCTTAAATCCTGTTTTAGGGACTTTGGATCAAATTCCAGTTAAACTCGGAATAGTGGTTAGGGAATTTTATCTCGATTTTGTATGTTAAAAACGAATTTAACGTGGAAGCGCTTTAGATTTCATTGCATTCAAAAAACTAGTCAATGCCTTTCAGGACAACGGAGAGCTTTTGAGCTGATATGTGTAATAGCTCTTTTTTGAATTATTCGATAATTATACCCCCACACACACTGTGGCAGGGTATACTCACTTTGTCACAACGTTTGTAACGCCCATAAGGAGGCGTGTCCGGTATGGAAAAGTATATATATTCTTGATCAGCATCACCTCCTGAGTCGATTTAGCGATGTCCGTCTATCTGTCCGTCCGTCTGACGGACATACGGGCGTATGTCCGTCTGTCCGTCTGTCCGTCTGTCCGTCTGTCCGTCTGTCCGTCCGCACGATAGCGGTCGCAGTTTTGGAGATATCGACTTGAAACTTTGGGTACATGTTTTTCTCGTGAATACTGAGATCAAGTTCGAGAATCAGCCAAATCGGACAAAAACTGGGCGTGGCTCCCATACACCGAAAAAAAGCTAAACATTTTTCAAGTCTTTTTTATTGTTGTATTCGATTGGAAATGTTTAGAAACGTATTTTTGACATGGTCCGAGGTTCCGAAGCCACATATATAAGGGTCTAAATGGGGTCTTGAGACCAATTTTTTTTTTTGTGGATTTGATTGGAAATTTTTAGAAATGGATTTTGGACATGGACCGGGCTCCAAAACCACCTATAATTGGCTCAAAATAGGGTCTTGAGACCACATTTTTTTATGTTCGAGGTACTTCTTCCTACAGTGTGGGGGTATTTCAGCTTCGGTATAGCCGAAGATAGTCCACTCTCTAGTTTTTCTATAATTTGCCTCGCTGAAGATTTGAATTTTAGTCTCATGAATTCTTCCCTTAAGAATAGGGGTTACATGAAATGTGTGATCACCAATAATTTGAGAAAGTTTTGTTTTTCGCGTAAGTAAATTGGTGGGGGTTTTTGAACTTTAGGAATCGGGTCTGAACTCTTTGTTTCGGCAAGAATGGCAAATCGGTTTTGCCCTAACTCAATAAACTTTTTGGGATTAGTCTTTTGTATTTTGGAATATTTAATATTCCCAGGAGTAGACCCTCTTCGTCTGAAGTAGGCGTCAACGCCTGTCTGCGCTGCCGTTGCCTTTATATTATGCTCTCTAGAGATAGAGCTACTTTGAAGTTTTGTTGTTTTAAGTTTATCGACATATTTTTATACCCCCACACTCACTGTGGCAGGGTATACTAACTTTAACACAACGTTTGTAACGCCCATAAGGGGGCGTGTCCGGTATGGAAAAGTATATATATTCTTGATCAGCATCACAGCCGGAGTCAATTTAGCCATGTCCGTCTGTCTGTCCGTCCGTCTGTCCGTCCGCACGATACCGGTCACAGTTTGGAGATATCGACTTGAAACTTTGGGTACATGTTTTTTTTGTAAATACTGAGTTTAAGTTCGAGAATCAGTCAAATCGAACAAAAACTGGGCGTGGCTCCCATACACCGAAAAAAAAGGTCAACATTTTTCAAGTCTTTTTTATTGCTGCATTCGATTGGAAATGTTTAGAAACGTATTTTTGACATGATCCTAGGTTCCAAAGCCACATATATAAGGGTCAAAATGGGTTGAGACCTTTTTTTTTTTGTCGATTTGATTGGAATTTTTTAGAAACGGATTTTGGACATGGTCCGGACTCCAAAACTATTTATAGGTGGCTCAAAATAGGGTCTTGGGACCACATAATTTTATGTTCGAGGTACTTATTCCTACTGTGCCGGGGTATTTCAGCTTCGGTATAGCCGAAGATAGTCCACTCCCTAGTTTTTCCTCATTTATGTTCTGAGCGGGAGTAATGCAAAGGGGAATTTACATGTTGTGCTGAAATGGAATTTCGAGAACAAAAGGCGAAACAGAGTTACCTCTGTGTATGTTTGGGGTAACACATTGTTGGCTCCAGGAGAGAACCGGCGTGAGAGATCCACCGTGTATAGGCTGTTGATCGGGAGTACTTGGCAGCACTAGAGATACGGTGTTCTTATAGAGCGTTGCATTGTGCAATGATGTACGGAGAGCGTCATCGATATCGGGGGCAATCGGGGCACATAATTTTTCGCGGCTCTCGCACTTTCTTGTTATTGTATCATTTTCGCACTTTCTTCTTCTGTTTCGCTTTCGTGTGAGCGGGATTTTTTTGGGGAATGTTTTATTCCTATTTTTTTGGCAATTTATTTTTTAGTTTTTATTGTTTTTTTTACTTTTATGCAGCGGCTCCGTGCAAAGTAAAAAGGATCACTTTGTTGTTTTTTTGCGGACTTTGTATTCATTAAAATGTAGTATTTTCGTGTAATTTTTTTTTCTTTTTTGTGGAGCCAAAAAGCTGGCGACCGCATCAAAAGAGAGTTGCGCTCACTCAAAAAGTTGCGTTTTTATAAAGCAAACCACTACGCACTCAAATTTTTGTAATAAAAAAACTATAAATTTATGAAATATTTGATTTTTTGAAAATTGTTTAAAACTAACATTCGGTTCTAAAACACCGATTATTTGGGTATATTTGTTCATTGGACACTCAACTACAATTTTGCTGAAGAAAATAAAATACTACAATCCATTGATTTAATCCATTGATTTAATCCATTGATTAAATGCGGCATTTAGGATAATTTAGCATAAAAAGTTCATACTATTTTTTTTTACAAAAACTAAAACTACATCCAATTCTGCGTCCAACGAGCCAAAACTTGTATCATTGCAGATGTTGAAGTCGCCAAAAACCCTTAATTTTAAATCGAAATCGCGGAAATTAATTTAAAGTAAATTTATTCTCTGCTTTTTTCCCTTTTTTTACCGAATGCGAACCTAAGTAGCCCAGTAGCTTAAAAAATACGAAAGTTAGAACTTTAAATTGGCTCCATCCCGCTCGCATTTGCCCCCACACCCCCTTTCCAAAGGGTATAAAATTTCATTTTGTCAATAAGAACCCACCTACCATTTCATCATTGTAGCTTGAAGGAATTGGAAGTCATGGCATGTTTAATAAAAAGAGGCCCCCACGCATCTGATGGACCTTAAAATTTAATAGAATGCATTATCAGCGAGTTCTATCTGTGTACCAAATATCAGCTCTTTAGCTTATGTGGAAGTGTATGAAAAAGCTCGCTGTAGATTTGAGGATATCTATATATATACTCCAGCCAAAACAAGTTAATATAAGGGTTATAAAAATAGGGTAACACCGACAAAAATTGGTTTTTCTCATTGGGTGAAATCAAAATTCCTGGTATGCAGTTGTCATTTTTTTGGACAGACTTACAACGTGTAATAGGTGGATCTCCAAGTTCTAGGCGACTGTAACGCAGTGTTAATGAAAGAATTGCGAAAAGTTGTATTTCACAACACACCCCATAACTGATTAAAACAATTAGCACAGCACAAATCGAATAAAAAAAGTGTCACTCTACGATGTACTTGTGAATTTTTCTCTCTTATCGATACCTTTAAGCCAACCATCTTACGTCCATTTTTTTAAAACTCTATACACCCAGAGAAAAAACAACTAAAATCAAAAATAACCACCTTAAAACAAGTAGAAACGTTAATGAAAGTTTGGTAAAGTTGGAAATTTTAGAAACAACTACGAACAAACTTGTTTTCAATTTAAAACTTAAATTCAAAAATAAACAAACTTATTTCAAAGTTGTTTTCCGATTATTTCAAAAATTTTCCAATTTATATTAAGACCTTGATTTAAAATCGTTCAACTTTGTTTCAACGTTGACAACAGTTATTTTAATATTTTTCACTTAATTTCAACTTTCCAACTTTGTTTCAACGTTGACAATAGTTATTTTAAGTATTTTTCTCTTTATTTCAAAGTTGTTTCCATTTAGTTGAAAAAATGAAGGAGTAAATACGATCGTACTTGATTTTACTATGTTTTTTTTCCCTGAGTGTAGAAAATGAAAAACAAGTTTTAAAATTGGTAGGTTTTGTATGGAATTGATTTTTATTTCCTCATTTTTCAATTACTTTCATTACGATTCATACAAACCACTATAGCCCAGGGATGATATTTGGGTTGTTCCAAAAGGAAAAAATATAGTACCAAATCTGTCGAAAAAGTACCAACACATCAATGTCCCAATTTTGTAATTAAAAATCTTTTTAAATATGAACAGAAAATTTTATTAAAATTCAAAAACGTAAACAAGTTACATATATTTATAAGCATACTTTAATTCATAAAACTTTTACCAAAGAAAAATTAATAAAAAAAATTTTTTTAAAAGTTACTTTTAATGTTACATAAATGCAACGTTAAACTTCGTTTCCAGCTCAAAAGAAACGACTCAAGAAAAATTTGGTCAATTTGGTCTTATCCAAAATTGTATTAGGGCAGAATTGATTGACCGATGACAAAACAAAACTTTGCATTGCGGTTTTGCTTTTGGACATTGCCGCTATTCTTCATCCACTTTTGCTTTCTATTTGGTTAGTGCTCTTAGTTTGTCAACTTTTCTAAAGAAATTGGAAACAATTCCAAATTTTCTAAGAGGGTACAGAGTGGCCGTGTCGCATTTCTTTAAAAAAAAGTTACAAAAAATTGTGAAGTGTATACGAGTTAAAGAAAATTTAAGTAAGAAAATTTACTTATCAATTTCTTAGCTTTTTTTAAATTAAGTTTGACAAGTACTTTGGAGCTGGAAACGAACCTTAAACAACAAAAATATTTGGAAAATACGTTGATTCAATTAATTTTTATTAATCTGATCAGCGGCGCACCCAAGGGGGGGTTTTGGGGGTTTGAACCCCCCCGAAATTTTTTCACATTGCCAAACCAAACTGCAGATAAATGTTTTTTAATTTGATTGGTAAAAATATATTGATGAAACAAAAACAGCTAAAAAAAACTAGCAAAAGTTTAAAATGGACAAATGATGAGTTTCATGTATTTTTCACCATGTTACATTCAAAAATTGCCAAAATCTTTATATACTACGATAAAAACAAAAATTTAGTATAGGCCTTTATTAGTCTTTTGATCCGAAAATTATAAAAAGTATTGACACGGCTATATTTGCCCTTCTTGCAAGAGTTCAATTTTCAAATCTAAAAAATCAATTTTTGTATTAAACTACAATTCATTTTTTGATTCGATTTCAAATCAAAAAATGCATTCAAAATCTAAAACCACACAATGTGGGCCATTTTTTCGTATAATAAAACAATTTTTGATTTGATCCGATGCCTTCAATTCTCAAATATTTATTTCATATTTGAATTAAAACGTCTTATTCATAAAAATTTCAAATCATCAAATTCCAACTTGAAAATAAGGTTATGTACTGTAATTTTCATGAAATAGTCCAAAATGTTGTATAACACCGTTCGACAATTATCCACTTTTTTTAATTCACATGATCGGGACGAATAGATTCTGTTAGAGGGGGTTACGTGTCTCCCAGTTTTTTTAGATCAATTCTTAAAACAGTTCTGGGTATTTTCGGTTTTTTAAAAAAGCCGATTTAATTGGATTAATACAAACATTATTTTACGAAAACTCAGTATTATAATCTGCTGACGACTAAACCTTATCATCTAGCTACAGCGGTATTTATAAGTATTAAGTTGCTGACAACACTAATTTCTATGTTCTTCACCAAAGACAAAGAAGATGATGAAATGTAGAAGCGTCGTTGTGAAATTCAAGGTTTCTGGAAGCTTCTTCTTATTTCTTTATTAATATGGAATTTTTCAGATTCTTTATGTAGATTCTTTATGTATACTATAATTCGCTGACTTCACTAGAGATGAATTTAAAGCTAAAGTGGAGTACCGTTATATAGTATAGTAGGGTATTAACTTGCATATTAGAGTTCCCAAAATTTAAATATGCATTTGATAGAGGAAAACCATACCTTTAAAAACATGTAAACTTTTTACGATAGGATGTAAAGTCATCACGTAGACTAGAAACATTGTTTGAAAATATTCATAATATAATGACAAAAACGCATGAGAGTTAAATTTGCTGCTAAAAGATTTGTACATTGTAGAGAAAAATTCATTGTATGAAAATTCAGAAAATATAAAGGAATGAAAATATTGGAGTTTTTTTAGTCTGGCGAGAAGAATTTACATCCTATTCAATGCTAAATGCAAAAATGCGATTTAAACGGTGCATTTTTTAGTGTCGAACGGTATAATAGAAGTTAGAAGGTTTTTTGTCTTCTCTTGCATAAAAAAGACTTACATCATCCGTATCAAAAAAAATATTTTCAAAATCCTGAGGACGGGATGCAAGAAAGAAAGCAAGGGATTGCCAAAACCTTTCGGGATTAAATTCTAGCTGGTACCTGTACTCACTAGCTACTAACTTATCCAATTCAAAGTAGGTCATAAATTTAGTAAGAATATCGATATAATAATTTTCTAAATTGAACAATTTTTGAAAACCCCCCCCCGAAAAAAAATCCTGGGTGCGCCAATGAATCTGATATCTTCGCATATATTGTACCAAAAATGTCAATGTAGTACAAATGTAATTTTGTCTTTGAAATTGTACCAAAAAAGTACAATTGTACCAAAAAAATAATCCCTGCTATAGCCTGTCTGATGCAGCTGCCTCTCAGAAATCCAAAAATGCAAAAAAAAAAGATTTTTATGATAACGGACATAGCATGATTGAGCTTTAAGGTATCGCTATGTATTATATAAATATTCGAATGCGATATATACGACAATCTGGGTTGCTTACTAATGCATAAATTCGTTACTTATTGATAATTATAATCGATACGGTAAAAGAAATTGGTTTGACCTCAGTACAATATAATTTATATTTATACTAGCTTATACCCACAGCTTCGCTCGCAATAATTTTGTAATTTCATGTTAACGTAGAAATGTTATATGTATTTTTTAAGCAACTGAAATAAAAATAGATTTTGCAAGTCCTCCCTCCCAGCACCAAATCCAAAATTTCAGCGAAATCTCTTGAATAGGACCCGAGTTACAGAGCTTTAAAAATTTTAGGGCGTGGCAGTGGGCGGATTTTAAATTTCAATAGTCAACCCTCTGCCAATTCACCTCCCAGCACCAAATCCGAAATTTCACCGAAATCCCTTGAATTGGACCCGAGTTACAGAACTTTAAAAATTTAAGGGCGTGGCAGTGGGCGGATCTTAAATTTCCATAGTCAACTCTTAGCTCATTCACCTCCCAGCACCAAATCCAAAATTTCAGCGAAATCCCTTGAATAGGACCCAAGTTACAGAGCTTTACAAATTTTAAGGCGTGGCAGTGGGCGGAATGAAATGAAATTTCAATGAAATTTCCTACATTTTGACATGTGTTTCACTAAAATCGGTCAAGTATTTCTTGAGTTATAAGGGAACCAACATACATACATACATACATACTCACGAAGAGTTTTATATAAGTAAATATTTTGTTAGAATGCGCTTTCGACATCAATAAAATTATGACGTGCTAGAAAAAAACTGACGCCATCGTGTTCAGCGCGGCATAATCTATATATATAAAACAAAGTCGCGAAATGTGTTACTAATCGCATCACAAATCAACGGAGCACCCGATTTGGATAATTTTTTTGTTCCCTTCGTCCTTTTTTGTTAGACATTGATTGCATTTGCCTTTTTTTGTTTCAGGTGCAGCTTAAATCAAATTAAGACTGCGATTTTTTATACAACAAGAAATTTTAGTACCAGCAGGTAGTTACTAGGGTATTCAATCCCGGAGGGTTTTGGCAACCCCGGTATTTCGGGATTTTTTTGGCAATCCCGGAATTTTAAAAAAATTTTATTTTGATAAAAAAAAAAACGTTTTAATTAAAAAGGCTTTGTCATGCAACTTGTATTATGCAACATTTTCATTGAATTTACCAAAAAAGAAAATTACAACGTTATTTTAAGCTTCACGTCATAATGTATTCAATGTAATTTGATAAAGATGAGCAGTTAAAACGCAATTGAAGAATATGGTTTCTATCAGTCTTTATTCATTACCGACTTAACAAACATAAATTCAATAAAATATAATTATTGTATTAGAAAATTAGCAAAACAAAACAAAAAATAAGTACTTGTGGTGACATTCATTAATATCTGTTGTCGAAATTCAACAGGATCACATATGGGATGCTAGATCCGTTATAGAAGAAATCATGTTTAAATAAATACAGTGGCGGTCAGATAATTAGGGACAGCCTATTCTAGTCATGTTGAATCACTTCCGGGACTTTTCGGGACCAAAAAAGGTTCGGGATCCCTAGTTGTTACTCATATGCGCATTTCGTTCCCACTAAGGAACTCATCAAATTGTTAAACATTACTCATTAAACATTGATTAAACACTTCCTCCTATAAATTTAATTTGTAATGTATATAGACACGTTGAAAAAAAGGGCGGCAAAATCAGCTTTGCCCCGGGCGCTACAATGTCCTCCCACGGCCCTGATCAAAACATATAACACAGGTCACAAACACATTTTTTTTAATAAGTATATACCTTTAACTTGAACCAAACACTTTCAGTTTTTAATTATTCGATACATTTTTTTTCAACCAAATTTAGTGAATTGATCAAAAATGTTAAAATTATATTTCTAACACGTTCTCCAACAAATGCAAATATTTCACGATTTACAGATGAGCGAATATTGAAAGCAAAACAACAACAAAAACACCGTTAATCTCATTAGAGTATTAACAATCAATTACAAAAATTTTCGCAATTCGACATTTTAAAATTTGAATCAAATCCCGCTAAATTGATCATTTCTCCCACCGTGCCTCGGTCGGTTGGGCAAGTAATTAGGGCCATAATTCTGAAACAGCGTGCCATTTAATACTAATTATGAAATACGGCTGTCTCGTTTTCGCTCTCAAAGCAACAAGTGCTGCATTGTATGAAAATTATCGTAAAAAATATTAAGTATTCACAAGAAAGTAGCGAGTTGTATCAAATTTTCGCAGCACTATTAAAAAATTGTATATTTCGAAAACAATTTAAAAAAACTAAATTCTGACTATGTTATAATGAATTATTACCAAAAATTCATATTTTATGATTTTAAAAACTTTGCAGAATGTTTTTCAACTCGTTTTTTCCCGGGGAAACATAATTTTCAATATTACAATATAATTGTAAACTTAATGAAATATTGCTTTTTGTGAAAGCGCGTTAGTTTTGGGTAATGAATGTAATATATAGGGTGCGGATTCTTATGCAAATGCATATTTGTTTAGCATAATGCTAAAACAAATCTAACTAAATATCTTTACGAATCAGAAAATTTGCTCTTAAATGGCAATGATGTGCATCAGGGACGTAACCAGGGGGGGGGGGGGGGGGGGTTTGGGGTGTTCGAATCCCCCCCGAAATCTATGAAGTAATAGAAAAATGTATGGAATTGTTATGAAATTCAACAGAATTTGAGAGAAACTTCCGTATACTCCTTGATATTTTATTTTTGTGTACCAAGAACTGGAAAATTCCAGTTCTAGCATTCGTTATTAAGTGAACCACCTTATGAAAGTTTATAGTTATTCGAAATTTTGCTGTGAAACAAATGAAATTGTTTTTAAAATGAAAGCAGGGACGAACCCATGAAGGGGAGGGGGGTTTGGAGGGCTTTAGGGTGCCGAAACCCCAAAATATATGAACACAACACGACGATTTTTTCATAAACTCCCCTTCGAGTGTTTTCCAAATTTTTTTAATCTACATTTTTTAAGAAAAATCAAAAGATATATTTTGGAAAAAAGCGATCTGTTGTTGATTTTAATTTGGTTTGCATTTCCTGGTTTTTTTCACAGTATAAGTAAAAAAAAATTATGAAAACCCCCCCCCCCCGAAATTTATTCCTGGTTACGTCCCTGATGTGCATATTTTTGCATATTTGCATATTTCCTCAACTTTTGGCAATTTGCTTAAAAAAATTCGATAATTTGAAAAAAATCTAATTGAAACTAGTTCTGAAAACGGTTTTGAGTGCGGAAAAATTTCTCCTGAATTTTGATATGTTGGGTTTTTGGTAAATTTGTATCAAAGTTTGCTTCACATAACTTTACTATCGATTCTCGTTTTACTTTTATCCAAAAACACTTTCCGAACCCTTCCGCGATTTTATCCAGTGCGAAAAAGCACTTGCCGAACACTTCGCGATTGTAAACAATTAAAATTGTAAAATTTTGTGTGTGTTTTAATTCAATGATTATAAGATATTTCTTTCTTGGCGAAAGCGATGAGGCAGATAGCATTGCCAGGCAGCGAAGGATGCTTCAAGTCCATTGGAATTGCGTGAAAGGAGGTGCTGCATGTTGCACTATCATGCAGTAAGGCCGAAAGAATTGCTCATTCATTAGCAACAGCCTTCGAAGTGGAACAGGAAGGCTCAACAACCGCTCCTGCGCAGAACGTTCAACATTATGCACTCCAGCCAACTGCGCCATTACTGTTTAGCATAGCATGCAACTTGTTCCATTTTTTTTTGTTTGTTCCCATGTTCAGTGTTTTGCAATGCATTTTTTGCAATCAACGAATGCTTCTCCATGAACTCCATCATCACTTTTATTTGAATTTGATTGCTTTGTTGAACCCAAAAAATAATTTTATTGAATCAAAGTTTAAAAATAAATATAATTTTCAACATACATCTTTAATTTTTTGGAGCAATCACTTTTTTTGCTTGAAAACTTCTTAAAACAAGTGAAAACGACATGTAAAGTGATGTCGTGCGCTGCAATCGAGAACAACTTTAAGGTGTTAAAAAACTTTCCACGAATTCTTTGAATGCAATTATTTACTATAGCCCCTTGCATTGTTAAAAAACCATAAAAATTTAAATTTTAAAATTAGCAAATATTATTTTGCATAACATTTGTCAATTTTGACTATAAGCGGCAGCAAACATTAAGTGACTACCACTTCCATTTCTGTCCTCTGGGGTTGTGACCAAACCTTGTCATAGATACATTTTTTTAAATACAAATTTTTTTAAACAAACATTTTTTTTGTGTTTTGAAAATTTTTTGTCTGCCCCTAATATGTTGGTTATTTAAGGATGGTTTCCATTTTTCCCCCAAAAATCCTGGCCATTATATTTAAGGATGGCTTAAAAAGGCGATCACCATTGGTGTCATATTGACGTAATGGAACAGGAAATCTATGATTTGATGTCCGATTCAAAAGAAGCCAGCAGAATGTTTCCAAAACACGACGTTGTTATTCGGTTAAAAAGTTTCAAGGCGGTTACAAATTGTCCCAAATGTCTGGCCAAGATTTGAAGAAGCTGATCATTCTTTTCAGTACTTCCTTACACTGATTTGTGTTGCTAAATCAAAAAAAAATAAGTTTATGAAACACAACTAGAGGTTCCAAAACCATTGGTAGTTTTGGAGCCTCGGATCATGTACAAAGTCTGTTCTAAAATTTTTCAACCAAAACTACAAAAAATTACACTTAAAAACAATTTTATCGCCTTCCAAAAAAAATTTAAAAATAACATTTTTTTTTAATTTGAGTTGTAGTTACAATTTTTGCTAAAATTTTTCATTTGAGACTGTAAATAAAATGTGAAAGTTATGGATAATAAACTGGCCGTTAATTAATTTTCGTCGACATTCGTATCATAATGTTATTAATACATATACTTACTGAATCCATTTTCAAAATTTGGATTCATTAAAGTAAGGAAATATCAAAGAATTTGCACAACTTTCATACTTATAGACTAGATTGTTAACGCTTATGGCAATTCCCACAAAACAAAGAATCCTTATTTAAGTTGCCTTCATAAAAATTGATCTTTTTGTACATTACTACTTTGACATGAGACAATTTAATTTTGTTTTTTTTTAAATGACATAATTTATTTCTTTTAAAGATGGATTAAATATTACTTTGAGTCACAGTAATGATCGTTGGAGTAATGATCGTTGGCATTGTTAATCATTTGTTATATAAGTACACTGTTTATTTAATATGATTATTATCCATATATAATTTTATATAATTAGCTTTATTTATTAAATATTTTGCTTTCAATTATATTGTGAATGTTTTCATGAAAGCGTTAATATTTTAATTTTATACTAACAAATTAAAAAATTATTTGTATTTTAATTTATTAATTCCTTGTAACCGTACATGTAAACAAACTTAATATAAAATACAAATTTATGTTAATATATTTTTCTTTCTTTTTCATTTCTTCTCCATTCTCATTTCTCCTTGCGCATGAAAACAAATTGTAATCAATCCCGGTTGATCTTCGCCAAAACCAACACCAACTGATTGGTCTGCTGCTCGCTCGTTTTTACTTTCAATTAAATGCTCATGTGCGCAAAATTACATCCAAATGTGAATTGACCTATTGAAACGAATTCGGTCTTGAATTTCGTCCACTAATTTTTTGCTGAAATTTTGTTCGATGCTGACCTGATAATCAAATTGCAAATATGTATGTATTTACTAATGCAAACCAATTGAATCGATCATAACTTATCTAACCAATTAATTCATCAATCAATTCGATGCGAATAATATTTTAAAAATATTAGTTTGCTTGATCGACTTAGAATGACATCGGCTGTAAAATCTAGCAGGCATTTCCCAAGGAATGTACCATCACGATCAACGTTTCATTCGGGTGAGTTTTATGTTTTATTTATAATATTTTTTTTTATTTATTGCTTAAACCTTAAGACACAACTTTTAAAATGAACCATTCATAATTTTGACAACCGAAATCTTCACACATAAAGATAATTCACAATTAGATGAATTTGTGTGTACCTACTACAAATTTATCAGAAATACACAATGTAAGACACAGAGATACATCTAATCGTGAATACCATTGTAGTATGTATATCATAAGTTTTAAATTTTTTTACATTTGCCCCAATTATTATTTCTTCTTTTCTACTTATATTTATTCTATTTTTTTTAATATTATATAATTTTGTTAATTCAAATGCCATTTTTAAATGTTTGCGTTTTAAGTACATGCTTTAGAACTTAAATCAATATTTTTTTTAGCCAATTTAAGCTATCAAGTCAATGACGAAGAGTGTGACAAAGACTGGATAAGAAATGGGGCAGTAAAAACGAGATTGAAAATGTTGGTCCGAAAATCCACTCTAAAATATAAAATGGGCAACTCCATGCTTGGTTTATTTACATTTTCGTACGAAATTTGTCATATCAAAAAAAATATCGACATGTTCAGGCCAAGTGTAAATTATAAAACGGCATTTCCAGATGCAAAAAATATAAATTTGGGCTACATTTCTCAAAGTAAGAATCTTTCCGTGAATCTCCTACCCCTATATTAAAAATTTCATACAGTTCACCAGGACTCTTTTTAATATAGATATCAGGGCGAGTAGTAAAACACAGTCTCAAACGTTTTAGAAACCCTATTTCTCGAGTCGATAACTAATGTGATTCTCGACTCGTTTTCAAAGGTTACTTCAACAAATAAAAAAGTGAAACGTTAATAATTTAATTTTTAAATTGTATCTGTACCTTTTATTTTGTTTAGTGTAAAAAAAATTATCTCTACTTATCAAATATGCAATAAAAACAAAAATACAATTTTAAAATTAATTAATTCACGTTTCACTCTTTTTTCGAATCGAGAACTAACGTTTGAAACCGACTCGAGAACTAACCCTTTTCTCGACTCGAGAAATAACTCCCTTTTTTATTGAGAAAGCTATGATTCTCGAGTCGGTATCGACTCGGTTTCAAACGTTCGACATTAGAGAAAAACCTTTGATACCGAGGCGTTCTCGAGTCGGTATCAAACCTTAATGTTTGCTGGGTGCTTTTTCTGTCTTCTATAAAGTAAAATAGGAACTATTTTTATTTGTACGCAAACAAAATTTCACGATACGCGAACAACTTTGAGTCGGTTCCATTTACCACGTTTTTTGGTTGCTGCAGTTTTAATCGACTTTTTTGGTTAGATCAGAATCAACATGTTACCCATTTATTACCCAAAACAAAATATACAATTTCAGCGAAATCGGTTAAACAAAGCATGAATTATAGCATTTTAAAATAATATTTGCCACGCCTACCTCGAACGCCCAAAGTTTATAAAATGGCAAATAGCCTATGTCCAATGAAATTACCTACATTTTGATATGTGTTTCAATAAAATCGGTCAAGTGTTTCTTTAGCTGTAAAGGAACAAACGTACATACAACAAACTCACAAAGAATTTAATATAAGTAAAAAGATAACACTGTGACACAAAAAGAGGGTCGAAAAATACACAACGGGTTTTATTTTTACCCTTTACAACCATATATTACTTGTCTTTCTATGATTAAAAGTCACAAAGGTACAATCAATAAATTTTAAAATAAAAATGTTTCCAAATTTAATACTAATTTGTGGTTTTTTTTGTTTTATAGATATTTTTTTTCTATCAAGAAATAAAAAGTTTATTTAAATCTTCATTCACCGAATCCAAGAAATCATAAATCGACTAAAATTTGACCAAGTTAAAATTATTTTTAATTAAAAACTTACCAAAAAACATAGATGGGCACACTGCATTATATATTAAGTGCATTACAAATAGCAGTAATCAGTAAACTTTTACTGATACTGAAATTTAGTTTGCATTACCAGTAAATTTGTACTGATTACTGAAAAAAAATTGCAGTAAAAATTAATGCAAAAAAAATTTTCATTACCAGTCAACATTTACTGGGGCCGGTTCTCGTAAGCCGCAATGCAAAAAAAATTTTCATTACCAGTAAACATTTACTGGAGCCGGTTCTCGTAAGCCGATACTCGACTATCACAGAATCGATAGTTGAAACCGACACAACCAAACCGATAGTGCAAATTTGGTTCGCGTAAGCCAATAAAATAAAAGTCGAGTGCTATTTGCGTGAGCACACAAAATGTATTACATTATTTGCGAACAAGTCATTTAAACAGCCGACAACTGTCAAATGACAGATTTTAAATTGAAAAAAAAAAGAGGTTTAAATAACAAAATAACACGAAAGTGATCAAGAAATGTTTCCGTTGAGGCATGTTCTATTGGATGTTGACAGCGACGAGGGTGTTGATCTTGTTAGATGACAAAGAATGCTGAGGGATGTCTCAAATCCAATACGGCTTATTGCAATTAATTGGTTTTAAAAGCAAAAACGTTGTACGGTCCGCTGCAGGTTTTGAAGAGACTTCGCCTTTTTTGTGTCAGTTTTTTCTTGGCTGCGTATTTGTGGTCGATCCAAACCAAAAATTTCAATTGGACGCATTAAAAATGTGGTTAAATATTACTAGATAAATTAAATTACTTTTTTCCAGCACTTTAATGTCTTTATAGGCGGCCCATTGCTGTTGAGGGTAGTCACCAATCTGTCCCATAGCCTTTTCTTTTTCAGCTTTCCGTTGGCGGTGCTCTGCAATGAATCCACGAGTGAATTTCCATAAAATCTACTAGAATTTTCTTCTGCGTCTGGTTACTTTGTGTCCTTTTTAAATATCAATAAAAATCAGTGAATAAAAATCAGTGAAATCGACACATCAAAAGGTGTCGGTTTCAACTATCGGTAGTTTTCATACTTTTTTGTCGAGTATCGGTTTACGCGAACCAACACCGATACTCACACTGTCGGTTTCGTTCACTACCGGCTTACGCGAACCGGCCTTAGGTATAAAATTGTTTCCTCCAGATAATTTCCCGAGTCAGTGGAAACAGACTGTATGCTAACATCTGTTTAATCGGATATAGAAATACATATATTAATGCAAATATTTAATGGATGCAAAAAGTTGCGCTATTCCAAAACAAGCAACTTTGCGAAAGAAAGTTTTGTGCTAAAAAATTCCCCTGAATTTTGAAAATTTTTCGAAGAGTTGAATTTGTGTTAAAAATTACAAAATTTTATCATTTTCATGCAATATTTCTGAAAAGTTGCTTGTTTTGTTCGAAGAGTAGGTCGTTTTTCTAGCAAGATTTTCTCTAAGTGTACTTAACGGATTAAGGTGTCAAAGGTACTCATTCGAAAGGTATTGAATAGCCCTTTCCATTGATACTAATATTGATAATAAACATTTTCTCAGTGAGCCACTACACATAAAGAAAAGGGTGTACGAATAATTTTGTGAGTAACTGTATGTATGTATGTATTAGCGTGGTCCAAAATTAACTTTTTTCGCTGGAAATCCCCGATCCCCTCAAATAGTTTCATTTAGTGAGTAAAAATTCCCAAACAAATTTGGGCATCCTAGGTCAACATTGACGCGCGAGACTCGGATTTTCTCATAAAAGCTGTATGGGAAAAATAATAGTAAGGCTTAAAAAATCGTGAATTTAGTAGAAATGGTAGAGAACTCTTCAACGAAGAAATCCATGCAAAAAGCATTTTTTTACAAAAATCCAAACTCCTTAAAAAAATCCAAAAAAATTTTTAGTGCTCTTTTTTCATTACTTGCAGGAGTTGATTCTTACACGGATTTCTCCCGTGGCGGTCTTGCGTTTGCCTGGCACATAATCTGGGGAGCAGCTGAGAGCAGCAAATGTGTGATTCCGATACAACGGAGTCACATAAGCAGGCGTCAAGAGAATAATGTTAAACACTACTTTCAGAATGTTAAACACTACCGAAGAGAGCCATTCGTGATCAAATTGCGCTCTGAGACGAAGTACAAGCTTTTTTCTACTAAATTCCCGATATTTTAAGCTTTACTCCTAATTTTGAAAATGCAGTTTATATGGGAAAATCCGAGTCCCGGTGGACGTGTTCATTTTGACCTAGGATGCCCAAATTTGTTTGTGAATGTTTACTCACAAAATGAAACTATTTAAGGGAGACCGTGTATCTACAGCGAGCAAAAAAAAAAAATATTAAAGATGAAATAGAAGAAAATAAGAAAAAAATTCAGAGAGCGTTTCGCAAAAGATTAGGTAAAACCATTATTGCAATTTTTTTTTTGTAAATTCTTAAATTTTTTTCATTTATTAGGTATAACCATTGATGCCGTTAAGCAGGGAACAGGAACTACGAATGATGGAAATATGTTGCTGACATTACTGGCGTAAATCAAGAATTAATAGAGCGCTTCAGAATTGTTTTGGAAGCAATGACTTGTGGGCAAAATATCAGTCCTCAAAAGCATATATGCGCATGACACTGCTTAACTTTTTGTAAAGGAGTACAACTGGTACTAGCCTGTTACAGTCCACAAGGTGTTAATGCATGGCGAACAGATAATGGAAGCTGCAATCCTACCGGTCGGGATTCTGTCAGAAGAAGCTGGAGAAGCGCGTAACAAAGATTATAAAAAAAGAGTTCAAAACAAATTTTTTAAAATATAACCCTTTAGTCTAAAAAGCAGAACATAAATTTCCTTTAAATTAATTTCCGCAATTTCGATTTAAAATTAAGGGTTTTTGGGTACTTTCCTCTGAATATCATTGCAGATTTTGAAGTCGCCAAAAACCCTTAATTTTAAATCGAAATTGCTGAAATTAATTTAAAGAAAATTTTTTTTCTGCTTTTTAGTCGGTTAAAGGGTTATATTTTAAAAAACTTGTTTTTTACTCTTTTTTATTTTCCTCTTTTTTTCTTTTAATTTGTATCTTCCCTTTTTCCCCCCTTTTTTTCCCTTTTTTGTTCTTCTTCCCGAATGCGAACCTAAGTACAAAATTTCTACCAAATTTCATCATTGTAGCTTGAAGGAATAGGAAGTTATGCCATGTTTAAAAAAAGGGGTTCGAGTCCCCCCACGGCCCCCTACGCCTCTGATTGACCCCAATAGAATGCATTGTCACCGGAGTTCTATCAATGTTCCAAATTTCAGCTCTATAGCTCATCGCAGATTTGAGGATATATATATATATATATATTAAACCGCCTCACGTTGTATGGACGAAAAAAAGTGTCCCGTGTCACCCCCTGGAAATGTACTTTTGTCTATTTTATGGTGATTCTCAACATATTTCAGCTCTAGTAACTGTAATCCGTGAGCTGGACAATTTACAAAAAACCTCTATAAATTATGTTTTTTACATGCACGTATTTCTTTATATTGCTTTGGGTCAAATAAACTTTATGAAATAATAGAAATCGACAAACTACACAAACCCAAACAAGTCCCTTATTTTTGCGATTTTTTTTAGCATTTTTATTGAATTTTTTTATAGTTTTTTTGCATTTTTGGTTTTGAAAAATAGTACAGAAAAACCCACAAAGTATTCTTCACAAATTTAAAAAATAGAATTCTATCAGAACTTTGTAGCTACTTCATCAACAAACAATGTTCAAATTTCAGAACCAATAATTGTGAATTTACTTTAAGTTTGTGGATTGAATAATAAATATTCACAATCAAATTTATATCTCAAATCTAAGAAGACGCAAAAAAAACGTTATAACATGAGAAACCGACATATTTGGTGTTTCGTGTATTCAGTGACCTATAGTAAAATTTTACGGGGAACATTTTTCTTGAACATATTGACCCTCTAATTCCCTTATTTCTGTCACTTTTTAACCGAAACCCGAAAAAATGTGCGAAAAATCGATTTAAAGTGGTTAAAAAAAATCGCAAAAATATCGGACTTGTCCTGGTTTGTGCAGTTTTTCAATGTCTATTATTTCATAAAATTTATTTCACCCTAAACAATATAAAGAAATACGTGCACGTAAAAAATATGATTTATGGAGGTTTTTGTAAATTGTCCAGCTCACGGATTACAGTTGCTAGAGTCGAAATATTTTGAGAATCACCATAAAATAGACCAAAGTACATTTCCAGGGGGTGACCCGAGCAACTTTTTTTTTCGAGGCGGTTTAATATATGTATATATATATAGTCCACCCAAAGCAAGTTAATATAAGGGTTATAAAAAGTATAGGCTCAATTATGCCAGAAAATCTGACAGAATTTCGACCAACACCGACGTATTGCATCGACAAACTGATTTCTTCTGAGCCGTATATTACGAAATAAGGAAAAGAAATCTTTGGATTTAGATGAAGAGGTAAAGGAAATGCTTGTAAATTACGAAGAATAAATAAAATTGAATTAATGTTGTCACAAGGGGTACAAATTTGTGGACCATGCAACACTAGTGTCCAAGGGTAAATTGTTTTTGTCGCACTGTTTGTGTCCGGTATGGAAAAGTATACATATTCTTGATCAGCATCACCTCCTGAGTCGATTAGTCCATGTCCGTATGTCCGTCTATCCGTCTGTACGTCTGTCTGTCATTTCGCACGATAACTGTCGTAGCGTTTGAGCAATGGACCACAAATTTTGGGATTCCTCTTATTTTGGCGAATGATTGGATGATATTGAAAATCGGCAACATCGGCCTACCTCCCATACAAAATGGCCGCAAATTTGTATTATTTTCGTTTATCTTGAGAAATACTGAACCGATTTGGATGCGGTTTTTTGCATTGTGTTGGAAATGAGGTCGGGAACGAAATGGGAATGAAACTGGAACGAAATGGAATTGGACCGGAACAAAGTGGAATTGGAACAAAATTTTTAAATGGATCAGGAAACTAAAATTATCGATAAATATTGGAAAATTATCGATAAATATCGAAAAATTATCGATAAATTATCGAAAAATTGTCGATAAATATCTATAAATTATCGATATAAAACCCAAAAATTATCGAGAATAAATCGAAAAATTATCGATAATAAATCGAAAAATTATCGATAAAAAATCTATAAATTATCGAAAAATTATCGATTAAAAATCGATAAAATATCGAAAAATTATCGAAAAATTATCAATAAATTATCGAAAAATTATCGATAAATTATCGAAAAATTATCGATAAAAAATATACATAAAATATCGAAAAACTATCAATAAAATACCGATTTTCGATAAAATTACTAACATATGGTCTCAGAATGTATCGTACTCGCATGTGTAGGGTATTATAGCTTCGGTCAGACCGAAGATAACTCTTACTAGTTTTCTTTGTGAATGAGCGATTTGTTTGTGGTACCAAACCATATTTTTTTTTCTTATCAAATAGCTTCAAAATAAATAAATACCTGTGAAGTATGCAACAAATTTCGCTCCAACAAAATTGTTTGCTGCCAAAAACTATACATCATAATCTTACATACAAGTCATGAGATATTGAACGCTTTTTTAAATTAATGTTCAAAAAATAAAATAAAATATTTTCTATATCTTAAAACATTCATCTCGACATATATGGAGCAGACCTCTTCAACGCATATTGTATTAAAATTTTGGGCATATAACACTTAAAATACCACTTTTACAGTTGATTTATTGTGTTTTTGTCTCATCAGGTGGGCGAAAAAAGCCACCCACCACGCCCACCTTAGATAATTCAGCTTGTTATATTTGATAGTAAACGCGACCAATTTTAAGTTCATATGTTAATTGGAACGCATTTGAATATATTTTTTGTATGGGAAGTAGGCGTTAGAATTGACCGACCACGCCTTTTTTTGGGTTTTTTTACTTAATTTGCACACAACAATTAGACTAGGCAAAAAATTTAAGTTCTACGACAACTCCTTCTATTTTTGACACCAAACGTATGGAGCGTTCCCAGTGTGCGACGCACTATGGTCAGCTGGAAAATATATAAGCTCTAATTGGATTTACTTGAAATTTTATGTAGTGGAGATTTTAGGTCACTGCTTTCAAATTTGATGTTAAATTCAAAAATGATGGATACAATATGACGGTCAAATATGTTAAAAATGCAAAGATAAACCAAAGCCTCAAAAATAATACATTTATATTATTTAGTTGTGTTAAACAATTAGTGGTCATTTTGCTTGACCATTACTTCCAATTTCAATGCAGGCAAGTGTCCACTTACGAAATATAAGATTTGCTTGTCAGTTCTAGTCTCAAACAGAGAGTGGTCACTTCGCATGACCACTACTGCTAATTTCCATTGACGCAAATTTGTTTCGAAATTTTGGATCCCAGCCATTAATTGGAATCTTCCATTAAAAAGGGCAGACCGCCAGGGTAATCTACAATCCTACTTTATAAAAATCTTCTAAAATTTAGTCGGGAACTTAATAACACAGCTTTGCTCGGCCGCCATATCAGATCGGACATTTAGAATTAGCTTATATTAGTTATAGTCGTGTCCACCTTTCCGAATCACCAAATGTCAGCGAAATCGGTCCATCAGGGCCGAAGTTATGGCATTTTTAGTAAACCATTCCAAAACTTTTATTTTTGGTGGGCCACAGAGGTCCTACTGTATAATCTCTTTTTAAATGACGCCTAGGATGTGCTCAGAGTATACAAACAACATTTCAGAGCTCTGGGTTCAGCGGTTGGGGCGCAGTGCGTTGATATGTTAGTCAATCAAAAGAAAAATGTTGAACTCAACTGGTTATGCCGGGAAAATGGGAGAAATCTGAGTTTTTAGTGTGCCGATTTCCAGCCAATTTGTGGCGGAAACTTCCCAATGTTATTTTTGTTCAAAGGAGGGTTCTATAATAACTCGATTGCGGAAAAATGTGGACTTAACTTGTTATGTCGGAAAGTCACAGAATTTATCTCTAAAATATGAAATCATATGATTAAAAGTAACAAAAATGTATAAAAAAAATGAATCCTCCTGGTTACAATAGATGCAGATCTACTACAGTAATTTCGAAAAAACGTCCAAAAACTTATCCCTTATGTTATCCGCATGCCACTTAGAAATGCTATTCGAAAAAACTTGTTTTAAAACATTATTTGGAATTACGAACTATACACATCTTTATTGGTAAGAAAAGATAGTTTCCAAAATTAAACTCCAAAATTTATACTTTATTACCGAAACATCACAAGCAAGCAAATGTAAAATGAATCCCGGCTCTTAGATATTGGTTGCTTGTTTTTCCTCATCGTATTTGTAATGAAGCTCCATGCAATCAGTGTTCGAAATGTTTATCCAGCCGTTGGGAGTCATGTGATAAACGCGCACAATGCCACCCGAGTATGCATCTCTGTACGTAGCGTGATAAATAGCGCGTCTTCCGAGTTCCTGTGCCTCTTCATCCTTTAAATCCCAGTGGTATCCAGAATCGAGAACGCCAAAAGCGTACACCGATCCACTGCCCACTGAAAACACGTTGCCAGGAGTCCGTGAACCCTCAGAGTCGACGTAGTAGAGACCGGGACCCCGCTTGTCATATCCCGCAAGCATCATTCCCATACTGAGACCCATTCCCTTGTACTCGTGAGCTATGTTGGCCATAATTTTACTGGCTGCGGCCACCGAGATTCGCTCCTTGTTTCGCAACTCATGAAGGCGGCATTCCTTTGCTAATACTCGGTCCCAGTACACACAATCAGCAGCCCCGCCTGCCAAAGTACCCAGCAGATACTGATTTATTTCCACTATTTTTTTCATCGTTTGCGAACCGATAAATTGACCGCCGGTCGCACGAGAATCCACTGCCAGAATGACGCCCCCCTGGTACTTAAAGCCCAGTGTTGTAGTTCCATGGTCGAACTCAATTTTGATACCATTGTTGTTGCTGTGGGCCTGGATCTTATTTAGATTTTCAATTGGCTACAAGAAAAGAGAAATAAACCGACATCTAAATTGGTAATATTTGCAACTCACGTTCTCGAATGGTGGTGCCGACAAGGCAAAGGGGTTATCCATATTAGAACAATATTGCCTCATATCATTTTCCAAATCAGACGGCAGTTGCTTACCCATTTTTATAAAAGGTGCATCCGACATTTTACAAATTTCTGCCAAAGCCATTTTCGTTCCTTTTTATTAAATTTATTAAATCGTATTACAATCCTCTTACTACGATGACAACAGAAAATCTGTTCAATGAAGTTGGCTGTCGTTAGTAGTTGCTCATGGGGCTGCCAGATATCACAGAGTATACAGAGCAGGGTTTAAAATGCTGCAAGCAAAATAGCATAAGCAAGAAAAATAACACTATTTTCACCTGAAACTACTTTAAAATTTTATAAATTTCATTTTACTGCGCAATTGTAATTCAAACATATTTCAGTAAAAGCTTATGCTTTGCTTTTACTACTTGAAAATGAATTAGCAAAAGTAATAATAAAAAGAATCAGCAGTATCTCTAAAATCAGCAATTCAAAAAAATACGAAATCATATTAGTTATGGCATGAGCTTTGCTTATGCTGATTGAAAATGAATTAGCATAAGTAATAGTAATAAAAATCAGCAGTATCTCTAAAATCAGTAATTCAAAAAACTAAAAATCATATCAGTTTTGCTGAAATAGAAATAAGAATCAGCAGTAGCTTTAAAATCAGCAATTCAAAAAACTAAAAATCATATTAGTCTTGCTGAAATAGTAATAATTCAAAAAACTATTTTAGAGCTACTGCTGATTTTCATTACTATTAATTTTGCTAATTCATTTTCAATCCGCATAAGCAAAGCTCATGCAATACTAATATGATTTCGTATTTTTTTGAATTGCTGATTTTAGAGCTACTGCTGATTCTATTCTATTACTATTACTTCTGCTGCTTCATTTTCAAGTAGTAGAAGCAAAGCATATGCAGATGCAAATACAATTTGGTAGTAATTTCAAACCCTGCCCCAAAGCTTGAAAAAATGGGTCCCCACTTAGAACAAAAAAAAATATAAATGGGTTTTAGAACTAGAAAATTCCAAGAAAAAAACCATAAATGTGCATTTTGGGGGGCATATATGTAATAATTCTATATTGCCAGTATAGTGACAGTACATTCACTCATATCAAGAGACAAAATATATGAAAAAGTACATTCGCCGTTCGGATTTCTCTGTCAAACTAATACAAAATTCAATGCTTGCTATTTCGATCTTACAGTGAGCTCAAAACACATTGCAGAGATAGGATACTGGCAATATAAAAGTATTACATATATGTTGGGGGATATTACAGAGGCGACACTCACGATATATAGAATACTAGATAACGACATGAGGTCGTTTACCGTTATCTGGCATGACGTCAAAAGATACTTCTTGTCACTTGGGCAGAAAAATGCAAGCGCTGCCACAAATTTAGCTTAATTGGTTTCGCAATAGTGCTACCAGAATTATGGATTTTCTACTGTATTAGAGCCTATTTACACTATCAGTTCCATGACGAAAAGTCTGACAAAGAGCTAATAAGAACTGCGGTAGTGAAAACGGGATAGATCATTTTGCACCGAAAATCCATACAAAAAACGTAAAAGGTGGCAACTCCATGCTTCGTTTATTTACATTTTCATATAAAAACTGTCAAATTTCGTCATGCCCATGTCAGTGTAAATTCTAAAAACGGCATGCCCATGCGTCATGGGAATGACTGTGTAAATAGGCTCTTAGAGGCTATTTACACTATCATTTCCATGACGAAAAATCTGACAAAGAGCTAATAAGAACTGCGGTAGCGAAAACGGGATAGACAATTTTGCACCGAAGATCCATACAAAAAACGGAGAAGGAGGCAACTCCATGCTTCGTTTATTTACATTTTCATATAAAAACTGTCAAATTTCGTCATGCCTATGTCAGTGTAAATTCTAAAATAGGCTCTTAGAGCCTATTTACACAGTCATTCCCATGACGTATGGGCATGCCGATTTTAGAATTTACACTGATCTGGGCATGCGAGAATTTGACAGTTTTTATATCAAAATGTAAATAAACAAAGAATGGAGCTGCCACCTTTTATGTTTTTTGTATGGTTTTTCGGTGCAAAATTTGTCTATCCCGTTTTCACTACCGCAGTTCTTATTAGCTCAGATTTTTCGTCATGGATATGATAGTGTACATAGGCTCTTAATTAGTCGTTAGCAGTCAAAATATATGAAATTTTACAGTTATTTTAAGCAACTGCGCGTTTTCGAGGGGTTTCCCATTTTAAATGAATACCCTTATTACTTTTGATAATTACTTTTTTAATTAATCGAATATCAATTTTATTGTTCGACATCACTACAATCGCACAACATTTGTGCAGTTCTTTCCACACCAAGTTTTCCACTTTGTACAATTCTCTTCTCATACAATTTTTGACAGTTCTTGTCAACAACTGAACCACTTCGCGTTTCCCAGGGTTTCCCACTTTAAATGAATAGGGCTACATCTGCCACAAGCTTCACTCGGAAGTTGAGAACATTCGAGTTGACCCAGCCTTTCAAAACCTTCAGAAGATATTATGGTGCATATGCAGGTGATGTAGCACATTATTGACAAAATGAACGAAGACAATTTATTGATAGGCCCACTCTTTGAAAAAGGATAATCGATCGCGCTTGTGTTTAAAAAAAGTGCAGTCCAAAAATAAATATTACGTTTTTGACGCCAAGTTTTATGCGTCAAAAAATTTAGAAAACAAATTTTGAATGCAAAAATGTTTAGTATTGACAAATGCAGATCGATTATTTTGTTCAAAACAAGTAATAAAAATTACATTTAAGAACTTATCGTGCCATATTTGCAATAATGTAATCTATCAAATTCCGACATTTCTGTTGTATCTATTTTCGTTTTAAGCGAAATAATCCACTCTAGCTAAAAATGTTTCAATTCAGATCTTTCTGGCAACGTTGGCTGCCAGAAAAACGTAAACAAAGATCAGCTGTTCGTATGATAAGAAGCAGGGATGATTTTTTTGGTACAATTGTACTTTTTTGGTACAATTTCAAAAGGGCATGCCAGGCAGGCGTCATTTGACCCCTATTCATTTGCATTTTTACTATCTTTTTTGCTCTTTTACTATTTTGACGCCTGGACGTGCCACACGCAAAAATATTTGACGCCGGGTCAATCTGCTCCCTTTTTTCTTTATATCGCAAAAGGGTTGCAATCACTAATATTTTATGTGCCTATATGATAAAAGAGTGCAACCCATGCACATTTCAGTTCATGCAGAATATTTTTATAAACCTACGATTGTACAATTTCATTAAAATATTCATGTTTAATTGTGTTATTTACTTACATTTCGTATTGCTTCAACAAATTTAATGATAATATAAAGTAACGATGAACAAATTCCTGACAAGTGTTGCTTGCAACGAACAAAAACGGAAAATATTAGCATTTCGTATGCTTTTTTAATACTTTTGCAACCTTGTTTTTGCTACTAAAGATTTGACAGCTACATTTTGATAAAATGAAACACTCTTTTGATTCATGACCCTAGCTCGAAGCTGGCGTCAAAAAACCCCTGAGAGAATATTCACTCGCTCTCTCAAAAAGTGTTCATTTTTAATTTTGCCTTGGAAACAACAACACTTTGACAGCACTCGGGGTCAATTGACGCCAGTGTGTCATCCCCTAAAGACAAAAGTACAATGGTACTACATTGACATTTTTGGTACAATATATGCGAAGGTATCAGATTAATAAAAAATAATTTGGATCAACTTATTTTTCATCGTTTCCAAGCTCAAAAGTGCTTGTCAAACTTCATTTAAAAAAAAGCTAAGAAAATGATACTAAAAATTTCGTTTTCGTCAATCACTTCGGTACAATTTTTTGTACCTTTTTTTAACGAAATGCGACACGGCCACTCTGTGCCCTCTGGAGAAATTTGGAATTTTTTCCAACTTCTTTGGAAAAGTTGACATTATTAGTTGTCAAATTTAGAGCAGAAAGCAAAAGTGGATGAAGAACAGCGGCAATGTTCCAAAAGGCAGAAGCGCAATATAAATTTTTGCCTTCTCATCTGTCAAAAAATTCTGCTCTAATACAATTTTACAGCATAGGAAATTGACCAAATTTTTCTGGAGTCATTTCTCTAGAACTGGAATCGAAGCGTTTCTGAATATTAATAAACTTTACTGTTCATATTACAAACTATTTTTAATTACAAAATTAGAGCATTTAAGTGTTGGTACATTTTTTCTTTAATGCAATATGATACAAAATACATGAATCTAAGAGGCCTCATCAATATTTGTCCATTTAAAATTTTTGCTGATTTTTGAAAGAATTTTTTCTAACAAATTGGGTAGAATATATAAAAAAGTTATACAAAAAAATAAGAAAACATATATGTAGGTACAAAGCAGATAATTTCCATAATTTATCATGTGATTCCAAAAATGCCAAAACCATCAAAATACTTTGTCGCGAATACAAACAAATCATAGAAAAATATACATGAATATAAGAAAACAGCAGCAGGAGGGATGAAAATCGCCAACAACAACCTGCGCCGCCAATCATAGTAAAAAAACCAAATGGCAAAAAATTGCAAGATGAATAAAAAAATGAATCAAAACAAACGAATCAAGATCTAGTCAAAGAAAACGATCGAAATAAGAAAAGGGACAAAAACACAAATGTTAAGAAAAGCCAAAACAAAAGTAAACCAACAACAAAAACATTTCTAATAGACTACAAAAAATTAAAAAATGTTAGCCAAATGCCGCAGTCTGTACACTCACTGTCCAAACTCCGCAGTCTGCTTACTTAGCAGAATTGCACGAGCTCCGAGTTAGCAAAAAGGAAGAGGAAGAGCTTATGACGCTTCTCTATGAATATAAGTTCTCTGGCGACACTCTCTGTAAATCGTGGTAAAAATGTGCAAAATGTGGTAAAAATGTGGTAAAAACAGTGGCAAAGTAAAAAATGTAAACAATTTCTATAAATTGCAAATAATTTGTTAAAAATTGTGAATTTTTACCGCTTAAAAGAGTTGGAGGCCCTTGCGGATGTAACAGTTATGCAGTTCAATTGGGAACAAGTGTAGTTTAGGGCCTTAAAACTTTTTGTACTTATTTTTTATTCAAAGTACTCGAACTGAATCCTCTATACTCTAACAACATAAATGCCATTGTCCGTACACTGGCATAGAAGCGGTGGCCAGCGTTATCATCAAGAAAGTGACTAACGTGTTCAAAGTTAACGGCATACATCTTTCGCTGATCGCCGATTACATTACGTTCAATGGCATATTCCAGCCATTGTCACGCAAAGGCATGGAACACTTGTCTTTGCCACTGCAACAAATGTTCTCTGAATCTTGTCAGTAATTTTTCAAAATGCCGGTTTCATTGAGTTTATCTCGTTTGATGGATCGTGAAAAATGGCACAGGTGCCTTTGAATAGCTGTTAACTGGTTAAGCACCTTCAATAAGTATATTCCGTAATTGCTAGATATGTACATATTTTTATTTTTAAACAGTAAAGTTTAAAATTTATGTAACTAATCTCAGAAATGTTATTTTTTAAACTATTTTTTATTGTGATTGAGTTAATGTGAGTGTAAGTATCTAGAGAAGTGTCAGCCATCCAGACGACACGCGTGCGATTATTTCCTCTCGTGTATTCACACGTATACGATGAAAGCAGCCGTGTTTTCACACCTGCACTACCGATCGTACAAGCGACAGCGCTCAGGTAATGTTCAGATTTCATGCGAGCAAGATAGGCTTGCCACACACAGGGGTTTTGCCCGGAGACTCTGGGAATCTGAACGTTTCTCCGATCTCCGGTTTTTTGAAAAATTTCTCCGGGTTTTTCATAGTTTTAGTAATTATACTCACTGTGGCAGGGTAGACTAACTTTCGCACAACGTTTGTAACGCCCATAAAGGGGCGTGTCCGGTATGGAAAAGTATATATATTCTTGATCAGCATCACCGCCGGAGTCAATTTAGCCATGTCCGTCTGTCTGTCCGTCCGCACGATAGCGGTTGCAGTTTTGGAGATATCGACTTGAAACTTTGGGTACATGTTTTTCTCGTGAATACTGAGATCGAGTTCGAGAATCAGCCAAATCGGACAAAAACTGGGCGTGGCTCCCATACACCGAAAAAAAAGGTTAACTTTTTTCAAGTCTTTTTTATTGCTGCATTCGATTGGAAATGTTTAGAAACGTATTTTTGACATGGTCCGAAACCACATATATAAGGGTTCTGGCAACCCTATCATCCTGTTTGGAAGTGCATTTTTTTGCTAAGAGTCAATTAACCATTTTTGAATAATTCTATTGTGTTAAAAATTTCAAAGCTATTTTAAATTGTATAAAAACAAAGTCTAGCTAAAGTGCATAATATATAGTGAAAATTTCATAGTTTAGTGTGTTATTTTTGCTAATTCCTGTGCTGCTGTGCTAAACTAAGTATAACAACAACAAAATTTACAACTTTGTTGTTGTATCAATATATTTTATCCGTGAGCTTTAAGCTGTCCTTTTTGACGTTTCTGATTTTATCAGTATTTTCCACTGCGTCTCAAACTGTTTACACAGGTTCTTTAATAGTGATCATTTTTCAGTGCATACTTTTTTGTCTACACCAATTGGTCTGGCACCGAACCCGTCTGAAGCCTTTAACCTTTCTCCTTATGTTGCTTATACAAAGGAGAAAGATGTCGCCAAATCTACTTCCGATAATCAAGTCAGCGACTGTTCTAAAAACGACGTTGACTTGATAACTTAGTCCGCTAGAGTGGCACCAAAAGCAGCTGCTCCTAATCTTAATTCTGCTCCAAAACCTGTTTCGAGTCCTAATACTGTGTCACAACCTAAAAAGCTTGTTGTTGTCCCACCAAGAAAATCTATTTTTATTTCTTTTGCGAGTGACACTACAGCTGAAGATGTGTTGCATCACATATCTGCGCAGCTAAAAGTTTCTAATTCTAAGATCGTAATTCAATATTAAATAATACTACAAGTGGAGGTGGTTGATTGATTGCCATTCGGTCCACTTATTTTTCAGAAGAAGTTATTTTACAAGCTTTAAATATTGAATTTTGCTGTGTCAAAGTAAAGTATCAGTCTTTAAATGTTTTCATTACGTGGTCATACATTCCTCCGAGCTCTTTAAGTGAAATTTACTTAAAACACCTATCAGTTATTAATGAAATTTGTTCCAGACTGAAACCAAATGAGCATGTTATTGTTTCAGGTGATTTCAATCTGCCAAGTATTTGTTGGGAAAGCGATATTGATAACCCTTTTAAACTGCTTCCATCATCTAATAATTTAAACGATATTGAGTTCCTTAACTCTCTTGCCTTACAAGGTTTATCACAAATCAACCAAAATCTTAATACAAACAACCGAATCCTGGATTTGATATTTGTTGACGATTTCTCTAATCTAAATATGTCGCGGTCAGCTCCTCTAACGCTGCCTGAAGATGCTCACCATCCCACATTAGAAATTACAATAACTCTCCATACACAACTCTCCTGTAACAATAACAATTCTACAACAGTTTTTGACTTCAAGAAAACTAATTACATAAAACTAAAAAAACGTATATCTGATATTAACTGGTCTTATTTAACTAAAACAAATTGCTTAATGACAGCTGATCTCCTCGAACAATTATTAGAAACGTTTACCAAAAACGTTCATGATTGTTTTGAGTATGCGGTTCCTAAAACGAATCTAAAGGAAACTAAGGACCCCTCATGGTTCAACAACGATCTACGAAAACTAAGAAATTCTAAAACTAAATATTACAGATTGTATAAAAAACATCACAGATTAACTGACTTATCGAAATATACATATCTACGTTATAAATATAATTTTATTTGCAAATTAAATTATAACAACTTTTTAAACAAAGTGAGCACATCTTTGAAGCAATACCCAAAGTCTTTTTGGAACTTTATCAATATTAAACGTAAAGATAGTGGCTATCCATCGCTAATGAAATATAATGATGTTGAATCCGATAATGAAGAAACTATATGCAATCTTTTTGCCAATTTTTTCAAAACAACATATTCTGTTGGTTCTTACCGTCACAATACCTATCCTTTTGATATAACACCTTTTGATGTTTTACAACCTGTCATTGATGAAGTTATAGTATTGGAGCATCTCAAAAAACTAAAGATTGGTCCAGATAACATACCTTCGTGCATTCTGAAAGAATGTTCTGAAGAGCTTGTTGTACCTATCACTTTATTATTTAAACATTCCCTTTCATATGGAAACTTTCCAGTTTCCTGGAAATCTTCATTCATAATTCTACTGCATAAATCCGGCAGCAAATCAAGTATTACAAACTATCGTGGAATAGCAAAATTAAGTGCAGTTGCAAAACTTTTTGAACAAATTATTTGCATTCAAATAAACTCTAGTATCTTCAAATCAATTTCATCTTTTCAACATGGATTCTTACCTGGCAAGTCAACTACAACTAACTTATTAGAATTTTTATCTCATGTAATCGAAAATTTTGAAAAAGAATTGCAAACTGATGTAATTTACACTGATTTTAGCAAAGTATTTGATGTCGTAAACCATAGATTATTAACTTTGAAACTGTCGAAATTTGGATTTCTGCCAGGATTATTCATATTTATTTATTGGATAGAAAACAACGAGTTATTTTCAAAACAACCAAATCAACTGAATTTAATGTTACATTTGGTGTACCCCAAGGAAGTCACCTGGGACCTGTTCTCTTCTTGTTATTTATAAATGATCTACCATCTATCTTCAAAAATAGCCATATTTTAATGTATGCAGATGACGTCAAACTTTTCCACTCATTCAATGACAAACGTGAAACAATAACTTTACAGACGGACCTTGACAAGCTATGTAACTGGTGTACAATAAACAATATGAATCTCAACTTGAAGAAATGCAAACAAATGACTTTTAGAAGAGTAAACCCCATCTTACACACTTATAAAATCGAAAATGAAGAACTTGAAACATTAAATTCTTTTCAAGATCTTGGAATAACTATGGATCCAAAACTTTGTTTCAACACGCATGTGAATAAAACTATCAACAAAGCAAATTGTGTTCTAGGCTTTATTAAACGCTGGTCAAAAGAGTTTGATGATCCTTATATCACTAAACTTTTATATATTTCTCATGTCCGTCCTATTTTGGAGTATGCATCTATTGTGTGGTGCCCTCGTTATAACTGTGACATCAATGCCATAGAATCAGTGCAGAAACAGTTTTTAATTTTTTGTTTACGTGGATTGCCTTGGAATCCAGATGTTAATCTTCCATACGAAAATCGTTTAAAACTAATTTCTCTTCCGTCGCTAAAAAACCGTAGACTAATGCTTAATTCAATATTCATTTTCAAAATTCCACAATGCAATGTTAATAGTTAATGTCTGTTGAGCAAATTAAACATTAAAGTACCTTCCCGCGCAACAAGAAATTATAATTTACTTCAAGTAAAAATAGCCAAATCCAACTATATGGAATTTGAACCGTTCAGAGCAGCGTGCGACGATTTCAATAATATCTACAATGCAATTAATTTCAACAATTAAATTCAAAAAACAAAATCGGAAATTCTTCTTTTCCTAACAAACAATAATTCAAATACCTAAATTCAATAAATAACTATCATATCTATAACATCTAACTTCCGCTATAGCCCTAATGCTTAGCAGAATAAACAAAGCTAAAAGTCCTTTTCGCTTAGCTCAACGTCGATCTTTACAATTACCTGCACTATAGCCTTCATGGAACAAGGAATATTTAATTACTTCCACTATAAAGCTTAGTGGAATATTCCCAACGAGGGACTCACTCTATCGCCTGACTCTTCGAAGCAGAACAGTCCGGACTGTTGCTGTTCGGTCACCGGTCCGTGCGTCATACGGATGCGCCTCTCGGTCGGTCGGGCGGGTAAGTGGGCCGTGGGATTCGTCGAAAATAAAATTTAAAAAAAAAAATGCGGTCTTGAGACCAATTTTTTTTTTTGGTCGATTTGATTGGAAATTTTTAGAAACGGATTTTGGACATGGTCCGGGCTCCAAAACTATTTATAGGTGGCTCAAAATGGGGTCTTGATACCACATAATTTTATGTTCGAAGTACTTCTTCCTACTGTGTGGGGGTATTTCAGCTTCGGTATAGCCAATGATACTCCACTCTCTAGTTTTTTTGCTAATTTTAAAAATGTTTGTCAAAATTTATTTTGGTTAGACATTTGAAAATAAAGTACACATTCTTTTATTATTTCATTCGAGTTCTTTCTGTTATTTAATTATTATTTCGATTATTTCGACCGAACGAAGTGCTCCGTGCTTTTGGAAAATACCTAATAAGCTTATCGGTTGGATATCAAATAGCTTTCTCGAATCTCCAACGTTAGTTCTCAACTTCAGCTCAATTAGCGGTCTATAGTATTCTCAACTTAAAAGGACATGGAATTACCCATTTATAATATATCGTCTTCGTTCTAACAGAAATCACAAGTTCCATTTCTAAAAACAGACTAGTAGTCCAGTCACTGAAGCATTTTTTCACAAAAATTAGCGTACGCGATTTTTTTTGCTGAACTCATTCAGGGGCGTGTCCTTAACTTAATTCCAAAATGGCGGGACTCTAGAGGTTGTGCTTCAGCTGCCATAAGGAGAATCCCGTCTCCACGTATATCTCGTAAACGGTGCATCCTATGGGAAATCTCCTGATATCGTTTTGAAGAGAATTACACCGCCTACTTTTTGTAAAGTTGATAGCTTGTATTATATATCGTGTGAAAGTTGTGTAAATCTGATTTCTGCGTAATATCTTGTAAACGGTGGGATGCACGTTGACCAGACTTATTACCAATCTTGTACATAATCCAATTTTCTACAACTTACCTAGAACATTTTCTTGTGGGATCATTGGTTCGAAAGTTTGCTGAGCTATAACTTTTGAACCAATTACCCCACAACAAAATGTTATAGCTAAAAATTGTAGAGAATTTTATTGTCTACAAGAGTAAGTCTGGTCAAAGGTTTGACCACCTCTAATCAATACCTTTCGCACATTCGAAAGGTATTGATTAGACCTTCCCTATGATACCCAATATCCAAATTGTTATTTGCAACAAACCATAAATATATACGTGGCCCAACAAAGTATTCGACATGCTGTTTTTATAAAAATACAGCACTTTCAACATTTTGCATGATAAAAACCTTAGTACCATTGGAAATCTCGAATCAATACCTTCAGAATGACTATCAGGACCACTTAAGTACACTTCGAAAAAAGCATGGCTAAAACATTACCTATTTTCCGAAATTTTTTCCTGATGTATACAATTTTTTTAGGCCCTATGTTCCCCGAGGGACAACAGGACTTAAGAAGAAGAAGATACAATTTTCTTGGGATGCAAAAAGTTGCGCTGTTTTAAAACAAGCTACTTTGCAAAAAAAAAGTTATGTGATACAAAAAATTCCCCGGAATTTTGATAATTTTTCAAAAACTGAAATTTTGGCTAAACATTAAAAAATTTTACAAAATTAACTGTATAGCCCCAGGAAAAAAATTAAAAAAATAGATAATTTTTAACCCTGGTTCTCTCGAAGTGTACTTATCGGATTATTGTAATAGTCATTCAAAAGCTATTGATTAGACCTTTGCAATGGTACTAAGGTTTTTATTATAAAAAATGTCGAAAGTGCTGTATTTTAATAAAAACTGTATGTCGAATACTTTTTTGGGTCACGGTACACATTTAGGGTGCACGAAAAAAGGTGTAAGCTACTGTAAAAATGTGAAGTATAAATTTCTTTGTTATTATTTTATTTTTGTTTGATTGGGAATTTTTTTTTCGTTGTAAATTGTTTTTAATTATAAAAAGCCAAACCTAAAAAAATTATTTATTTAATTATTTTATTTTGAAAATGTCCGGTTTTGGGCTTCTCCAAGTGTGGCAAGCGTAGAGCAAGACCACGCTGCCGTATTTTATGATTTTAATTAATGCACTTTTTTATCGAAAATGCTTTTGGAGAACTGCAATGTTTGGTTTGCCATAGAAAAGTTGCACGGGGACCTAGATTTTATTTTAAAAGGCAATTTAGGTGTCATAAAAAATATGAGTCAATAATAAAATCAGGAAAGAAAAAATTAAATCTTTTCTTTTTATTATTTTTTTTTTAATACTTCGATAAAAATACCCAACTTTTTATTGTAAGGTAATTAACATTAACATTTTTCGTTTACGAGCTCTTTAACGATAAATTTATTGGCTGGGACGGCACACGGTTGCCAGATTTGTAAGATTTATCTCACATTGATATTTTTTATGGCTTGTGAAATTTTTTAACTAATGTGAGATTTTTTATAGCCCTTATATTAACTTGCTTTGGGTGGACTATATATATAAGATATTTTTCGAGTACTTTACTTGCTCGCTGCAGAAGTTAATCTGTCCCTTTATTCTCCAAAGTCATTTTCGACAAGCTACCAAGTCAGCAAAGTGCTGACATTACAGAATACAAATAAGACTTAAATTACGTAGACTTAAATTAGGTGCAAGCAACTGGCAACAGGTGTGGGAACTGCGATGTCAGCTATTTCCCTTGGTGTGGGAACTGCGATGTCAGCTATTTCCCTTAACTCGTCCTTTCCTTAAATTTGAACGTCCTCGTTCATAATCTGGGAAATTCGAGTTCGAATAGCCTCTTTACGAGTTTCTGTCATTTTCATCGGTATTTCCTCTGTTTTGATTTGCACCACCTTAGGCTTGAGTTTAATGTATAGAATTATAATGATAGTCAGCGAAAGTATTTCTATGACACTGTACCAGATCCATCTACTAGTTTCCAATGTTACTTTGACCTCTTCTATTTTTTCCATGTTGCTGATGTGTAGCTTGAGTAAGTGTGGCAACGATATTTCATCGAAAAACTCAGTTTCTATTAGGCTTGTTTTCTTTGGTGCTGGCAGCTGGATGATATCGGTTAGTTGATTTATTTCGTATTTTTTTCCGTTAACGATGATTGAATTTGAGTAAGTTATAAGGTAGGAGCCATTTAAATGAATAATTTGCCCATCTTCTTCTACCGTTGCATTCCCATCTCGTAGTATGATCAGGCCATCTCTTAGTTGTTCTATCTCCGATGCTTGATATGCTGAAGTTGTTGGACAGTTCGCAGTGTGGTTATTTAGCAGTTCGAGCAGGCACTTATCGTCTCTATTTATGTTGCAGTAATTATATTCAATAGTTTTTTACAATTTTTCAATGCAAAATAAATTTCATTACAAATTGCGGTTTTGTTGTTTTTTAAATTTAATATTCTATTGTTTTGAATGATTGGAATTATTTCATTAAGTTTACAAATTTGCTTTACCAGCGGTATTTTTATAAGATAAATAAGTGAATCTTTTTGATAATATATTTTAACATCAGCAATACTAAGTAAATCGCTCATATACGTTACAACGTTTTCGGTATTTTCAACTAATCTTATTTCCTCAGGATCAAGTACCAGTGGTTTTACTATATTTAGATGAGCGAGCATTATGCTATATAAATTATTTTTTAGATTATCAATAACAATTTTATTCTTACGTGCTATTAACATTGTTAGTATTTCCGAATTTATTGTGTTTTTCTTGTCCATATTATTAATTTGGTCAGTAAGTTCGTTCATTTTGAATTCAATTTCTTTATTAATTTCAATTTGCCTATTGTTTGCTCTAATGAGCTCATTTTCCATTGCTTGTAAAATTTCAAAATCTTGGTGATCAGGCACACCTGCAATAAATTTTATTGCTGATCCTATAAATTCAATTGCTCTTCGCGATCTAACTGGCACTTTCAACATGCGTACTAGTCGTTCTATTTCATCTACGTCCTGCTGTAATAGTTGTACTTCCTTCTCATTTCCTAGTTGCGTCATCAAATTTATATTATCAATAATGACCTTTTCTACCATTGAAAAATTAGTTACGTGTTTTAAATATATAAAGTTTTCGAAAATCGCAGTTTCTCCTACGGGGAGCGGAATGTAAAGGGCTGAAGAGTAGTCCATTATCTTTGCCGACCCTAGTGTGCCAAGTAGCAACCTGTAATTGCAGAATTATTTTAAATTATTTTTGTGAACCTGTTTTCCATCAATCACTACAGCTGTTCCCAGATCTGCCTGAACAGTTTTTTCGTTATAAAGTTTTCCCAATTTATTTCCCAATCTCTTGTTTGTTTTCGCATATACTTTATCGCACCGTTGCAATTCTTTTGGTTGCGTCCCTTTATTGTGGTAGTTTAGGTCTCGTTCCTGTTTATCTTTTAATCTCTGTTCGACTTCTATTTTAATTTTTTCAGTTCCGTTGTGCAGCAGTTCTATTGGTTTGTAACCGGTTACAGAATGAATAGCATTATTGTATTTATATGTCGATAATAAAATTAGTTCAACTATGTCAGTGGTGCTACCCTTGGTACATCTTGCTATTTCCGCTAGTGTTGAATGGAATCGTTCCACTTGCACATTACTTTGACTATGAAGGGCTGGAACAGTAAATAATGAAATGTTGAATTGGTCTCTTAACAGTGACTGAATTACATTGGATGTAAATGCACCTTCATTGTCAGTAACGATTTGTTTGATATTGTTGAATTGAGATATGGTTTCTATTAGTGCGTATTTAACATCAGCTGTGTTTCTTGACAAAATATTTTTCACCACAGCAAATTTAGAAAATTTGTCGACGCATGTTAGAAAATACTTTCCTGCGGTAAAATATATGTCAATATGCAATATTTCCCCTGTAGCTTTTGGTATTGGTGTTTTTCCTACCGGGTGCCTGGTTGGTCTACGCATGTATTTGTTTTCTCTACAAATTTTACAGTTACTGATGAAGTGTTTTAACATTTTTTTCATGTCAGGGAAATAGTACTCGGAAATTATCTCCTTGAAATTTTCGTTGATTTCCCTATGCGCCCTATTATGTTCATTAGCTATAATGTCTGCTTGATCGTCTTTGTTTACTACATCTTGTACAAATTTGCTTGTGTACTTAAATTTAATGTTCGGAAAAGCGGTAATTAAATCATTTTGTATCTTGCCTAATGTTTCTATATTGCAATGAATTCCGTTATTAATGTCTGGTTTGATTACTTCTTTCATAATTTTGATAAGGTCAGGTACGGTGGAAAACTTAACTGTATGTCTCATTTTGTTTTGGAAAAGAGTTTTAATTTTTTTACTATTTTCAGAGGCTGATAAGAATTTGATTTCTAAAACTATTAATTGGGTTTATAACTGAGGGGATAACGTTTGTTAATGACTCTTCACTATGAATAGTTCCTTCTGAATTTGTCACAACATTTATAAACTGCCGGGATAACGCATCTGCAACCTTGTTCTCCTTACCAGGTTTGTAATGAAAAGTCGGGGAGTATAGTTGGATGAATGCTGCCCATCTTTTTAATTTCATGTTTGGATTTTTGTCCGACATTGCGAAAGTTAAAGGTTGGTGGTAGGTATAAATGTGAATTTTGGGTACACCGTACAAGTAATTTTTCAAAGTTTGCAATGCCCATACTATCGCTAACATTTCCCTTTCATTTGTGGCATACTCTTCCTCTGCTTTACTAAGAGTTCGGGAAACCATTGTGATGGGACGGCCTTGCTGTGCTAGTACAGCACCAATTGCTTTAGAAGAAGCGTCTGTTGTCAATTCAAAAGGTTTTAGAAGCAAAACGTCTTCCGAAGCTAAAATATTTTTAATTTTTTTAAAAGCTTGAACTGCCTCTTGGTCAAAATGAATCGGTACATTTTTTGATTGTTTAGAGCTGATATCGCCATTTTCTCTCATAAATTTGGTTAGGGGTTTCGTTATTAATGCGTAATCTTTAATAAACCTTCGATAATACCCAGATAGTCCCAGGAATGACCTTAGACCTCGTAGTGATTTTGGAATTTCGAAGTTTACAATATCTCTAACTTTTCCAGAACATGTTTTAGTACCGTCACAGGATATCTACGTCTTGTTTGAAAAATTTACATTTTTCTGAAGCAACCCTCATATTGGCTTCGTAGAGCTTGGATAATATCTTGGCGATGTCTCGTAAATGTTGTTGTTCGTTCTTAGAGAAAATTATAACATCGTCCATGTAGACATGGCAACATTTACCAATTTCTGGTCGCAGCACATCATCTATGGCTCGCTGAAATATGCTTGGCGCGTTTTTCAGACCGAATGGCAGTCTGCAAAACTCGTATTTTCCATTGTTTACTGAGAAAGCTGTTTTTTCTCTGTCTTTTTCTTCCAGTAGGATCTAATGGAAGCCTGCCTTCAAGTCTATAGTGGTGTAAAATTTTCCCTGACCTAAATTTGATAAAATCATTGAAATTTCCGGAATTGGATAGCAATCCGCAATTGTTTTTTCATTCAACTTTCTGTAATCAAAAACTAAGCGATATTTCAAGGTGCCGTCATCGTTTGAAACTTTTTTTCCAACGACGAGTATGGGAGTGTTGTAAGGCGACCGCGATGGTCTAATTATTCCCTCATCTAACATTCTCTTTATTTCTTTATTAACAAATGGCATTGATGCCATATTGTAAGGTCTTGGTTTGCTATAAATGGGTTCTGAGTTATCTGTTTTAATATATGCTTTTATTTGTGTGGCGTATGGCAGTTTTTGCTTTTCGTTCGCAAATACCTCTATATGTTTGTTGATTAATTCTTGGAATTCACTTTGAAATTTTTTTGGAACTGATTCGTCATTGATTTGAATGTTATTTACATCTTCGCATGTGATGAATTTTAAAGGTTCAATACCCGATTTATGAATAAGTACCGCTTTGTTAGTATCAATTTTAGCTTTCATTGTTTTCAAAAAATCGTAACCTACTATTGCGTCGAAAGTTTTGAGTTGAGGGAGTAAAAAAAAATTAATTGTAATACCAAATAGATGTATTTTACATTTCTTTGAAATTTTATTTTCCCCGTTCAGAGTTTTAGCTATGAAAGGTTTATCACTCATTGTGATATTTCTCAAGTGTGGCAAATTTTTTATGTAGTTCTTGGCAGTACCGGTGTCAATTAAGATTTTTAACGTAACATTGTCGTTAAGTCTCTTTTCCACATACGGTAGTGCCGACCTTACTCTAAAAAATTAACCTCATCTACATAATCGGTTAAGTTACTTTCACTATCATAATCATACTCTTCATCAACGTCTTCAGCTGGGTCGGGATCCTGCTGCAGCGCTTGATCAATGTGATTGACTCGCTGTTGTTTATTTAAGGCCTCATGTGCTCTTTTGAAGTTGTTTTGGTTTTGAACCAGATTATTTATATTTGGTTGCCGATGGAACGGCGCGTAAGCTTGTTGTCTAGCATTATGGCGATATTTAGAAGATGAAGGATCTACTTCCATAGGTATTGGCTTTTGTAACTTTTTATCGTTGCCTTTTTCATATTCATTTTCTACTCTTTTAAAATGGGGATTATTTCGTGGAGGTTTATCATATCTGTTTTCGAAAGCTCTTGCAAGAGCATATCGATGCTGATTGGCTTCTAGCTCTTGTGCTTTGGCAAGTGCTGATGTTAAATCCTGACAACCTGCCGAAAAAAGGATGTGGCAGAGAGGTTTATTTAACCCAGAAATGAATATGCGCAAAGCATCTGAGTGATACTTTGTTGACATGGAACTGATTAAATTATTGTTCCCAGAATATTCCATAGTAATTTTATTCATTATGGATAAAAACGTCAGTTCAATCGGTTGTGTGAATAAAAAATCTGCTCTCATAAAATCAATTTTTTATATCGGAAATTCTACTCTAAACATATTGAAACAGCCCCGAGGCTTCGTGCGATAGTACAGTGACGTGTTTGCATAGGGCTCGCGATCACTTGCTTGGACACTTTTGTGAAATTTAAAAACAAAACGAAAATTTTTACCAAATGAAATCACAATTCGAATTCGCTTCATCAACAAAAACTTTATCCCGCGCAACATATCTGCTAAAACATTACACATTCTTTATAAACAAAATATAATCAGCTGATCCACTGACAGCAAAGTCAACACAGCGTTGACGTTAAAATTTCCCTCAGAAAAAAATATCCAAAAAAACATCTGTTTGCAGCGATCAGCGAGTACACAAACCGCATCGCGCCATCTATGCGTCGCTTTTCTAATTAGGGTGACCAGAACCTTAAAAACGAGAAATTAGTACCAGTGTGACCGCTCATCATGCAACGTACCCCTCCGTCATCAGTAGACAGTGGACGAAATGGTACAGCTCATCAGCAGCTGCAACTACAACAACAACTTTTGCAACCCCTGCAGCCACAGCAGGACGGTGCGCAGCAGCAGCTTCCGCAACAACAACAACAACCTATTCAAATTCCCTCGCCAGATATACAGTGGAGTTCCCATATCGATACTGCACACGCAAACACAGGTAACTCTGTATCGTCAATTTCTTTGGTTGACACCCCTAGCAAATATATTGAAATCCCCGTAGGCCTTACCCCCATTCCTGACTCAAGTGAGACGAATAGCGGATTTTCTGAAATCGCATAACAAAGGTCGCTACTCGCTCCATTATTACAGGTCAAAAGAGCAAAATGCCGACAGTGCAGACAGGAATCAACATTCACTTCGCAAAGCGAGTACTATCGTCCCCCCCTAATGGGATAGGCATTTCGCAAAAATTCAAAAGACGAATCCCGTTAAACCATCTCTCGAGCTTGGGCAAAATCGATATGCGATTCTTGCTGAAGAAAATGATTCGGATCCCAAGCCGAAATCGCAAAAACCCCCACCTATCTACCTGCGTGAGCGAAACTCTAATTCGCTCATCAAAGATATAACTCAAAATATTGGTCCTAATAATTTCCACGTAATTTCTATTCTCAGGGGACAAGTACACGAAACAAAAATCCAAATTTACAGCGAATCCAATTATAGAAAAATGGTCAATCTCTTTGATAAACTCAAAAAGAGCTACTACACCTACCAGCTCAAAAGTTCCAAAGGCCTCTCAGTCGTACTGAAAGGTATCGAGCCTTTCATAGAATGCGACGAAATCAAAACTGCACTAAGCGATGAAGGCTTCCAAATAAAGTCCGTATTCAATATCCAGAATCAAAAAAAAATCCCACAACCCCTTTTTCGTGTGGAACTAGAGTTCGACTCGAAATTGCTCAAAAAAGGTGAACCCCACCCGATATACTCGCTCAGATATCTGCTACATCGCAAAATCACAATTGATGTGCCTCACAAGCGCAGTGGACCGATTCAGTGTCATAACTGCCAAGAATACGGCCACACAAAGTCTTACTGCACTCTTCCCAGCGTGTGCGTAATTTGTGGAGACCTGCACGAAACAGGTTCGTGCACAAAAACTAAAGAGGATTCCACTATTAAAAAATGTAGTAATTGCGGTGGCAATCATACTGCTAACTATAGAGGCTGTGCAGTCTATCAAAGCTTCATAAAAAAGACGGAAAAGGTGACGCAAAAACATGAAACAGGGAAAACCCAAAAATTTCCTCCGCTATCCGCTGCACAATCCTTCGCAAACCCACTTACAAAACAAGGCGTTTCCTACGCCAGTGCCTTAAAAACAGGTCACTCTGCCACTGTGCCGCGCAACCTGCTCCTCCTAGTAGTAGCCTTGAACAAACTCTACAAATATTCATGCAAAATATGTCTCAATTTATGTCTGGTATGCAAAATATGATGCAAGAAATGATAAAGAATCAAAGTCTTTTACTACAACATCTCATGTCTAAGCCATGAATGGTTTAAAAATATCATTCTGGAATGCAAACGGCCTGTGTCATCACAAACTAGAACTTCTCGAGTTCTTGAAAGAGTCCAGCATAGACGTTATGCTAATTTCTGAAACACACTTCACTGAAAAACACTTTTTCAATTTACCAGGATACAGACTCTATGACACAAAGCATCCAAGCGGAAACGCTAAAGGTGGAACCGCCATTCTCATTAAAAGTCGTATAAAACATTACGCTCTCCAGAATTATTGCACAGAATATATCCAAGCGACAAGTATTTCTCGCGATGAATACTTAAAAGGCCTAACATTAACAGCTATATACTGCCCGCCCAGACACAAAATATCTGAGCAACAATTCCAGACTTTTTTCAATTCTCTTGGACAAAAGTATCTCGTTGCCGGCGATTTCAACGCCAAACATACATATTGGGGTTCTCGCCTTATATCGCCAAAGGGCAGGCTCCTGTTGAACACTCTTCTGGCACGCCAACTTACTGGCCAACTGACAGTCACAAAACCCCCGATGTCATTGACTTTGCAGTCTTCGAAACTGTAAAAAGGAGCCAATTGTTTATTGAATCCTCTCTAGATCTCTCATCAGATCATACGCCTACTATTATCACAATAAAGTATGCGCCAAGTTCTGAGGCCAATCCACCAGATAAACTGACCAGCAAACTCACAAACTGGCTCAAATATCGAAAGTATATAAGCTCCCACATTATCCCTAATGTGTCACTAAAAACGAAAGTTGAAATACACACAGCTGTTAGAAATTTCACACTCTTGCTTTCCCAAGCAGCTGCAGCGGCCACTCCCGCCCAAATCCCAAAAAGTTCAACTCGCAGCTATGCAAAGTGTACTCCAAAGGACATAGAGCAGTTAATAAAAAATAAAAGGAAAATACGTCGCGATTGGCAAAACAACAGATCCCCAAATCTGAAAAAACAGCTTAATGATGTCTCTCGAATTCTAAAAAAGCAGCTTGAGAGGAAATCCGAAAGAGAATTCCAGCTATTTGTTGAACATCTCGCACCCACAAAATCAACAAACTACTCGCTCTGGCGAGCTGCAAAAAATATGAAAAAACCAATACTGACAGAACCCCCTCTAAGGCTGCCAAATGGAAACTGGGCCAGAAGCGATGCAGAAAAGGGTGCAGCTTTTGCCAACCACCTAAAAACCGTGTTCACCCCGAACACGACAGCTGGTGATATCCCAATACCAACATTAATCCCACATAATACCTCTTGTACAATCGCGATTCAAAAAAAACGAACTTATGGAGGCAATAAACATAAGCTTGGACCCGAAAAAAGCACCTGGACCGGACTTGATAACGCCAACTATGATAAAAGAACTGCCAACAGTTGCAATAACCCACTTATTGCACATATTTAACGCGATTCTCAGAACATGTCACTACCCAGATGATTGGAAACTATCTCAAGTTACAATGATTCCCAAACCTGGAAAAGATCCCAGTAATGTGACGTCATACCGGCCTATAAGTTTGCTCTCTGTAATATCGAAACTCTTCGAAAAACTTTTAATAAAATTGATTCTACCGAAAATTCTAGAAAAACAAGTGATTCCCGATCACCAGTTTGGCTTCCGCGAAAAGCATGGCACTATTGAGCAAGTGCACCGCATTGTTGACTCAATAAAAGGCACTTTCGAAAATAAACAGTATTGCTCCGCTGTTTTCCTCGATATCACCCAGGCCTTCGATAAAGTCTGGCACGAAGGACTTATTTACAAACTACAGCATATTCTTCCCGCTAATATGCACTGTCTACTCAAAAACTACCTCACGAATAGAAAATTTGTAGTAAAATACAAAAGCTTTGTCTCCCGAAAATACGAAATACTGGCCGGAGTACCACAAGGCAGTGTCCTCGCGCCCCTGCTATATATTCTCTATACTGCAGATATGCCCAAAAGTGATAGAACTCTCATATCGACTTTTGCTGATGACACTGCTATCATGTGCTCTCACTCAAACCCTGACATGGCATCTCTATACGTGCAAAAACACTTGGACACTCTAAGTAATTGGCTACATCGATGGAAAATCAAGGTCAATGAATCCAAAAGCTGTCACTTAACCTTCACTCTAAGAAGGGGCACGTGTCCTGCTCTGAAGATAAACGGCCAAGTCGTCCCTGAAAGTTCCGAAACCAAGTATCTTGGAATGCATCTTGATCGCCGACTCACATGGCATAAACATATTGAATCCAAAATCACTCAGATCAAATTAAAGCAATTGGAACTAAATTGGCTAATCTCAAGGGCATCAAAGCTAAATCTCACATACAAAGTCCAAATATACAAAAGTATAATAAAACCCATATGGACATATGGAATTGAACTCTGGGGCACTGCCTCTCCCTCGAACGTGGAAAAACTCCAGAGAGTAAAATCTAAAATCCTGAGACAAATTGCCAGAGCCCCTTGGTATATAAAAAATACTAACATCCACAGAGACCTGAATATACCTGCAGTAAAAGACGAAATTCCGAAATTTACCTCGAAGTACAAGCAGAAGCTCATGTTTCACCCAAACATTCTAGCTAGAAATTTACTGAGACCTCTGAATCCCTCACGTCTCAAACGAAACTAATATATTCCCCATATATTAGTTACGATAACTCTACATTGCCTAAATCAATGGATATAGGGCAAATAGTTTTAATCTGAATATTATAAAAATAAGCTGAATTTCCGAATTTTTGAAAAATCATTGTTAGACCTAAATTATTATAGGTGATTCAACTGAATAAAATTACTATAAAAAAAAAAAAAAAAATTATGGACGTAAGGATTTTCTCAATTTCGTCATAAAATTCTGAAATAGACATTCGTCCCTGACAAAGAATGCTCATTTGGTTCTCCAAGATGTGTAAAGGTCTATGGTCTGAATATGTATGGTCTAGCCTGGCTATTATCGCTTCAAAATTCAAAACGGTGTTGAATGAAGAAAGGTTAAGATCCGCGGCTCCTATTATTTTATTCCTAACTATGGCTACTGCAGTTTCTACTGCAATCTCTACAGTTAGTCCTACGAATTTCATAAACTCCTCCATTTTTTTCAAATTAATTTACGGCAGGCAAATTTATAAGTCACTTAGGACAATTTGGAAATGTTTTTTTCACGTTTGATTCAAAAAATTTGTTAATAATATTCTGTCACAAGAAAAATTTGTCTATTATTCTCACTTTTGATTCACTCTTAAGTATAATTTTTAATTTATAAACTAATATTAAGTATACTTATTTCACTAAATTAAATTAATTTAAAAATTTTCTTTTTTCCTCACGAGTGAGGAATGAGGACAGCAGATAAAAAAACTCACTCGTGGGGAGTGAGCCAAATTTTTTTCCTCACTCTTCATTCATGCATTTTAAACTGCATAATAATTTGTTGATTTTAAGCTTGCAGGAAAAAAATTACGACGAGTTGTGGGAAATTTTACTAGCAAAAAAGGAAGGAAAGAAGGCTTCATGTTTTGTTGAGCTACGTTTTGCACACAGTACACAGTACCTGCATTCGCATGCCTCAGGTGGCAGACTTGTCAAAAGCGAGAAACAGCTGATAGGAAGAAGAAGAACAACACCATAGTGTCAAGCGAAGTTGGTTACAATGTACCTACGTAACCGGTACTTTTGCTTTGGTACTCGAGAAAATAAAATAACAATATTGTTTCTATTTTCATTTAAAACTTACTTAGTAAAAAATTCAGATTTTTATTGAGCTTTTCATAATTTATGTATTAATTATGGGTTTTAGCTCATTTTCCAAAAAAACTAATTTTGGAAAAGGGGAGTACAACAACTACTTCTCCTTTGCATCACATGCCAACTCACTGAAGCAGCGAATGGTAAAATGCAGCAAACTGAATTTTTACTTGTTGTTGCATAGCAACCTACTACTATGCCTGGTTGAAGAATTTCCTCAAAGTCCCAGCAAGCAAGTTGCATGGCAAATGAATTTTTACATTGTGTGTGCTCTGATACACACACAACAATTCACTTGCCAGAAAATACAAAAACAACAAAATTGTTTTTGGTTTAATTGGCGTACCCTCCATATGTTTATTTAGTAAAAAATTCAGATTTTTATTGAGCTTTTCATAATTTATGTATTAATTATGGGTTTTAGCTCATTTTCCAAAAAACTAATTTTGGAAAAGGGGAGTACAACAACTAAGCAAAAACTCAGTATGGCAGAGTGTACAGCACTCTTTATGCATTCTATTTTATCCAAGCGACGCTATAAGTAAGTATTGGTATGACGCACAAGAGAATTACTTCTCCTTTGCATCACGCGCCAACTCACTGAAGCAGCGAATGGTAAAATGCAGCAAACTGAATTTTTACTTGTTGTTGTATAGCAACCTACTACTATGCCTGGTTGAAGAATTTCCTCAAAGTCCCAGCAAGCAAGTTGCATGGCAAATTAATTTTTACATTGTGTGTGCTCTGATACACACACAACAATTCACTTGCCAGAAAACACAAAAACAACAAAATTGTTTTTGGTTTAATTGGCGTACCCTCCATATGTTTATTTAATAAAAAATTCAGATTTTTATTGAGCTTTTCATAATTTATGTATTAATTATGGGTTTTAGCTCATTTTCCAAAAAACTAATTTTGGAAAAGGGGAGTACAACAACTAAGCAAAAACTCAGTCTGGCAGAGTGTACAGCTGTTTCGGATCCAGCCACGGATCCTCGTCAGCACTCTTTATGCATTCTATTTTATCCAAGCGACGCTATAAGTAAGTATTGGTATGACGCACAAGAGAATTACTTCTCCTTTGCATCACGCGCCAACTCACTGAAGCAGCGAATGGTAAAATGCAGCAAACTGAATTTTTACTTGTTGTTGTATAGCAACCTACTACTATGCCTGGTTGAAGAATTTCCTCAAAGTCCCAGCAAGCAAGTTGCATGGCAAATTAATTTTTACATTGTGTGTGCTCTGATACACACACAACAATTCTCTTGCCAGAAAACACAAAAACAACAAAATTGTTTTTGGTTTAATTGGCGTACCCTCCATATGTTTATTTAATAAAAAATTCAGATTTTTATTGAGCTTTTCATAATTTATGTATTAATTATGGGTTTTAGCTCATTTTCCAAAAAACTAATTTTGGAAAAGGGGAGTACAACAACTAAGCAAAAACTCAGTCTGGCAGAGTGTACAGCTGTTTCGGATCCAGCCACGGATCCTCGTCAGCACTCTTTATGCATTCTATTTTATCCAAGCGACGCTATAAGTAAGTATTGGTATGACGCACAAGAGAATTACTTCTCCTTTGCATCACACGCCAACTCACTGAAGCAGCGAATGGTAAAATGCAGCAAACTGAATTTTTACTTGTTGTTGTATAGCAACCTACTACTATGCCTGGTTGAAGAATTTCCTCACAGTCCCAGCAAGCAAGTTGCATGGCAAATGAATTTTTACATTGTGTGTGCTCTGATACACACACAACAATTCACTTGCCAGAAAATACAAAAACAACAAAATTGTTTTTGGTTTAATTGGCGTACCCTCCATATGTTTATTTAATAAAAAATTCAGATTTTTATTGAGCTTTTCATAATTTATGTATTTATAATTTTGGAAAAGGGGAGTACAACAACTAAGCAAAAACTCAGTCTGGCAGAGTATACAGCTGTTTCGGATCCAGCCACGGATCCTCGTCAGCACTCTTTATGCATTCTATTTTATCCAAGCGACGCTATAAGTAAGTATTGGTATGACGCACAAGAGAATTACTTCTCCTTTGCATCACACGCCAACTCACTGAAGCAGCGAATGGTAAAATGCAGCAAACTGAATTTTTACTTGTTGTTGTATAGCAACCTACTACTATGCCTGGTTGAAGAATTTCCTCAAAGTCCCAGCAAGCAAGTTGCATGTCAAATGAATTTTTACATTGTGTGTGCTCTGATACACACACAACAATTCACTTGCTAGAAAATACAAAAACAACAAAATTGTTTTTGGTTTAATTGGCGTACCCTCCATATGTTTATTTAGTAAAAAATTCAGATTTTTATTGAGCTTTTCATAATTTATGTATTAATTATGGGTTTTAGCTCATTTTCCAAAAAACTAATTTTGGAAAAGGGGAGTACAACAACTAAGCAAAAACTCAGTCTGGCAGAGTGTACAGCTGTTTCGGATCCAGCCACGGATCCTCGTCAGCACTCTTTATGCATTCTATTTTATCCAAGCGACGCTATAAGTAAGTATTGGTATGACGCACAAGAGAATTACTTCTCCTTTGCATCACACGCCAACTCACTGAAGCAGCGAATGGTAAAATGCAGCAAACTGAATTTTTACTTGTTGTTGTATAGCAACCTACTACTATGCCTGGTTGAAGAATTTCCTCAAAGTCCCAGCAAGCAAGTTGCATGTCAAATAAATTTTTACATTGTGTGTGCTCTGATACACACACAACAATTCACTTGCTAGAAAATACAAAAACAACAAAATTGTTTTTGGTTTAATTGGCGTACCCTCCATATGTTTATTTAGTAAAAAATTCAGATTTTTATTGAGCTTTTCATAATTTATGTATTAATTATGGGTTTTAGCTCATTTTCCAAAAAACTAATTTTGGAAAAGGGGAGTACAACAACTAAGCAAAAACTCAGTCTGGCAGAGTGTACAGCTGTTTCGGATCCAGCCACGGATCCTCGTCAGCACTCTTTATGCATTCTATTTTATCCAAGTAAGTATTGGTATGACGCACAAGAGAATTACTTCTCCTTTGCATCACACGCCAACTCACTGAAGCAGCGAATGGTAAAATGCAGCAAACTGAATTTTTACTTGTTGTTGTATAGCAACCTACTACTATGCCTGGTTGAAGAATTTCCTCAAAGTCCCAGCAAGCAAGTTGCATGTCAAATGAATTTTTACATTGTGTGTGCTCTGATACACACACAACAATTCACTTGCTAGAAAATACAAAAACAACAAAATTGTTTTTGGTTTAATTGGCGTACCCTCCATATGTTTATTTAGTAAAAAATTCAGATTTTTATTGAGCTTTTCATAATTTATGTATTAATTATGGGTTTTAGCTCATTTTCCAAAAAACTAATTTTGGAAAAGGGGAGTACAACAACTAAGCAAAAACTCAGTCTGGCAGAGTGTACAGCTGTTTCGGATCCAGCCACGGATCCTCGTCAGCACTCTTTATGCATTCTATTTTATCCAAGCGACGCTATAAGTAAGTATTGGTATGACGCACAAGAGAATTACTTCTCCTTTGCATCACACGCCAACTCACTGAAGCAGCGAATGGTAAAATGCAGCAAACTGAATTTTTACTTGTTGTTGTATAGCAACCTACTACTATGCCTGGTTGAAGAATTTCCTCAAAGTCCCAGCAAGCAAGTTGCATGTCAAATGAATTTTTACATTGTGTGTGCTCTGATACACACACAACAATTCACTTGCCAGAAAATACAAAAACAACAAAATTGTTTTTGGTTTAATTGGCGTACCCTCCATATGTTTATTTAGTAAAAAATTCAGATTTTTATTGAGCTTTTCATAATTTATGTATTAATTATGGGTTTTAGCTCATTTTCCAAAAAACTAATTTTGGAAAAGGGGAGTACAACAACTAAGCAAAAACTCAGTCTGGCAGAGTGTACAGCTGTTTCGGATCCAGCCACGGATCCTCGTCAGCACTCTTTATGCATTCTATTTTATCCAAGCGACGCTATAAGTAAGTATTGGTATGACGCACAAGAGAATTACTTTTCCTTTGCATCACACGCCAACTCACTGAAGCAGCGATTGGTAAAATGCAGCAAACTGAATTTTTACTTGTTGTTGTATAGCAACCTACTACTATGCCTGGTTGAAGAATTTCCTCAAAGTCCCAGCAAGCAAGTTGCATGGCAAATGAATTTTTACATTGTGTGTGCTCTGATACACACACAACAATTCACTTGCCAGAAAATACAAAAACAACCAAATTGTTTTTGGTTTAATTGGCGTACCCTCCATATGATTATTTAGTAAAAAATTCAGATTTTTATTGAGCTTTTCATAATTTATGTATTAATTATGGGTTTTAGCTCATTTTCCAAAAAACTAATTTTGGAAAAGGGGAGTACAACAACTAAGCAAAAACTCAGTCTGGCAGAGTGTACAGCTGTTTCGGATCCAGCCACGGATCCTCGTCAGCACTCTTTATGCATTCTATTTTATCCAAGCGACGCTATAAGTAAGTATTGGTATGACGCACAAGAGAATTACTTCTCCTTTGCATCACACGCCAACTCACTGAAGCAGCGAATGGTAAAATGCAGCAAACTGAATTTTTACTTGTTGTTGTATAGCAACCTACTACTATGCCTGGTTGAAGAATTTCCTCAAAGTCCCAGCAAGCAAGTTGCATGGCAAATGAATTTTTACATTGTGTGTGCTCTGATACACACACAACAATTCACTTTCCAGAAAATACAAAAACAACAAAATTGTTTTTGGTTTAATTGGCGTACCCTCCATATGTTTATTTAGTAAAAAATTCAGATTTTTATTGAGCTTTTCATAATTTATGTATTAATTATGGGTTTTAGCTCATTTTCCAAAAAACTAATTTTGGAAAAGGGGAGTACAACAACTAAGCAAAAACTCAGTATGGCAGAGTGTACAGCACTCTTTATGCATTCTATTTTATCCAAGCGACGCTATAAGTAAGTATTGGTATGACGCACAAGAGAATTACTTCTCCTTTGCATCACGCGCCAACTCACTGAAGCAGCGAATGGTAAAATGCAGCAAACTGAATTTTTACTTGTTGTTGTATAGCAACCTACTACTATGCCTGGTTGAAGAATTTCCTCAAAGTCCCAGCAAGCAAGTTGCATGGCAAATTAATTTTTACATTGTGTGTGCTCTGATACACACACAACAATTCACTTGCCAGAAAATACAAAAACAACAAAATTGTTTTTGGTTTAATTGGCGTACCCTCCATATGTTTATTTAATAAAAAATTCAGATTTTTATTGAGCTTTTCATAATTTATGTATTAATTATGGGTTTTAGCTCATTTTCCAAAAAACTAATTTTGGAAAAGGGGAGTACAACAACTAAGCAAAAACTCAGTCTGGCAGAGTGTACAGCTGTTTCGGATCCAGCCACGGATCCTCGTCAGCACTCTTTATGCATTCTATTTTATCCAAGCGACGCTATAAGTAAGTATTGGTATGACGCACAAGAGAATTACTTCTCCTTTGCATCACACGCCAACTCACTGAAGCAGCGAATGGTAAAATGCAGCAAACTGAATTTTTACTTGTTGTTGTATAGCAACCTACTACTATGCCTGGTTGAAGAATTTCCTCAAAGTCCCAGCAAGCAAGTTGCATGTCAAATGAATTTTTACATTGTGTGTGCTCTGATACACACACAACAATTCACTTGCTAGAAAATACAAAAACAACAAAATTGTTTTTGGTTTAATTGGCGTACCTTCCATATGTTTATTTAGTAAAAAATTCAGATTTTTATTGAGCTTTTCATAATTTATGTATTAATTATGGGTTTTAGCTCATTTTCCAAAAAACTAATTTTGGAAAAGGGGAGTACAACAACTAAGCAAAAACTCAGTCTGGCAGAGTGTACAGCTGTTTCGGATCCAGCCACGGATCCTCGTCAGCACTCTTTATGCATTCTATTTTATCCAAGCGACGCTATAAGTAAGTATTGGTATGACGCACAAGAGAATTACTTCTCCTTTGCATCACACGCCAACTCACTGAAGCAGCGAATGGTAAAATGCAGCAAACTGAATTTTTACTTGTTGTTGTATAGCAACCTACTACTATGCCTGGTTGAAGAATTTCCTCAAAGTCCCAGCAAGCAAGTTGCATGTCAAATGAATTTTTACATTGTGTGTGCTCTGATACACACACAACAATTCACTTGCTAGAAAATACAAAAACAACAAAATTGTTTTTGGTTTAATTGGCGTACCCTCCATATGTTTATTTAGTAAAAAATTCAGATTTTTATTGAGCTTTTCATAATTTATGTATTAATTATGGGTTTTAGCTCATTTTCCAAAAAACTAATTTTGGAAAAGGGGAGTACAACAACTAAGCAAAAACTCAGTCTGGCAGAGTGTACAGCTGTTTCGGATCCAGCCACGGATCCTCGTCAGCACTCTTTATGCATTCTATTTTATCCAAGTAAGTATTGGTATGACGCACAAGAGAATTACTTCTCCTTTGCATCACACGCCAACTCACTGAAGCAGCGAATGGTAAAATGCAGCAAACTGAATTTTTACTTGTTGTTGTATAGCAACCTACTACTATGCCTGGTTGAAGAATTTCCTCAAAGTCCCAGCAAGCAAGTTGCATGTCAAATGAATTTTTACATTGTGTGTGCTCTGATACACACACAACAATTCACTTGCTAGAAAATACAAAAACAACAAAATTGTTTTTGGTTTAATTGGCGTACCCTCCATATGTTTATTTAGTAAAAAATTCAGATTTTTATTGAGCTTTTCATAATTTATGTATTAATTATGGGTTTTAGCTCATTTTCCAAAAAACTAATTTTGGAAAAGGGGAGTACAACAACTAAGCAAAAACTCAGTCTGGCAGAGTGTACAGCTGTTTCGGATCCAGCCACGGATCCTCGTCAGCACTCTTTATGCATTCTATTTTATCCAAGCGACGCTATAAGTAAGTATTGGTATGACGCACAAGAGAATTACTTCTCCTTTGCATCACACGCCAACTCACTGAAGCAGCGAATGGTAAAATGCAGCAAACTGAATTTTTACTTGTTGTTGTATAGCAACCTACTACTATGCCTGGTTGAAGAATTTCCTCAAAGTCCCAGCAAGCAAGTTGCATGTCAAATGAATTTTTACATTGTGTGTGCTCTGATACACACACAACAATTCACTTGCTAGAAAATACAAAAACAACAAAATTGTTTTTGGTTTAATTGGCGTACCCTCCATATGTTTATTTAGTAAAAAATTCAGATTTTTATTGAGCTTTTCATAATTTATGTATTAATTATGGGTTTTAGCTCATTTTCCAAAAAACTAATTTTGGAAAAGGGGAGTACAACAACTAAGCAAAAACTCAGTCTGGCAGAGTGTACAGCTGTTTCGGATCCTGCCACGGATCCTCGTCAGCACTCTTTATGCATTCTATTTTATCCAAGCGACGCTATAAGTAAGTATTGGTATGACGCACAAGAGAATTACTTCTCCTTTGCATCACACGCCAACTCACTGAAGCAGCGAATGGTAAAATGCAGCAAACTGAATTTTTACTTGTTGTTGTATAGCAACCTACTACTATGCCTGGTTGAAGAATTTCCTCAAAGTCCCAGCAAGCAAGTTGCATGTCAAATGAATTTTTACATTGTGTGTGCTCTGATACACACACAACAATTCACTTGCCAGAAAATACAAAAACAACAAAATTGTTTTTGGTTTAATTGGCGTACCCTCCATATGTTTATTTAGTAAAAAATTCAGATTTTTATTGAGCTTTTCATAATTTATGTATTAATTATGGGTTTTAGCTCATTTTCCAAAAAACTAATTTTGGAAAAGGGGAGTACAACAACTAAGCAAAAACTCAGTCTGGCAGAGTGTACAGCTGTTTCGGATCCAGCCACGGATCCTCGTCAGCACTCTTTATGCATTCTATTTTATCCAAGCGACGCTATAAGTAAGTATTGGTATGACGCACAAGAGAATTACTTTTCCTTTGCATCACACGCCAACTCACTGAAGCAGCGATTGGTAAAATGCAGCAAACTGAATTTTTACTTGTTGTTGTATAGCAACCTACTACTATGCCTGGTTGAAGAATTTCCTCAAAGTCCCAGCAAGCAAGTTGCATGGCAAATGAATTTTTACATTGTGTGTGCTCTGATACACACACAACAATTCACTTGCCAGAAAATACAAAAACAACCAAATTGTTTTTGGTTTAATTGGCGTACCCTCCATATGATTATTTAGTAAAAAATTCAGATTTTTATTGAGCTTTTCATAATTTATGTATTAATTATGGGTTTTAGCTCATTTTCCAAAAAACTAATTTTGGAAAAGGGGAGTACAACAACTAAGCAAAAACTCAGTCTGGCAGAGTGTACAGCTGTTTCGGATCCAGCCACGGATCCTCGTCAGCACTCTTTATGCATTCTATTTTATCCAAGCGACGCTATAAGTAAGTATTGGTATGACGCACAAGAGAATTACTTCTCCTTTGCATCACACGCCAACTCACTGAAGCAGCGAATGGTAAAATGCAGCAAACTGAATTTTTACTTGTTGTTGTATAGCAACCTACTACTATGCCTGGTTGAAGAATTTCCTCAAAGTCCCAGCAAGCAAGTTGCTGGCAAATGAATTTTTACATTGTGTGTGCTCTGATACACACACAACAATTCACTTTCCAGAAAATACAAAAACAACAAAATTGTTTTTGGTTTAATTGGCGTACCCTCCATATGTTTATTTAGTAAAAAATTCAGATTTTTATTGAGCTTTTCATAATTTATGTATTAATTATGGGTTTTAGCTCATTTTCCAAAAAACTAATTTTGGAAAAGGGGAGTACAACAACTAAGCAAAAACTCAGTCTGGCAGAGTGTACAGCTGTTTCGGATCCAGCCACGGATCCTCGTCAGCACTCTTTATGCATTCTATTTTATCCAAGCGACGCTATAAGTAAGTATTGGTATGACGCACAAGAGAATTACTTCTCCTTTGCATCACACGCCAACTCACTGAAGCAGCGAATGGTAAAATGCAGCAAACTGAATTTTTACTTGTTGTTGTATAGCAACCTACTACTATGCCTGGTTGAAGAATTTCCTCACAGTCCCAGCAAGCAAGTTGCATGGCAAATGAATTTTTACATTGTGTGTGCTCTGATACACACACAACAATTCACTTGCCAGAAAATACAAAAACAACAAAATTGTTTTTGGTTTAATTGGCGTACCCTCCATATGTTTATTTAATAAAAAATTCAGATTTTTATTGAGCTTTTCATAATTTATGTATTTATAATTTTGGAAAAGGGGAGTACAACAACTAAGCAAAAACTCAGTCTGGCAGAGTATACAGCTGTTTCGGATCCAGCCACGGATCCTCGTCAGCACTCTTTATGCATTCTATTTTATCCAAGCGACGCTATAAGTAAGTATTGGTATGACGCACAAGAGAATTACTTCTCCTTTGGATCACACGCCAACTCACTGAAGCAGCGAATGGTAAAATGCAGCAAACTGAATTTTTACTTGTTGTTGTATAGCAACCTACTACTATGCCTGGTTGAAGAATTTCCTCAAAGTCCCAGCAAGCAAGTTGCATGTCAAATGAATTTTTACATTGTGTGTGCTCTGATACACACACAACAATTCACTTGCTAGAAAATACAAAAACAACAAAATTGTTTTTGGTTTAATTGGCGTACCCTCCATATGTTTATTTAGTAAAAAATTCAGATTTTTATTGAGCTTTTCATAATTTATGTATTAATTATGGGTTTTAGCTCATTTTCCAAAAAACTAATTTTGGAAAAGGGGAGTACAACAACTAAGCAAAAACTCAGTCTGGCAGAGTGTACAGCTGTTTCGGATCCAGCCACGGATCCTCGTCAGCACTCTTTATGCATTCTATTTTATCCAAGCGACGCTATAAGTAAGTATTGGTATGACGCACAAGAGAATTACTTCTCCTTTGCATCACACGCCAACTCACTGAAGCAGCGAATGGTAAAATGCAGCAAACTGAATTTTTACTTGTTGTTGTATAGCAACCTACTACTATGCCTGGTTGAAGAATTTCCTCAAAGTCCCAGCAAGCAAGTTGCATGTCAAATGAATTTTTACATTGTGTGTGCTCTGATACACACACAACAATTCACTTGCTAGAAAATACAAAAACAACAAAATTGTTTTTGGTTTAATTGGCGTACCCTCCATATGTTTATTTAGTAAAAAATTCAGATTTTTATTGAGCTTTTCATAATTTATGTATTAATTATGGGTTTTAGCTCATTTTCCAAAAAACTAATTTTGGAAAAGGGGAGTACAACAACTAAGCAAAAACTCAGTCTGGCAGAGTGTACAGCTGTTTCGGATCCAGCCACGGATCCTCGTCAGCACTCTTTATGCATTCTATTTTATCCAAGCGACGCTATAAGTAAGTATTGGTATGACGCACAAGAGAATTACTTCTCCTTTGCATCACACGCCAACTCACTGAAGCAGCGAATGGTAAAATGCAGCAAACTGAATTTTTACTTGTTGTTGTATAGCAACCTACTACTATGCCTGGTTGAAGAATTTCCTCAAAGTCCCAGCAAGCAAGTTGCATGTCAAATGAATTTTTACATTGTGTGTGCTCTGATACACACACAACAATTCACTTGCCAGAAAATACAAAAACAACAAAATTGTTTTTGGTTTAATTGGCGTACCCTCCATATGTTTATTTAGTAAAAAATTCAGATTTTTATTGAGCTTTTCATAATTTATGTATTAATTATGGGTTTTAGCTCATTTTCCAAAAAACTAATTTTGGAAAAGGGGAGTACAACAACTAAGCAAAAACTCAGTCTGGCAGAGTGTACAGCTGTTTCGGATCCAGCCACGGATCCTCGTCAGCACTCTTTATGCATTCTATTTTATCCAAGCGACGCTATAAGTAAGTATTGGTATGACGCACAAGAGAATTACTTTTCCTTTGCATCACACGCCAACTCACTGAAGCAGCGATTGGTAAAATGCAGCAAACTGAATTTTTACTTGTTGTTGTATAGCAACCTACTACTATGCCTGGTTGAAGAATTTCCTCAAAGTCCCAGCAAGCAAGTTGCATGGCAAATGAATTTTTACATTGTGTGTGCTCTGATACACACACAACAATTCACTTGCCAGAAAATACAAAAACAACCAAATTGTTTTTGGTTTAATTGGCGTACCCTCCATATGATTATTTAGTAAAAAATTCAGATTTTTATTGAGCTTTTCATAATTTATGTATTAATTATGGGTTTTAGCTCATTTTCCAAAAAACTAATTTTGGAAAAGGGGAGTACAACAACTAAGCAAAAACTCAGTCTGGCAGAGTGTACAGCTGTTTCGGATCCAGCCACGGATCCTCGTCAGCACTCTTTATGCATTCTATTTTATCCAAGCGACGCTATAAGTAAGTATTGGTATGACGCACACGAGAATTACTTCTCCTTTGCATCACACGCCAACTCACTGAAGCAGCGAATGGTAAAATGCAGCAAACTGAATTTTTACTTGTTGTTGTATAGCAACCTACTACTATGCCTGGTTGAAGAATTTCCTCAAAGTCCCAGCAAGCAAGTTGCATGGCAAATTAATTTTTACATTGTGTGTGCTCTGATACACACACAACAATTCACTTGCCAGAAAATACAAAAACAACAAAATTGTTTTTGGTTTAATTGGCGTACCCTCCATATGTTTATTTAATAAAAAATTCAGATTTTTATTGAGCTTTTCATAATTTATGTATTAATTATGGGTTTTAGCTCATTTTCCAAAAAACTAATTTTGGAAAAGGGGAGTACAACAACTAAGCAAAAACTCAGTCTGGCAGAGTGTACAGCTGTTTCGGATCCAGCCACGGATCCTCGTCAGCACTCTTTATGCATTCTATTTTATCCAAGCGACGCTATAAGTAAGTATTGGTATGACGCACAAGAGAATTACTTCTCCTTTGCATCACGCGCCAACTCACTGAAGCAGCGAATGGTAAAATGCAGCAAACTGAATTTTTACTTGTTGTTGTATAGCAACCTACTACTATGCCTGGTTGAAGAATTTCCTCAAAGTCCCAGCAAGCAAGTTGCATGGCAAATTAATTTTTACATTGTGTGTGCTCTGATACACACACAACAATTCACTTGCCAGAAAATACAAAAACAACAAAATTGTTTTTGGTTTAATTGGCGTACCCTCCATATGTTTATTTAATAAAAAATTCAGATTTTTATTGAGCTTTTCATAATTTATGTATTAATTATGGGTTTTAGCTCATTTTCCAAAAAACTAATTTTGGAAAAGGGGAGTACAACAACTAAGCAAAAACTCAGTCTGGCAGAGTGTACAGCTGTTTCGGATCCAGCCACGGATCCTCGTCAGCACTCTTTATGCATTCTATTTTATCCAAGCGACGCTATAAGTAAGTATTGGTATGACGCACACGAGAATTACTTCTCCTTTGCATCACACGCCAACTCACTGAAGCAGCGAATGGTAAAATGCAGCAAACTGAATTTTTACTTGTTGTTGTATAGCAACCTACTACTATGCCTGGTTGAAGAATTTCCTCACAGTCCCAGCAAGCAAGTTGCATGGCAAATGAATTTTTACATTGTGTGTGCTCTGATACACACACAACAATTCACTTGCCAGAAAATACAAAAACAACAAAATTGTTTTTGGTTTAATTGGCGTACCCTCCATATGTTTATTTAATAAAAAATTCAGATTTTTATTGAGCTTTTCATAATTTATGTATTTATAATTTTGGAAAAGGGGAGTACAACAACTAAGCAAAAACTCAGTCTGGCAGAGTATACAGCTGTTTCGGATCCAGCCACGGATCCTCGTCAGCACTCTTTATGCATTCTATTTTATCCAAGCGACGCTATAAGTAAGTATTGGTATGACGCACAAGAGAATTACTTCTCCTTTGCATCACACGCCAACTCACTGAAGCAGCGAATGGTAAAATGCAGCAAACTGAATTTTTACTTGTTGTTGTATAGCAACCTACTACTATGCCTGGTTGAAGAATTTCCTCAAAGTCCCAGCAAGCAAGATGCATGTCAAATGAATTTTTACATTGTGTGTGCTCTGATACACACACAACAATTCACTTGCTAGAAAATACAAAAACAACAAAATTGTTTTTGGTTTAATTGGCGTACCCTCCATATGTTTATTTAGTAAAAAATTCAGATTTTTATTGAGCTTTTCATAATTTATGTATTAATTATGGGTTTTAGCTCATTTTCCAAAAAACTAATTTTGGAAAAGGGGAGTACAACAACTAAGCAAAAACTCAGTCTGGCAGAGTGTACAGCTGTTTCGGATCCAGCCACGGATCCTCGTCAGCACTCTTTATGCATTCTATTTTATCCAAGCGACGCTATAAGTAAGTATTGGTATGACGCACAAGAGAATTACTTTTCCTTTGCATCACACGCCAACTCACTGAAGCAGCGATTGGTAAAATGCAGCAAACTGAATTTTTACTTGTTGTTGTATAGCAACCTACTACTATGCCTGGTTGAAGAATTTCCTCAAAGTCCCAGCAAGCAAGTTGCATGGCAAATGAATTTTTACATTGTGTGTGCTCTGATACACACACAACAATTCACTTGCCAGAAAATACAAAAACAACCAAATTGTTTTTGGTTTAATTGGCGTACCCTCCATATGATTATTTAGTAAAAAATTCAGATTTTTATTGAGCTTTTCATAATTTATGTATTAATTATGGGTTTTAGCTCATTTTCCAAAAAACTAATTTTGGAAAAGGGGAGTACAACAACTAAGCAAAAACTCAGTCTGGCAGAGTGTACAGCTGTTTCGGATCCAGCCACGGATCCTCGTCAGCACTCTTTATGCATTCTATTTTATCCAAGCGACGCTATAAGTAAGTATTGGTATGACGCACAAGAGAATTACTTCTCCTTTGCATCACACGCCAACTCACTGAAGTAGCGAATGGTAAAATGCAGCAAACTGAATTTTTACTTGTTGTTGTATAGCAACCTACTACTATGCCTGGTTGAAGAATTTCCTCAAAGTCCCAGCAAGCAAGTTGCATGGCAAATGAATTTTTACATTGTGTGTGCTCTGATACACACACAACAATTCACTTTCCAGAAAATACAAAAACAACAAAATTGTTTTTGGTTTAATTGGCGTACCCTCCATATGTTTATTTAGTAAAAAATTCAGATTTTTATTGAGCTTTTCATAATTTATGTAATAATTATGGGTTTTAGCTCATTTTCCAAAAAACTAATTTTGGAAAAGGGGAGTACAACAACTAAGCAAAAACTCAGTATGGCAGAGTGTACAGCACTCTTTATGCATTCTATTTTATCCAAGCGACGCTATAAGTAAGTATTGGTATGACGCACAAGAGAATTACTTCTCCTTTGCATCACACGCCAACTCACTGAAGCAGCGAATGGTAAAATGCAGCAAACTGAATTTTTACTTGTTGTTGTATAGCAACCTACTACTATGCCTGGTTGAAGAATTTCCTCAAAGTCCCAGCAAGCAAGTTGCATGGCAAATGAATTTTTACATTGTGTGTGCTCTGATACACACACAACAATTCACTTTCCAGAAAATACAAAAACAACAAAATTGTTTTTGGTTTAATTGGCGTACCCTCCATATGTTTATTTAGTAAAAAATTCAGATTTTTATTGAGCTTTTCATAATTTATGTATTAATTATGGGTTTTAGCTCATTTTCCAAAAAACTAATTTTGGAAAAGGGGAGTACAACAACTAAGCAAAAACTCAGTATGGCAGAGTGTACAGCACTCTTTATGCATTCTATTTTATCCAAGCGACGCTATAAGTAAGTATTGGTATGACGCACAAGAGAATTACTTCTCCTTTGCATCACGCGCCAACTCACTGAAGCAGCGAATGGTAAAATGCAGCAAACTGAATTTTTACTTGTTGTTGTATAGCAACCTACTACTATGCCTGGTTGAAGAATTTCCTCAAAGTCCCAGCAAGCAAGTTGCATGGCAAATTAATTTTTACATTGTGTGTGCTCTGATACACACACAACAATTCACTTGCCAGAAAATACAAAAACAACAAAATTGTTTTTGGTTTAATTGGCGTACCCTCCATATGTTTATTTAATAAAAAATTCAGATTTTTATTGAGCTTTTCATAATTTATGTATTAATTATGGGTTTTAGCTCATTTTCCAAAAAACTAATTTTGGAAATGGGGAGTACAACAACTAAGCAAAAACTCAGTCTGGCAGAGTGTACAGCTGTTTCGGATCCAGCCACGGATCCTCGTCAGCACTCTTTATGCATTCTATTTTATCCAAGCGACGCTATAAGTAAGTATTGGTATGACGCACAAGAGAATTACTTCTCCTTTGCATCACACGCCAACTCACTGAAGCAGCGAATGGTAAAATGCAGCAAACTGAATTTTTACTTGTTGTTGTATAGCAACCTACTACTATGCCTGGTTGAAGAATTTCCTCACAGTCCCAGCAAGCAAGTTGCATGGCAAATGAATTTTTACATTGTGTGTGCTCTGATACACACACAACAATTCACTTGCCAGAAAATACAAAAACAACAAAATTGTTTTTGGTTTAATTGGCGTACCCTCCATATGTTTATTTAATAAAAAATTCAGATTTTTATTGAGCTTTTCATAATTTATGTATTTATAATTTTGGAAAAGGGGAGTACAACAACTAAGCAAAAACTCAGTCTGGCAGAGTATACAGCTGTTTCGGATCCAGCCACGGATCCTCGTCCGCACTCTTTATGCATTCTATTTTATCCAAGCGACGCTATAAGTAAGTATTGGTATGACTCACAAGAGAATTACTTCTCCTTTGCATCACACGCCAACTCACTGAAGCAGCGAATGGTAAAATGCAGCAAACTGAATTTTTACTTGTTGTTGTATAGCAACCTACTACTATGCCTGGTTGAAGAATTTCCTCAAAGTCCCAGCAAGCAAGTTGCATGTCAAATGAATTTTTACATTGTGTGTGCTCTGATACACACACAACAATTCACTTGCTAGAAAATACAAAAACAACAAAATTGTTTTTGGTTTAATTGGCGTACCCTCCATATGTTTATTTAGTAAAAAATTCAGATTTTTATTGAGCTTTTCATAATTTATGTATTAATTATGGGTTTTAGCTCATTTTCCAAAAAACTAATTTTGGAAAAGGGGAGTACAACAACTAAGCAAAAACTCAGTCTGGCAGAGTGTACAGCTGTTTCGGATCCAGCCACGGATCCTCGTCAGCACTCTTTATGCATTCTATTTTATCCAAGCGACGCTATAAGTAAGTATTGGTATGACGCACAAGAGAATTACTTCTCCTTTGCATCACACGCCAACTCACTGAAGCAGCGAATGGTAAAATGCAGCAAACTGAATTTTTACTTGTTGTTGTATAGCAACCTACTACTATGCCTGGTTGAAGAATTTCCTCAAAGTCCCAGCAAGCAAGTTGCATGTCAAATGAATTTTTACATTGTGTGTGCTCTGATACACACACAACAATTCACTTGCTAGAAAATACAAAAACAACAAAATTGTTTTTGGTTTAATTGGCGTACCCTCCATATGTTTATTTAGTAAAAAATTCAGATTTTTATTGAGCTTTTCATAATTTATGTATTAATTATGGGTTTTAGCTCATTTTCCAAAAAACTAATTTTGGAAAAGGGGAGTACAACAACTAAGCAAAAACTCAGTCTGGCAGAGTGTACAGCTGTTTCGGATCCAGCCACGGATCCTCGTCAGCACTCTTTATGCATTCTATTTTATCCAAGCGACGCTATAAGTAAGTATTGGTATGACGCACAAGAAAATTACTTCTCCTTTGCATCACACGCCAACTCACTGAAGCAGCGAATGGTAAAATGCAGCAAACTGAATTTTTACTTGTTGTTGTATAGCAACCTACTACTATGCCTGGTTGAAGAATTTCCTCAAAGTCCCAGCAAGCAAGTTGCATGGCAAATGAATTTTTACATTGTGTGTGCTCTGATACACACACAACAATTCACTTGCCAGAAAATACAAAAACAACAAAATTGTTTTTGGTTTAATTGGCGTACCCTCCATATGTTTATTTAGTACAAAATTCAGATTTTTATTGAGCTTTTCATAATTTATGTATTAATTATGGGTTTTAGCTCATTTTCCAAAAAACTAATTTTGGAAAAGGGGAGTACAACAACTAAGCAAAAACTCAGTCTGGCAGAGTGTACAGCTGTTTCGGATCCAGCCACGGATCCTCGTCAGCACTCTTTATGCATTCTATTTTATCCAAGCGACGCTATAAGTAAGTATTGGTATGACGCACAAGAGAATTACTTCTCCTTTGCATCACACGCCAACTCACTGAAGCAGCGAATGGTAAAATGCAGCAAACTGAATTTTTACTTGTTGTTGTATAGCAACCTACTACTATGCCTGGTTGAAGAATTTCCTCAAAGTCCCAGCAAGCAAGTTGCATGGCAAATGAATTTTTACATTGTGTGTGCTCTGATACACACACAACAATTCACTTGCCAGAAAATACAAAAACAACAAAATTGTTTTTGGTTTAATTGGCGTACCCTCCATATGTTTATTTAGTAAAAAATTCAGATTTTTATTGAGCTTTTCATAATTTATGTATTAATTATGGGTTTTAGCTCATTTTCCAAAAAACTAATTTTGGAAAAGGGGAGTACAACATCTAAGCAAAAACTCAGTCTGGCAGAGTGTACAGCTGTTTCGGATCCAGCCACGGATCCTCGTCAGCACTCTTTATGCATTCTATTTTATCCAAGCGACGCTATAAGTAAGTATTGGTATGACGCACAAGAGAATTACTTCTCCTTTGCATCACACGCCAACTCACTGAAGCAGCGAATGGTAAAATGCAGCAAACTGAATTTTTACTTGTTGTTGTATAGCAACCTACTACTATGCCTGGTTGAAGAATTTCCTCAAAGTCCCAGCAAGCAAGTTGCATGGCAAATGAATTTTTACATTGTGTGTGCTCTGATACACACACAACAATTCACTTCCCAGAAAATACAAAAACAACAAAATTGTTTTTGGTTTAATTGGCGTACCCTCCATATATTTATTTAGTACAAAATTCAGATTTTTATTGAGCTTTTCATAATTTATGTATTAATTATGGGTTTTAGCTCATTTTCCAAAAAACTAATTTTGGAAAAGGGGAGTACAACAACTAAGCAAAAACTCAGTCTGGCAGAGTGTACAGCTGTTTCGGATCCAGCCACGGATCCTCGTCAGCACTCTTTATGCATTCTATTTTATCCAAGCGACGCTATAAGTAAGTATTGGTATGACGCACAAGAGAATTACTTCTCCTTTGCATCACACGCCAACTCACTGAAGCAGCGAATGGTAAAATGCAGCAAACTGAATTTTTACTTGTTGTTGTATAGCAACCTACTACTATGCCTGGTTGAAGAATTTCCTCAAAGTCCCAGCAAGCAAGTTGCATGGCATATGAATCTTTACATTGTGTGTGCTCTGATACACACACAACAATTCACTTGCCAGAAAATACTAAAACAACAAAATTGTTTTTGGTTTAATTGGCGTACCCTCCATATGTTTATTTAGTAAAAAATTCAGATTTTTATTGAGCTTTTCATAATTTATGTATTTATTATGGGTTTTATATCATTTTCCAAAAAACTAATTTTGGAAAAGGGGAGTACAACAACTAAACAAAAACTCAGTCTGGCAGAGTATACAGCTGTTTCGGATCCAGCCACGGATCCTCGTCAGCACTCTTTATGCATTCTATTTTATCCAAGCGACGCTATAAGTAAGTATTGGTATGACGCACAAGAGAATTACTTCTCCTTTGCATCACACGCCAACTCACTGAAGCAGCGAATGGTAAAATGCAGCAAACTGAATTTTTACTTGTTGTTGTATAGCAACCTACTACTATGCCTGGTTGAAGAATTTCCTCAAAGTCCCAGCAAGCAAGTTGCATGGCAAATTAATTTTTACATTGTGTGTGCTCTGATACACACACAACAATTCACTTGCCAGAAAATACAAAAACAACAAAATTGTTTTTGGTTTAATTGGCGTACCCTCCATATGTTTATTTAGTACAAAATTCAGATTTTTATTGAGCTTTTCATAATTTATGTATTAATTATGGGTTTTAGCTCATTTTCCAAAAAACTAATTTTGGAAAAGGGGAGTACAACAACTAAGCAAAAACTCAGTCTGGCAGAGTGTACAGCTGTTTCGGATCCAGCCACGGATCCTCGTCAGCACTCTTTATGCATTCTATTTTATCCAAGCGACGCTATAAGTAAGTATTGGTATGACGCACAAGAGAATTACTTCTCCTTTGCATCACACGCCAACTCACTGAAGCAGCGAATGGTAAAATGCAGCAAACTGAATTTTTACTTGTTGTTGTATAGCAACCTACTACTATGCCTGGTTGAAGAATTTCCTCAAAGTCCCAGCAAGCAAGTTGCATGGCAAATGAATTTTTACATTGTGTGTGCTCTGATACACACACAACAATTCACTTGCCAGAAAATACGAAAACAACAAAATTGTTTTTGGTTTAATTGGCGTACCCTCCATATGTTTATTTAGTAAAAAATTCAGATTTTTATTGAGCTTTTCATAATTTATGTATTTATTATGGGTTTTAGATCATTTTCCAAAAAACTAATTTTGGAAAAGGGGAGTACAACAACTAAGCAAAAACTCAGTCTGGCAGAGTATACAGCTGTTTCGGATCCAGCCACGGATCCTCGTCAGCACTCTTTATGCATTCTATTTTATCCAAGCGACGCTATAAGTAAGTATTGGTATGACGCACAAGAGAATTACTTCTCCTTTGCATCACACGCCAACTCACTGAAGCAGCGAATGGTAAAATGCAGCAAACTGAATTTTTACTTGTTGTTGTATAGCAACCTACTACTATGCCTGGTTGAAGAATTTCCTCAAAGTCCCAGCAAGCAAGTTGCATGGCAAATGAATTTTTACATTGTGTGTGCTCTGATACACACACAACAATTCACTTGCCAGAAAATACAAAAACAACAAAATTGTTTTTGGTTTAATTGGCGTACCCTCCATATGTTTATTTAGTAAAAAATTCAGATTTTTATTGAGCTTTTCATAATTTATGTATTAATTATGGGTTTTAGCTCATTTTCCAAAAAACTAATTTTGGAAAAGGGGAGTACAACAACTAAGCAAAAACTCAGTCTGGCAGAGTGTACAGCTGTTTCGGATCCAGCCACGGATCCTCGTCAGCACTCTTTATGCATTCTATTTTATCCAAGCGACGCTATAAGTAAGTATTGGTATGACGCACAAGAGAATTACTTCTCCTTTGCATCACACGCCAACTCACTGAAGCAGCGAATGGTAAAATGCAGCAAACTGAATTTTTACTTGTTGTTGTATAGCAACTAAGGCATTCAATCCCGGGATCCCGAATCCCGAAATCCCGGGATCCCGGAAGTTTTCTCAAACAAACAAACAATTTTTATCGATCTGAATAAAATTTATTTAATTTAAACCATTTTTTTTTTTTCAAAAAAGATATATGTTAAAATTATTTTGTTAACCGTATATTGAAAACTTTACGAATTGGATAAATGGTTTTGTGTGTGTTTTACTTTTGAATGGACATCAAATTCAATAGTTTTAAACAACAGTTGGTGTATTTGTTCCCGCTATAATACTAAAACTACTAAAAGAAATGCGTGGTTTTCATTATGTTAAAATAATGGCAATTGTTGTCATATGTTGTGAGAACAGGTTGGCATTTCGTTGTCAATTTAACGAACTGATGTAAAATATCGAAAAATGAATATGAGGTGACGTCACCGTTTGTCATATACGTTGGTATTTGCCAACATGCTGGCAAATTTATTTGCATATGGCACGGGCCAGCAAATTCAGCACTTTGCTGAATCGTTGTCAGTTTGTGATGCCATTGTTTATGACATAATGAAAACCAGGCTTAAGTTTTTCGTTTTTAGCATGTAATGGAGCTGGCAAAAATAATTTGTTCGATCAATCTAATTTAAAAAGAATTACTTTTCGTTTGACTATATTAACTATTGAATTTAATTGGAAAATCCCGAAAATCCCGAACAAATCCCGGGATCCCGGGATTGTAATTTCAAATCCCGAAATCCCGGGATTTTCAAAAACACTTCGGGATTGAATGCCTTAATAGCAACCTACTACTATGCCTGGTTGAAGAATTTCCTCAAAGTCCCAGCAAGCAAGTTGCATGGCAAATGAATTTTTACATTGTGTGTGCTCTGATACACACACAACAATTCACTTGCCAGAAAATACAAAAACAACAAAATTGTTTTTGGTTTAATTGGCGTCCCCTCCATATATTTATTTAATAAAAAATTCAAATTTTTATTGAGCTTTTCATAATTTATGTATTAATTATGGGTTTTAGCTCATTTTCCAAAAAACTAATTTTGGAAAAGGGGAGTACAACAACTAAGCAAAAACTCAGTCTGGCAGAGTGTACAGCTGTTTCGGATCCAGCCACGGATCCTCGTCAGCACTCTTTATGCATTCTATTTTATCCAAGCGACGCTATAAGTAAGTATTGGTATGACGCACAAGAGAATTACTTCTCCTTTGCATCACACGCCAACTTACTGAAGCAGCGAATGGTAAAATGCAGCAAACTGAATTTTTACTTGTTGTTGTATAGCAACCTACTACTATGCCTGGTTGAAGAATTTCCTCAAAGTCCCAGCAAGCAAGTTGCATGGCAAATTAATTTTTACATTGTGTGTGCTCTGATACACACACAACAATTCACTTGCCAGAAAATACAAAAACAACAAAATTGTTTTTGGTTTAATTGGCGTACCCTCCATATGTTTATTTAATAAAAAATTCAGATTTTTATTGAGCTTTTCATAATTTATGTATTAATTATGGGTTTTAGCTCATTTTCCAAAAAACTAATTTTGGAAAAGGGGAGTACAACAACTAAGCAAAAACTCAGTCTGGCAGAGTGTACAGCTGTTTCGGATCCAGCCACGGATCCTCGTCAGCACTCTTTATGCATTCTATTTTATCCAAGCGACGCTATAAGTAAGTATTGGTATGACGCACAAGAGAATTACTTCTCCTTTGCATCACACGCCAACTCACTGAAGCAGCGAATGGTAAAATGCAGCAAACTGAATTTTTACTTGTTGTTGTATAGCAACCTACTACTATGCCTGGTTGAAGAATTTCCTCAAAGTCCCAGCAAGCAAGTTGCATGGCAAATGAATCTTTACATTGTGTGTGCTCTGATACACACACAACAATTCACTTGCCAGAAAATACTAAAACAACAAAATTGTTTTTGGTTTAATTGGCGTACCCTCCATATGTTTATTTAGTAAAAAATTCAGATTTTTATTGAGCTTTTCATAATTTATGTATTTATTATGGGTTTTAGATCATTTTCCAAAAAACTAATTTTGGAAAAGGGGAGTACAACAACTAAGCAAAAACTCAGTCTGGCAGAGTGTACAGCTGTTTCGGATCCAGCCACGGATCCTCGTCAGCACTCTTTATGCATTCTATTTTATCCAAGCGACGCTATAAGTAAGTATTGGTATGACGCACAAGAAAATTACTTCTCCTTTGCATCACACGCCAACTCACTGAAGCAGCGAATGGTAAAATGCAGCAAACTGAATTTTTACTTGTTGTTGTATAGCAACCTACTACTATGCCTGGTTGAAGAATTTAATCAAAGTCCCAGCAAGCAAGTTGCATGGCAAATGAATTTTTACATTGTGTGTGCTCTGATACACACACAACAATTCACTTGCCAGAAAATACAAAAACAACAAAATTGTTTTTGGTTTAATTGGCGTACCCTCCATATGTTTATTTAGTACAAAATTCAGATTTTTATTGAGCTTTTCATAATTTATGTATTAATTATGGGTTTTAGCTCATTTTCCAAAAAACTAATTTTGGAAAAGGGGAGTACAACAACTAAGCAAAAACTCAGTCTGGCAGAGTGTACAGCTGTTTCGGATCCAGCCACGGATCCTCGTCAGCACTCTTTATGCATTTTATTTTATAAGTAAGTATTGGTATGACGCACAAGAGAATTACTTCTCCTTTGCATCACACGCCAACTCACTGAAGCAGCGAATGGTAAAATGCAGCAAACTGAATTTTTACTTGTTGTTGTATAGCAACCTACTACTATGCCTGGTTGAAGAATTCCCTCAAAGTCCCAGCAAGCAAGTTGCATGTCAAATGAATTTTTACATTGTGTGTGCTCTGATACACACACAACAATTCACTTGCTAGAAAATACAAAAACAACAAAATTGTTTTTGGTTTAATTGGCGTACCCTCCATATGTTTATTTAGTAAAAAATTCAGATTTTTATTGAGCTTTTCATAATTTATGTATTAATTATGGGTTTTAGCTCATTTTCCAAAAAACTAATTTTGGAAAAGGGGAGTACAACAACTAAGCAAAAACTCAGTCTGGCAGAGTGTACAGCTGTTTCGGATCCAACCACGGATCCTCGTCAGCACGGAATGTAACGAACCACTCTCTTTACCTCAGTAAAGTGTTTGCCAGAAGCCGGTACTGCATACCTAGCTATACTTCGGTCAAGCTCAGGGAAAATGGGATGGGTCTATTAACTTCTTGGACAAACTTGAGACAGGTTACAAAAAAAAAAAAATGTATGCAGTTGTTGATGTTAATACTAGACCGGGTTTATTTATGTTATTATCGTATTGCAGAGATAATTTATAAAAAAAAAAAAAAATTTTATACACATCACTGTTTATAAGAAATCCTGTATTGTACTCATTTCAAGGGAATTCGGATGATGTTATTCCCTAACAGTCTATACCCACCCAACCATGCTAACATGTTATACATATTTTATTATGTTAGCCCGCAGTAAAAACTGTCACCTAACCCGTTGCTTCACCTTTCATGTTAAATAATTTTCCAAAATTAGTTAGCCATTAATTATATATATATTTTAATTTCAACAAAATAATGCAAACACTAAAGAATTGTAACGAAAAAACATTATTTTAACAATTCCATAAATTTATAAGAAGTTAAATTGACAAAAAAAAACAAAAGAAAATCAAGATAAGCAATATTCAACAACATTGGAAGCATTCAACATGTTCCCAAATCAATATTTGCACAATTCATAAATTACCAATTCAGGTATCAAAATTGGTCGATATATATAAATTTTATAATATTTCAAGTAGCGACAATAATTTTAACAAAAATTTTAGAAAAGAAACAATAGTTCAACTTACTCAGATTTCTCCATTGATGACAGGCGCCTGTTGCTAGGACATGTCGAAATGTTAAGAAAAATTTTTGTCAAAAAAAAATTATTTCGCTACGTCAAAAATTTTGTGTGTTACAAATTTTTCCCGCAAAATATGTATGTATGTTAAATTTGAAATTGTTTTAACATATTGAATACTTCATGAATGAAATTATTGAATGAGTGAATGAAGAAAGATTTTTTTAAAATTTGAAAATGTATGAGTATGAATGAATAAAGAAATTAACTATAAAAAAAAAACTACCACAAAAAAAAATTGTTGACAATGCGTTTTTTTAAGTTTTTGATCAAACAAACCCCGATTAGGGAAAATAATTGCACCGCTAAAGCTGACTCGCTTTAAACGGTGACGTAGATCGTGCGTATCACGACTATTGATGACGTATTGTACGATGACGTATTGTACGATGACGTATTGTACGATGACGTAAATTGTGCGTGTAATACAAATTTGCGCTTCACATTGTATTCTGCAGAAACCGTTGTTCAAATCCCTTTTGGCGCAGCGTATTTGTCTATGCACAATGCGGGTTTGCCGAGAAATAGCCTCAATGCAGATTGTTTTCCAACCAATTCCAATACTTCTTTCCGTGAAGAATATGATTGCCGGAGCACCTTGCACGAATCTACATATTAGGACACACTTTTAGAAACATTGAAACAGCCTTACAGTTTCGCAATCCTTACCAATTTATTTATATCAATTTGCAGTTCTGGGATTGCGGTGTGGCGATTAATCTGACCCAACAACACACAATTTTTATTCAAATTCTTCAAATTTGTTGCAAGAAAAATAAATCAACTGCTCCGCACAAAAACTATTTTAATTGTGAAAATTTTGTCTCAGTCAAAACTTATTTTCTGAACTAAAAATGTCTCGGGTAATTCAGTTAAAAAAAATAAATTATTTTTTTGTCAAATTTATTTTGTAATGTATTTTGGATGGAGAATTCCATCACATCACGACAGATACTTTTCGAAGTCTACTTAAGAAAATTCTTAAGTAGACTTCGAAGTTAAAATGTGTTCTTAATATCTTTTTATTTTAATAATTTTACCACATGTCTTTTGCGTGATAAATGCCAATTCCTTTACTCTCCAAATCTTCGAGCTCGTAATATGCATTCCCAAGTCTTCTCTTAACGCATGCTTTAATCCCAATTGGAGCTAACTTTGCGCAAAAATTTTTCGGTGCACTACTTTGTGCGAAATTGCGACGAATTACTTCTTGACCAACATTGAAACATCTTTCCCGTGATCTTAAATTGTAGGTGTGAGCATTTTTGTCATATGCTAACTTCACTTTAGCTTTTATCGATTCTCGTAACAATGTCAATTCATCCGTTCTGTTCAATTTCACATCCGGTTCGCTGAGCAATTGCAAGTTCTTTAAGACACCGTAATCATGGCCATGTGTCAACATGTTTTGTCCAAAAACAATGAAGTACGGAGATCTACCTGTGGTTTGATGAACGCTATTCCGCAAGGAACTGTTAATACTACTTAAGTAAACGTCCCACTCCCTTTGATCTTTTCTAACGTAGGAACGCAATGCTTCGTTTATGCTTCTATTGACTCGTTCAGAAGCATTCGATTGAGGTGAGTACAACGCCGTACAGATATGCTTTACCCCGTATTTAGTTAAGAATGATTCAAACTCTTTGCTTTTGAATTGACTACCATTATCGGTGACAATGGTTTCCGGAACTCCAAAGCAATCAAAAACTTCCACTTTCAGAAAATCAATTATATTTCGAGATATGAACTTTTTCAGAGGTTTTAGAAATGGAAATTTCGAAAAGTGATCAAGCGCAATCAGAATGCCGATATTACCCTTCTTCGTTCTCGGAAACGGTCCAATAAGATCAAGGTATAAACGCTGAAACGGTCTAACTGTATCAACCATCTTACCTATTGGCGGTCGAAGAGTTTGAGTCGGAGTCTTGGATGTTTTACACAGATCACAACTCGTCACATACTCCCTCACATCTACAACCATTCCCGGCCAGTAAAAATGCCTGCGAATACGCTCGAGCGTCTTTGCAATTCCACCGTGAGATGAAGATGGTGAATCGTGAGATGCGTAAATTACAACTTTGCGAAGAGCAGATGGAACGTAAAGCTTCCAAGAGTCAGATTCGTCGTCCTCCCCTGTCGAAAAATTAGTCCGGAAATAAATAAATTTATCTACAACCTTGAAATCGGGCATTTCGTCTCTTAATATTTTCTCTCTTAAACAAGTATACTCTTCTTCGGCAAAATGTTTGGAATCCAAATCGATAACTGGTAACGTTTCTACTGATTCGATTATGCCTTCACTGTCAAATGCGCGCGATAATGCATCTGCAACAACGTTATCTTTTCCTTTCCTGTGTTCTATCGAAAAGTTAAAACCTTGCAGTTTGAGTGCCCATCTGGCCAGTCTACCGTTTAGATCTTTTTGATTCATGAGCCATTTAAGGCTAGCATGATCCGTTATTACCTTGAACTCGTGACCCTCAATGTAAGACCGAAATTTTTTAATTGCTAACACTACCGCTAAACATTCTTGCTCAGTTACTGTATAATTCCTTTGCGCCTTGTTCAGCTTTTGTGACATAAACGCTATTGGTCTTTCATTTCCTTCCTCGTCAGTTTGTGCTAGTAAACCACCAACACCATGCTGACTTGCGTCGCATTGCACGATAAATGCTTTCGAATAATCTGGATGAGCTAAGAAAGGAGCCGAAGACAATTTGTCTTTCAAAATATTGAATGCAGTTTGTGCGTTGGCGTTCCATACAAAGGATTTCTTTTTCGTGAGAAGTTCGGTTAAGTGAAATGTCAATGAAGCATACTCATCGATAAAGCGTCTATACCAACCAGTCATACCTAAAAACTGTCTAAGTTGTCGTACTGTTTTTGGTTCTGGATAATCAGATATCGCACGTACTTTGTCCGGATCTACTTGTAGTGTTCCCTTTCCGACAACAAAACCTAGATACTTAACTCGACTCAGTCCAAATTCACTTTTCTTGATATTGATGGTCAAACCTGCTTTTCTTAACTGAGACGCTACTTCGTGCAAATGTACTATATGCTGCTCCAGCGACTGCGAAACAACTAGTAAGTCATCCAAATACACAAAAACAAACGATTTCATATTGTATGAAATAACTTGGTCCATCAAACGACACATTGTTTGCGGTGCATTGCACAGTCCGAATGGCATTCGTTTGAACTGATACAATGGCCGATTCGGAACGGTAAATGCAGTCTTAGCCCGCGAGATTTCGTCCAAATTAATTTGCCAAAAGGCGTCTTTTAAGTCGATCTTGGATATACAGTAAACTGGAGGTAACCTCGAAATCAATCCATCAATATTAGGAATTGGATACGCATCCTTAACGGTGACTTCATTGAGTTTCCGTGAGTCTATACATACGCGAACTTTTCCTGGCTTAACAATTAATACCATTGGTGACGACCATGGCGAACTTTTGGCTTCTTCTATTACCCCTAAACTCAACATCCTGTCAATTTCATCGCACAACAGTTTTTCTCGTGCAGGAGATATAGGATAAAATCTTTGTTTTATGGGTTTAGCAGAACCAGTGTCAATAGAATGTTCAATCAACGTCGTGCTACCAAGTCCTTCAATTTCTGATGAGGGAAAAGCTGCAATAGCAGTATCTAGCTTTAGTCTTTCGGATAAGGTAAGAACGAGAATGTTAGGATCTACGTCAACAGTACTTAGTTCATTGATTGAACAATTGGTTTCAATTTTTATTCCAAAAATTTCCCAGAAATCCATTCCGCATATCACATCTTGTTTGATAGAAGGAACTACTATAAAATCGACTGATTTAACTTGATTTCCGAAACACACAGGCACCATAATCGAACCCAAGACCTGTTGTTTCTGTCCATCCGCAGTTTTTACATTACCGATGCATTTACGAAAGAGAGGATTGCTTAATAACTCTTGAGCGAAGTTGAAACCTATGCAGCTTTTATTTGCTCCACTGTCCAATAAACATAAATAAGGCTTATCAAAAATTTCTATATTAATATACGGACGGATGTCTAAGCGTTTGTGAACTAGCGAAGAAACGATAATTTTATTAAATGATTTAATTTTTCTCCAAAAGTTACGCATACGCAATGCAGACCGACTAGGAGATTTTACGACAGGACCCGATGAAAATATTCTAGCACGAATTTTATTGTACTCTGCTAATCGTACATGGTAAGGTCGTTGTAAAGGATGAACTTTGATTGAAGAATTAGGTGTGAATGATGAATTAATGAAACTTTTTACTTCCGAGGACTCTGATGCGGATGTCCGTTTTTCAATCTGCGGGCATCCGGATTGAAGTTTTCCGATTTATTTGAACATTTCAAACAATGTGGTTTATATGTATCTATGGCTCCACAGCCATAGCAAAATACGCGTCTGGGTTTCAAACAGACCTGATACCCGTGTCCTAGTTCATCGCAGTTCCAACATTTCCACGAACTCCGTTCTATCACGTTTATTTCAGCATCAGTATCTACATTAACTAATTGTTCCAATGGTTCTTCAACATACATTTCTGATATTTGTTTTCGAAATGAGTTCTGGCGTGTACTACTTTGTAAATCCTTCACAAACTTCTCATTTTTCCTAACCTCTTTCCGCAACTCTGCAATACTATTAATTTGTAAATGGAGAAGTTCATGCCTCAATTCTGGTTTTAGGTTTCTAATAACAGTTTCAACCAGCTCGTCATTGTTCATAGGAATTCTTAGTTTGTCACACAGTACCATAATGGAATCTAAAAATTCATCAAAAGGTTCAGCAGATTTTTGCTTTCTTTTCCTAATGTCATCTTTGACATCAAAATCGGTAATGCATTCTTTAAACTGCTTTCGCAGTGCCTCACAAAGAACAGCCCAATTGAAGTCATTCACGTTGCGATGAAAACGCCAAAACCACTGTTTAGCTTTGCCTTCAAAAAGCGAATGAACGTGCTGACACAATATGTTAAAATCTCCATTCAAATGAGAAACTGTTAATGTGTTAATTCTATAAATGAATTCGTCAACTGATAGATCGTTCAATCCACCACTGAATGTGACATGCCAATTGTGAATAACATTCGAAGTCTTTTCGCTGGACATGAAATCCCTATTCGGTGTACGAGTATTCGAAGTCACATTAGGTAATGAAAAGGAATGATGAACCTCATGTTGTCGATTTACGTTAGAATAATCTGGAGAACGCACATTACGAGAAGCCGCTTCTGAAGCATGATTTCCAGAAGTGCTCCGCTGATTTGGGTTACAATTTAAATTCCGAAATAAGCTTTGAATTTCACCTGACAGAGCTGAAGTTATTTCGCTACGAAACTCATTGAGTGATTCTGTGATTAGCTGTTGCACTCTAGTTTCTTCAACGCGAGAACTAGAAGAATGTGCTCTTAACGGTGAACTTGTCGTTTGTCTTTGAGATTGGGTGTAGAGTCTGGTATGGTGCAATTTCTTCGGAATTGCTCCTCGTTTTCTCGAAGAAGAAGTCGGATTATTAGTTTGTGCATTATCGTCAGATAGCTCAAAAGTATTATTTATTGGTTCAGCTTCTACTGAGCCTGGTATATTTTCATTGCTACGAACAAGTGGCATTTTGATACGGTAAGATAAGAAAAGTTAAATTTAACACTACTCGGTGAAGACACAAAAACGGGTTAAATGGTTAAATGCAAATAAAAGAAATACTCAACACAGTGATGCAAATTTTAAAATAAATAGGAAAAAAAAACTAACTAAAGAAGTAATTATCGAAATATCAAAATCTAACAACCAAAAGCAAAAAAAAACAAAAAAAAACATATTCCAGACGCGAGTAAATTTTCGATTTAAACCAAAAATTCAAATCTCGAACGCATGAAACAATGAGAAAATTTCGACTGATTAATATCCGTTGGTATCAAAATCCAAATGTAAGATAATGAAAATCCAAAAATCACATTAACCAGCTTACTCACAAAAACCAAAAATAGGTCTCCAATATGCAGTCAAACAAGATGAAGGTATCCATTTTTAATGAAATGTGGTCAGATTACACCATGAGTATATAATCCCATATCCTACATCACAAAAAAAACAATCTTAAAAAAAAATCAAAAACCACTAAATAAAATGTAATTAAATCTGCAATATAATTATAGGGCTTCGCATGCCATGCAATTGGTGTTAATATCTCATACAAGATAAATGCGAATCGTTTTGCGATACTGTAATTATCACGACTACAGCAGCAGAATAGAATAGCTTAGACTTGCCCCACGTTGGGCGCCATTTCTGTAACGAACCTCTCTCTTTACCTCAGTAAAGTGTTTGCCAGAAGCCGGTACTGCATACCTAGCTATACTTCGGTCAAGCTCAGGGAAAATGGGATGGGTCTATTAACTTCTTGGACAAACTTGAGACAGGTTACAAAAAAAAAAAAATGTATGCAGTTGTTGATGTTAATACTAGACCGGGTTTATTTATGTTATTATCGTATTGCAGAGATAATTTATAAAAAAAAAAAAAAATTTTATACACATCACTGTTTATAAGAAATCCTGTATTGTACTCATTTCAAGGGAATTCGGATGATGTTATTCCCTAACAGTCTATACCCACCCAACCATGCTAACATGTTATACATATTTTATTATGTTAGCCCGCAGTAAAAACTGTCACCTAACCCGTTGCTTCACCTTTCATGTTAAATAATTTTCCAAAATTAGTTAGCCATTAATTATATATATATTTTAATTTCAACAAAATAATGCAAACACTAAAGAATTGTAACGAAAAAACATTATTTTAACAATTCCATAAATTTATAAGAAGTTAAATTGACAAAAAAAAACAAAAGAAAATCAAGATAAGCAATATTCAACAACATTGGAAGCATTCAACATGTTCCCAAATCAATATTTGCACAATTCATAAATTACCAATTCAGGTATCAAAATTGGTCGATATATATAAATTTTATAATATTTCAAGTAGCGACAATAATTTTAACAAAAATTTTAGAAAAGAAACAATAGTTCAACTTACTCAGATTTCTCCATTGATGACAGGCGCCTGTTGCTAGGACATGTCGAAATGTTAAGAAAAATTTTTGTCAAAAAAAAATTATTTCGCTACGTCAAAAATTTTGTGTGTTACAAATTTTTCCCGCAAAATATGTATGTATGTTAAATTTGAAATTGTTTTAACATATTGAATACTTCATGAATGAAATTATTGAATGAGTGAATGAAGAAAGATTTTTTTAAAATTTGAAAATGTATGAGTATGAATGAATAAAGAAATTAACTATAAAAAAAAAAACTACCACAAAAAAAAATTGTTGACAATGCGTTTTTTTAAGTTTTTGATCAAACAAACCCCGATTAGGGAAAATAATTGCACCGCTAAAGCTGACTCGCTTTAAACGGTGACGTAGATCGTGCGTATCACGACTATTGATGACGTATTGTACGATGACGTATTGTACGATGACGTATTGTACGATGACGTAAATTGTGCGTGTAATACAAATTTGCGCTTCACATTGTATTCTGCAGAAACCGTTGTTCAAATCCCTTTTGGCGCAGCGTATTTGTCTATGCACAATGCGGGTTTGCCGAGAAATAGCCTCAATGCAGATTGTTTTCCAACCAATTCCAATACTTCTTTCCGTGAAGAATATGATTGCCGGAGCACCTTGCACGAATCTACATATTAGGACACACTTTTAGAAACATTGAAACAGCCTTACAGTTTCGCAATCCTTACCAATTTATTTATATCAATTTGCAGTTCTGGGATTGCGGTGTGGCGATTAATCTGACCCAACAACACACAATTTTTATTCAAATTCTTCAAATTTGTTGCAAGAAAAATAAATCAACTGCTCCGCACAAAAACTATTTTAATTGTGAAAATTTTGTCTCAGTCAAAACTTATTTTCTGAACTAAAAATGTCTCGGGTAATTCAGTTAAAAAAAATAAATTATTTTTTTGTCAAATTTATTTTGTAATGTATTTTGGATGGAGAATTCCATCACAGGAAGCAGCGAATGGTAAAATGCAGCAAACTGAATTTTTACTTGTTGTTGTATAGCAACCTACTACTATGCCTGGTTGAAGAATTTCCTCAAAGTCCCAGCAAGCAAGTTGCATGTCAAATGAATTTTTACATTGTGTGTGCTCTGATACACACACAACAATTCACTTGCTAGAAAATACAAAAACAACAAAATTGTTTTTGGTTTAATTGGCGTACCCTCCATATGTTTATTTAGTAAAAAATTCAGATTTTTATTGAGCTTTTCATAATTTATGTATTAATTATGGGTTTTAGCTCATTTTCCAAAAAACTAATTTTGGAAAAGGGGAGTACAACAACTAAGCAAAAACTCAGTCTGGCAGAGTGTACAGCTGTTTCGGATCCAGCCACGGATCCTCGTCAGCACTCTTTATGCATTCTATTTTATCCAAGCGACGCTATAAGTAAGTATTGGTATGACGCACAAGAGAATTACTTCTCCTTTGCATCACACGCCACCTCACTGAAGCAGCGAATGGTAAAATGCAGCAAACTGAATTTTTACTTGTTGTTGTATAGCAACCTACTACTATGCCTGGTTGAAGAATTTCCTCAAAGTCCCAGCAAGCAAGTTGCATGGCAAATGAATTTTTACATTGTGTGTGCTCTGATACACACACAACAATTCACTTGCCAGAAAATACAAAAACAACAAAATTGTTTTTGGTTTAATTGGCGTACCCTCCATATGTTTATTTAGTAAAAAATTCAGATTTTTATTGAGCTTTTCATAATTTATGTATTAATTATGGGTTTTAGCTCATTTTCCAAAAAACTAATTTTGGAAAAGGGGAGTACAACAACTAAGCAAAAACTCAGTCTGGCAGAGTGTACACCTGTTTCGGATCCAGCCACGGATCCTCGTCAGCACTCTTTATGCATTCTATTTTATCCAAGCGACGCTATAAGTAAGTATTGGTATGACGCACAAGAGAATTACTTCTCCTTTGCATCACACGCCAACTCACTGAAGCAGCGAATGGTAAAATGCAGCAAACTGAATTTTTACTTGTTGTTGTATAGCAACCTACTACTATGCCTGGTTGAAGAATTTCCTCAAAGTCCCAGCAAGCAAGTTGCATGGCAAATGAATTTTTACATTGTGTGTGCTCTGATACACACACAACAATTCACTTGCCAGAAAATACAAAAACAACAAAATTGTTTTTGGTTTAATTGGCGTACCCTCCATATGTTTATTTAGTAAAAAATTCAGATTTTTATTGAGCTTTTCATAATTTATGTATTAATTATGGGTTTTAGCTCATTTTCCAAAAAACTAATTTTGGAAAAGGGGAGTACAACAACTAAGCAAAAACTCAGTCTGGCAGAGTGTAACTCACTGAAGCAGCGAATGGTAAAATGCAGCAAACTGAATTTTTACTTGTTGTTGTATAGCAACCTACTACTATGCCTGGTTGAAGAATTTCCTCAAAGTCCCAGCAAGCAAGTTGCATGGCAAATGAATTTTTACATTGTGTGTGCTCTGATACACACACAACAATTCACTTGCCAGAAAATACAAAAACAACAAAATTGTTTTTGGTTTAATTGGCGTACCCTCCATATGTTTATTTAGTAAAAAATTCAGATTTTTATTGAGCTTTTCATAATTTATGTATTAATTATGGGTTTTAGCTCATTTTCCAAAAAACTAATTTTGGAAAAGGGGAGTACAACAACTAAGCAAAAACTCAGTCTGGCAGAGTGTACAGCTGTTTCGGATCCAGCCACGGATCCTCGTCAGCACTCTTTATGCATTCTATTTTATCCAAGCGACGCTATAAGTAAGTATTGGTATGACGCACAAGAGAATTACTTCTCCTTTGCATCACACGCCAACTCACTGAAGCAGCGAATGGTAAAATGCAGCAAACTGAATTTTTACTTGTTGTTGTATAGCAACCTACTACTATGCCTGGTTGAAGAATTTCCTCAAAGTCCCAGCAAGCAAGTTGCATGGCAAATGAATTTTTACATTGTGTGTGCTCTGATACACACACAACAATTCACTTGCCAGAAAATACTAAAACAACAAAATTGTTTTTGGTTTAATTGGCGTACCCTCCATATGTTTATTTAGTAAAAAATTCAGATTTTTATTGAGCTTTTCATAATTTATGTATTTATTATGTGTTTTAGCTCATTTTCCAAAAAACTAATTTTGGAAAAGGGGAGTACAACAACTAAGCAAAAACTCAGTCTGGCAGAGTGTACAGCTGTTTCGGATCCAGCCACGGATCCTCGTCAGCACTCTTTATGCATTCTATTTTATCCAAGCGACGCTATAAGTAAGTATTGGTATGACGCACAAGAGAATTACTTCTCCTTTGCATCACACGCCAACTCACTGAAGCAGCGAATGGTAAAATGCAGCAAACTGAATTTTTACTTGTTGTTGTATAGCAACCTACTACTATGCCTGGTTGAAGAATTTCCTCAAAGTCCCAGCAAGCAAGTTGCATGGCAAATGAATTTTTACATTGTGTGTGCTCTGATACACACACAACAATTCACTTGCCAGAAAATACAAAAACAACAAAATTGTTTTTGGTTTAATTGGCGTACCCTCCATATGTTTATTTAGTAAAAAGTTCAGATTTTTATTGAGCTTTTCATAATTTATGTATTTATTATGGGTTTTAGCTCATTTTCCAAAAAAACTAATTTTGGAAAAGGGGAGTACAACAACTAAGCAAAAACTCAGTCTGGCAGAGTGTACAGCTGTTTCGGATCCAGCCACGGATCCTCGTCAGCACTCTTTATGCATTCTATTTTATCCAAGCGACGCTATAAGTAAGTATTGGTATGACGCACAAGAGAATTACTTCTCCTTTGCATCACACGCCAACTCACTGAAGCAGCGAATGGTAAAATGCAGCAAACTGAAGTTTTACTTGTTGTTGTATAGCAACCTACTACTATGCCTGGTTGAAGAATTTCCTCAAAGTCCCAGCAAGCAAGTTGCATGGCATATGAATCTTTACATTGTGTGTGCTCTGATACACACACAACAATTCACTTGCCAGAAAATACTAAAACAACAAAATTGTTTTTGGTTTAATTGGCGTACCCTCCATATGTTTATTTAGTAAAAAATTCAGATTTTTATTGAGCTTTTCATAATTTATGTATTAATTATGGGTTTTAGCTCATTTTCCAAAAAACTAATTTTGGAAAAGGGGAGTACAACAACAAAGCAAAAACTCAGTCTAGAAGAGTGTACAGCTGTTTCGGATCCAGCCACGGATCCTCGTCAGCACTCTTTATGCATTCTATTTTATCCAAGCGACGCTATAAGTAAGTATTGGTATGACGCGCAAGAGAATTACTTCTCCTTTGCATCACACGCCAACTCACTGAAGCAGCGAATGGTAAAATGCAGCAAACTGAATTTTTACTTGTTGTTGTATAGCAACCTACTACTATGCCTGGTTGAAGAATTTCCTCAAAGTCCCAGCAAGCAAGTTGCATGGCATATGAATCTTTACATTGTGTGTGCTCTGATACACACACAACAATTCACTTGCCAGAAAATACTAAAACAACAAAATTGTTTTTGGTTTAATTGGCGTACCCTCCATATGTTTATTTAGTAAAAAATTCAGATTTTTATTGAGCTTTTCATAATTTATGTATTAATTATGGGTTTTAGCTCATTTTCCAAAAAACTAATTTTGGAAAAGGGGAGTACAACAACAAAGCAAAAACTCAGTCTAGAAGAGTGTACAGCTGTTTCGGATCCAGCCACGGATCCTCGTCAGCACTCTTTATGCATTCTATTTTATCCAAGCGACGCTATAAGTAAGTATTGGTATGACGCACAAGAGAATTACTTCTCCTTTGCATCACACGCCAACTCACTGAAGCAGCGAATGGTAAAATGCAGCAAACTGAATTTTTACTTGTTGTTGTATAGCAACCTACTACTATGCCTGGTTGAAGAATTTCCTCAAAGTCCCAGCAAGCAAGTTGCATGGCAAATGAATTTTTACATTGTGTGTGCTCTGATACACACACAACAATTCACTTGCCAGAAAATACAAAAACAACAAAATTGTTTTTGGTTTAATTGGCGTACCCTCCATATGTTTACTTAGTAAAAAATTCAGATTTTTATTGAGCTTTTCATAATTTATGTATTAATTATGGGTTTTAGCTCATTTTCCAAAAAACTAATTTTGGAAAAGGGGAGTACAACAACTAAGCAAAAACTCAGTCTGGCAGAGTGTACAGCTGTTTCGGATCCAGCCACGGATCCTCGTCAGCACTCTTTATGCATTCTATTTTATCCAAGCGACGCTATAAGTAAGTATTGGTATGACGCACAAGAGAATTACTTCTCCTTTGCATCACACGCCAACTCACTGAAGCAGCGAATGGTAAAATGCAGCAAACTGAATTTTTACTTGTTGTTGTATAGCAACCTACTACTATGCCTGGTTGAAGAATTTCCTCAAAGTCCCAGCAAGCAAGTTGCATGGCAAATGAATTTTTACATTGTGTGTGCTCTGATACACAAACAACAATTCACTTGCCAGAAAATACTAAAACAACAAAATTGTTTTTGGTTTAATTGGCGTACCCTCCAGATTTTTATTGAGCTTTTCATAATTTATGTATTAATTATGGGTTTTAGCTCATTTTCCAAAAAACTAATTTTGGAAAAGGGGAGTACAACAACAAAGCAAAAACTCAGTCTAGAAGAGTGTACAGCTGTTTCGGATCCAGCCACGGATCCTCGTCAGCACTCTTTATGCATTCTATTTTATCCAAGCGACGCTATAAGTAAGTATTGGTATGACGCACAAGAGAATTACTTCTCCTTTGCATCACACTGAAGCAGCGAATGGTAAAATGCAGCAAACTGAATTTTTACTTGTTGTTGTATAGCAACCTACTACTATGCCTGGTTGAAGAATTTCCTCAAAGTCCCAGCAAGCAAGTTGCATGGCAAATGAATTTTTACATTGTGTGTGCTCTGATACACACACAACAATTCACTTGCCAGAAAATACAAAAACAACAAAATTGTTTTTGGTTTAATTGGCGTACCCTCCATATGTTTACTTAGTAAAAAATTCAGATTTTTATTGAGCTTTTCATAATTTATGTATTAATTATGGGTTTTAGCTCATTTTCCAAAAAACTAATTTTGGAAAAGGGGAGTACAACAACTAAGCAAAAACTCAGTCTGGCAGAGTGTACAGCTGTTTCGGATCCAGCCACGGATCCTCGTCAGCACTCTTTATGCATTCTATTTTATCCAAGCGACGCTATAAGTAAGTATTGGTATGACGCACAAGAGAATTACTTCTCCTTTGCATCACACGCCAACTCACTGAAGCAGCGAATGGTAAAATGCAGCAAACTGAATTTTTACTTGTTGTTGTATAGCAACCTACTACTATGCCTGGTTGAAGAATTTCCTCAAAGTCCCAGCAAGCAAGTTGCATGGCAAATGAATTTTTACATTGTGTGTGCTCTGATACACAAACAACAATTCACTTGCCAGAAAATACTAAAACAACAAAATTGTTTTTGGTTTAATTGGCGTACCCTCCATATGTTTATTTAGTAAAAAATTCAGATTTTTATTGAGCTTTTCATAATTTATGTATTTATTATGTGTTTTAGCTCATTTTCCAAAAAACTAATTTTGGAAAAGGGGAGTACAACAACTAAGCAAAAACTCAGTCTGGCAGAGTGTACAGCTGTTTCGGATCCAGCCACGGATCCTCGTCAGCACTCTTTATGCATTCTATTTTATCCAAGCGACGCTATAAGTAAGTATTGGTATGACGCACAAGAGAATTACTTCTCCTTTGCATCACACGCCAACTCACTGAAGCAGCGAATGGTAAAATGCAGCAAACTGAATTTTTACTTGTTGTTGTATAGCAACCTACTACTATGCCTGGTTGAAGAATTTCCTCAAAGTCCCAGCAAGCAAGTTGCATGGCAAATGAATTTTTACATTGTGTGTGCTCTGATACACACACAACAATTCACTTGCCAGAAAATACAAAAACAACAAAATTGTTTTTGGTTTAATTGGCGTACCCTCCATATGTTTATTTAGTAAAAAGTTCAGATTTTTATTGAGCTTTTCATAATTTATGTATTTATTATGGGTTTTAGCTCATTTTCCAAAAAAACTAATTTTGGAAAAGGGGAGTACAACAACTAAGCAAAAACTCAGTCTGGCAGAGTGTACAGCTGTTTCGGATCCAGCCACGGATCCTCGTCAGCACTCTTTATGCATTCTATTTTATCCAAGCGACGCTATAAGTAAGTATTGGTATGACGCACAAGAGAATTACTTCTCCTTTGCATCACACGCCAACTCACTGAAGCAGCGAATGGTAAAATGCAGCAAACTGAATTTTTACTTGTTGTTGTATAGCAACCTACTACTATGCCTGGTTGAAGAATTTCCTCAAAGTCCCAGCAAGCAAGTTGCATGGCATATGAATCTTTACATTGTGTGTGCTCTGATACACACACAACAATTCACTTGCCAGAAAATACTAAAACAACAAAATTGTTTTTGGTTTAATTGGCGTACCCTCCATATGTTTATTTAGTAAAAAATTCAGATTTTTATTGAGCTTTTCATAATTTATGTATTAATTATGGGTTTTAGCTCATTTTCCAAAAAACTAATTTTGGAAAAGGGGAGTACAACAACAAAGCAAAAACTCAGTCTAGAAGAGTGTACAGCTGTTTCGGATCCAGCCACGGATCCTCGTCAGCACTCTTTATGCATTCTATTTTATCCAAGCGACGCTATAAGTAAGTATTGGTATGACGCACAAGAGAATTACTTCTCCTTTGCATCACACGCCAACTCACTGAAGCAGCGAATGGTAAAATGCAGCAAACTGAATTTTTACTTGTTGTTGTATAGCAACTAAGGCATTCAATCCCGGGATCCCGAATCCCGAAATCCCGGGATCCCGGAAGTTTTCTCAAACAAACAAATAATTGTTATCGATCTGAATAAAATTTTTTTAATTTAAACCATTTTTTTTTTTACAAAAAAGATATATGTTAAAATAAAATAAAACTTTACGAATTGGATAAATGGTTTTGTGTGTGTTTTACTTTTGAATGGACATCAAATTCAATAGTTTTAAACAACAATTGGTGTATTTGTTCCCGCTATAATACTAAAACTACTAAAAGAAATGCGTGGTTTTCATTATGTTAAATAATGGCAATTGTTGTCATATTTGTTGTGAGAACAGGTTGGCATTTCGTTGTCAATTTAATTTAAGTAAAAATTCAGTTTGCTGCATTTTACCATTCGCTGCTTCAGTGAGTTGGCGTGTGATGCAAAGGAGAAGTAATTCTCTTGTGCGTCATACCAATACTTACTTATAGCGTCGCTTGGATAAAATAGAATGCATAAAGAGTGCTGACGAGGATCCGTGGCTGGATCCGAAACAGCTGTACACTCTGCCAGACTGAGTTTTTGCTTAGTTGTTGTACTCCCCTTTTCCAAAATTAGTTTTTTGGAAAATGAGTTAAAACTTACATTAAGTGGGAAACCCCTCGAAAACGCACAGTTGCTTAAAATAACTGTCAAATTTCATATATTTTGACTGCTCATCTGCACAACTGATTCTTTTCCGAGGGGTTTTCCACTTTAAATGAATCCTCCTATTAAGGATATTCACAAGTAGTCACATAAAGAATCATAAACAAATTTATGACATATTCATGTTTATGATTCTTTATGTGACTACTTGTGAATACTCTGTTTGCGTCCAGGAGTTAACAAGTCCGGTCACACCATCCAGTAATGTACTCGCACTCGTGGTGAAACTTCTGGACCAATGATAAAATCGCTGGCCAAGAAATGCGCGCACAATTAGCAAAATTAATGCCGCGCTAGTCGACCCACGCTTCCTCATATGTTCCTTAAAAAAATACCGTTTTTTTGTTTTTCTTCATAGTTTCTACACAAAGCACAATTTACGCTACCCATTTTGAAATTTTTTTTTTCAACGGCGGAAATCATCATGTTTTTATCTCAAGCATTCCCAGTCGGAGAAAAAAAATGAACGACTCCAATTACCAACATCTTCTTGCTTCTTGCGGTTAACATTTTTTTTGTACTACTTTGTTTTGTTTTGCTTTATTTATTTCAGTTTTTTGTGGGCAATTGTTTGTTTAATAATCAAAAAGCGTCATTCCGCCATCGCTTCGGCCGGCCCATTCTCCTTTGCCCATTGCACGACGACACTCATTCCACTTTCAATACCGTCAGCACCAACGTTTCATTTGATGCTTCTGGTGTTACTACACTTTTCCCTCATGAAACCAGTTGCAACCAATCGCAGCCTTTCACTGCAAAAGTGCTCATTGCTATTGGACAGAATTGTAGATTCAATCCACGGAAGAGAAATAAATATCTTCTCCGGCTGAGTATTTGTATGATACTGTTTTTATTCTTAAATATTCTTTAATCTTAAAACTATTTCTTAATATAGCTCACGCAGGTAGCCTATGAACGCTCATAACTCGGCGTACCTCGAGTACCTGCTTGTAACTGTATTTAGCGGAAGAACGACTCCTTACAATGAACTTCTTAGAAATACTTAAAATAAAGGATGAAACATTCATCAGTGTACTTCCTCAAACTGTTTCATTGTTTGGATGCATCTGTGTACTCCTAAGAATAGATCATTAAATTGTCATTCACCAAATTGTAGACAATATTGAGGGAAACTACTTTACAAATTAGGTTCCTTAAATTAGCTAATTATAAATAAGTGGATTTAACGTGTTCATAATTTCATATTTGAATAGCTATCTTTTATTTTGCTTCCACAGTTAACAGTGGATTCTTATACAATATGAAGCGTTTAAAAGAGTCAAGAGTAACCTGTCGTAGCAAAAGGTCCTCCGTGATGAAGACGATATTCGTATTGGAGGTTTTGCTCTTTTTGAAGCGTATCTGGAAGCAAAGTAGACTTTGGTGCCGTAGCTAGTCGTCTAGGTTGGGTGCAAGCTAACAACAGCAAATGTTCCTTATTAATTGCTCGGAAATTCCTTTCAATTAACACTCACCAATACTTCTTTAGCCGAACTCATGCAAGTATTGCGGGACCTGTGTGGATCAGGGCCGGGCAAAAGGGGCTCGCGCCCCGGGCGCCACTTGTTCCAAGGGCGGCATTTTAACTTGATTTTATTTAGGTTTTTTTTATTTTGAATTTAAAAAATGCAGACAGAATTTTTATTGTAAGTGATTAACGTTGGAAAAATTATATTTTTTTATAACCCTTATATTAACTTGCTTTGGGTATATATGTATATATATATATATATATATATATATAAATCTGCGGCGAGCTTTTTCATACACTTCCTAGAGCTAGAGAGCTGAAATTTGGAACACGGATAGAACTCCGGTGACAATGCATTCTATTAAATTTTGGGGTCCATCAGAGGCGTAGGGGGCCGTGGGGGGACTCAAACCCCTTCTTTTAAACATGGCATAACTTCCAATTCCTTCAAGCTACAATGATGAAATGGTAGGTGGGTTCTTATTGACAAAATGGGGGCAAAGGGGAGCGGGATGGAGCCAATTTAAAGTTCTAACTTTCGTATTTTTTAAGCTACAGGGCTGACATTTTTTACTTAGGTTCGCATTCAGGAAAAAGAGTAAAAAAGAGGGAAGAAAAAGGTGGGAAAAAAATTAAAAAAAAAAAAAAAAAAAAAAGAGTAGAAAACAAGTTTGTTAAAATATAACCCTTTAACCGACAGAAAATAAATTTCCTTTAAATTAGTTTCCGCAATTTCAATTTAAAATTAAGGGTTTTTGGCAACTTCAAAATCTGCAATGATATTAGGAACAAAGTTACCAAAAACACTTAATTTTAAATCGAAATTGCGGAAATTAATTTAAGGAATTTTGTTTTCTGCTTTTTAGGCGGTTAAAGGGTTATATTTTAAAAAACTTGTTTTTTTACACTTTTTTATTATTTATGTATAATCCCAACATTGCATATTTGCGAAAATGCGCGCTTATGACAACAACACATTTAGCCTTGGCTAAAGTCACAGAGCATTGCACTGTGGCGATCACATTTCACGCCACTGCAATGTGTCGCTAAATGCTTATGCTGCAGTCTGTATTGTTGGCATATTTGCACATTTTGTGTATATATTAAAATCGAAATTTATGTAAATATTAAAAAGAAAATCAATAAAAGGGCCGATTAACGGCAAATTCAATTCAATTGGACAACAACCACTTCCGCTCAACGTGGAAATCATTTCAAGGGAAAGTATATCTAGGTTTAAGCACCTAGTTATACAATTTGCGTTTGTTGGAACCCAGTTCAAGTAAAGTATATCTCGGTTCAAGCACCGAGTTATACATTTTGGTGACCCCGAACAAAGGACGCAGCAACCAAACGCAACTCGGTTTATGTACCGCTGTTGCGACTGTTTGTCTTTAACTTAAAATACCATAGAATTTGGTGAAAAGCACCAGTTTGGTAACGCAAAAAGGATACAGCAACGCAACTCGGTTTATGTACCGCTGTTGCGACTGTTCGTCTTTAAATCCAAATACCATAGTACCTTTGTGGCGCACACAAAGGACTCAAAGGCAAAAGCACACCTGTGTGAGCCTACTCATCTCCAGCGAGTAAACAAATCAGCTACGCAAGGTTCTCCCGTGACAGCACGCAGCTAGATAACCCCAATAACACCCAGTCGAATCAAACCAACACATTATGAGTAATCTGGACGACCTAATAAATCAGCAGGATGAAAATGCCACCAACATACAGAGGATCATCAGCAACTATAAAAAGACGTCTAAAGATAGAAAAACTGTAGAGTACCTTAACAGGAAGGCAACAGAACTGCAAGATTTGTGGACAATATTTCAAAGAGCTGACAACCAAATTCGCAGAGATCGAAAAGGATATTCATGCGTCACTGGGCGAAACATATAAGAAAGTCATGGAGGACATTCAAGAGTGCATTAAGGCATTTAATAAAAAGCCTGCCGCGGTGCCCAGGGCTAAGGATGATAGCAGTGTAGAGCAAAAGGAAGGTGCTGATTCTGAAAAAACCGTACACTATGGAGTAAGGCATTCAATCCCGGGATCCCGAATCCCGAAATCCCGGGATCCCGAACGTTTTCTAAATCCCGGAAACCCGGGATTTTGAGTCCGGAATCCCGGGATTCAAAAAATTGAATTTTTATGCATTGTTTAAGATATTTTCGACGCTTTTCCACAAAAATACTGCAGTGCGTTGACTTTCAATCCAATTGCTAAACACAAAAAGCTCTCTTTCGTAGACTTAGTGCTACACACACAAAGGAGGGGGCTTCATCACCAGAAGATGAAGGGTATGATTTCAACAACAGGTCCACCACAAGATGATCGAGTTGCATACTCTGGCAGAAGAAGTCCACTCCCGAGAAGGCCACTCTAAAGAAGCTCCACCGCCAGTTGCACCACCATCGTTCCGGTTGCCACAAATAACTATTCCGATGTTCAATGGTGACTATCTGCAGTGGAACCAGTTTTTCGACATCTTCAGCGAAATGGTGCACAAATCGCCAATCGCATCAGTACAAAAGCTGTGGTATTTGAAGGCCAATTTGACCGGTGAAGCTGAGCGAGTGATCAGGCTTCTAGCTCTAACCAAAGAGAACTACGAGACGGCTTGGAAGCTGCTGCAAGACAGATACCAAAATAGAAGATTGCTGGCATCAACATTGATTGAAAGATTGACAGTGAAAGACTGTTGGCATTGGAGAATCTTGAAATATCGACGGAATCTTGGGATCCACTACTGCTGCATTTGTTAATCAAAAAACTAGATCGGCGGAGCCACATTCTTTATGAACAGTCATTGAAGAATCCCAAAGAGCTACAATCAATGAAGAGCTTATTGGACTTCATTGAAAATCGTTTCCAATCCCTGGAGGTCCTCGGTGGTCGAGAACGGACAAACACTCCAAAGGCCACAACAAATACATATAGGGTAGCAACAGCGGTAGCAGCATCTGCAACCTGCAGTTATTGTACCGGCAAAAATCACCCCCTATACTTTTGCAAGGAGTTCCTGAAAGTGTCGCCGCAAGATCGAATAAACTGGGCTTAAATGCAAAAAATATGTTCAATTGTCTCAAAAGCAGTCACACCTCAAAGGATTGTCCGTCCCGAGGCTGCACCAAGTGCAACAAAAAACATAACACATTATTGCATTTGGGAGAAAAGGAACATGCCAACAAAGAAAGCCGACCATCAACAAGCAATGCAAACAAACCATTCGTCAAGGTAGTAGTGACGTCACACGATGCACCATCAACAAGCAATGCAAACAAACAGTTCATCAAGGTAGCAGCGACATCACCCGATGCCCCATCAAGAGCCAATGATGTTCCAGTGTCACTTCCAGCTGTTGGAAAAAGTGTAAGACTGTCAAAAACCACATTGCTTAGCACAGCCATCGTGTCCGTTACAAATAATTAGGGCCAACGAATCCATTGTCGAGCTATGTTGGACAGCGGTTCACAAACCAACTTCATCACAAAACGATTTGTGAACAATAGGACTACAAAGGGTTCCATGCCTCATTGGAGTCGAGGGCATCGGCCAGGTAAAAAGCCGTACCGCCGAAAGAGTTAATCTGCAACTCCATTCAAATGTGACCGATTTCACGAGCCGACTTGAAGCTCACGTTTTGCCAGAAATTGTTTCAAGACAACCATCAAAAACTATCAACATCAATAATTGGAACATCCCTGATGGTATCCACTTAGCCGACCCGAAGTTCCACGAGTCCAAGGAAATCGATCTTCTTCTTGGAGCCGGGATCTTCTATTCATCGTTAGGTACTGGCCATCTAACAATTGGAGTTGGACAGCCGATATTACAGAATACACGGTTCGGCTGGATAGCTGGGGGTGAATACAACAATCAAGACATTCCCAATGCAGCTATCACCTGCGGATTTTCCACTGAGGATGATTCCCTTAATACAACACTCGAAAAATTTTGGCTTTTTGAAGCATGTGACACACGCAAAAACAACTTCACATCTGCCGAACGTCGTTGTGAAGAACATTTTCTGCAGAATGTTCATCGAGACAACACCGGGCGATTCATAGTAAAATTGACATTTCAACTCAGTCCGGATCAACTTGGAGAATCACGGGATATAGCTCTGCAGCGCTTTATGGCTATCGAAAGGAAAATGACCAAAAATCCTGAATTTAAATCCCTATACACAGCCTTCATGCGTGAGTTCGTGCAGCTTGGTCACATGGAAGAGATCGATGCCACAAATGTGAAGGGGCCAAATTATTTTCTGCCACATCATGCAGTGTTCAAGCCAGACAGCTCCACAGCAAAACTAAGAGTTGTTTTCGATGCTTCCGCTAAAACTTCAACCAACGTATCGTTGAACAATCTTCTGGCCACAGGACCCACCATCCAAGAAGATGTCGTTACCATTTTAATTCGTTTTCGTCTCCCTCGATTTGTCTTTTCAACAGATATTGAAAAAATGTACCGACAAGTAAAGTTAGATAAAGACGATCAAAGGTTCCAGCTCATTTGGTGACGAGAAGACCCATCACATCCCATGAAGTGCTACAAGCTTACAACAGTAACATATGGCACGACATCTGGACCCTACTTGGCTATACGCACACTTCAAGCGTTGGCTGAGGGTCAAGCCGACAAATACAAATTCGCGGCGGATGTTGTGAAATCAAATTTTTATGTCGACGACGTGCTGAGTGGATCTGATCATCTACCCACTGCACGTGAAATGCAGCAACAACTACGCTTCATGTTACAGTATGCAGGTTTCAAGTTGAGAAAGTGGTGCGCGAACCACCCAAAGTTACTTGAAGACATCCCACTAGCTGATCGCGAAGTCAAAGTGGAAATCGGGGAGGCGCACAACGACACCATCAAGACAATGGGATTGACATGGAATCCCTCGAACGACGATTTTAAAATCACAATTGGAGAAAAAAGTACTGGGAAGATCACCAAACGTACAGCGTTAGCCGATATATCCAGAATTTTTGATCCCCTTGGTTTCATCGCTCCAGTCACGACTACTGCGAAAATATTTCTGCAAGAACTATGGAAACTAAAAATCGACTGGGATACGAAACTCCCATCTCCATTGCACAACACCTGGTTGGCCTTCAAGAAAGACTTACTACTGTTACAAAATATCAGCGTACCTCGGCATGTCTTTGGCCACACCAAGCCCAACAATCCACAAGTCCATATTTTTGCCGATGCATCAGAGCACGCTTACGGAGCCATGGCCTACATGAGGACGACGCAAGCTCACGATATCGTGATAATTCGGTTTCTTTGTGCAAAATCACGTGTTGCCCCCACAAAGCAAATAACGTTGCCAAGATTAGAGTTATGCGCTGCAAAACTCGCAGTAGAACTGATGCTGAAGCTCAACGATAGTGCGATATACAAAGGAGTGACCACATATTTTTGGACCGACTCCACGGCAGTGTTGGGATGGATCCACGCGAATTCATCGAATTATCACACATTCATTGCCAATCGGATATCCGCAATTCAGAAGGTGACTACTCCACAACAATGGCGCCATGTACCATCTCAAGACAATCCAGCCGACCTCATATCAAGAGGTTTACAACCAGCCAAGCTAGTGGACAATATGTTTTGGCTATTCGGTCCGAGATACCTATACAAAGTTGTGACAAGTTGGCCACTCCAACCTCCTCGTGACCGATGCCTTTTGGAAGTCAACTACAGCAGTGCAACCTACATGCCTATACAAAACTGCAACAAATGGGCCACTCCAACCTCCTAGTGAACAATGTCTCTTAGAAGTGATGCAGCAGACAACTGCAGCTGCATCATCTACATCTGTATCTGTTGAAAACCGCCAATCCAAAGACATATTTGAAAAAATAAACCACAAAAATTCATTTCGACGGCTCCAAAGAATAATAACATATGTGATTCGCGGCGTGAAACATTTCAAACGCGATGCTTCTCACGTCGCAACAGCACCAACCGCAGCAGAAGTAGAGGAGTCATTGATACACATTGTCAAATATTTACAACAGGATGCCTTTGCTGATGACATTAAACATTTGAAGCGTCATTCAGGTGTGAACAATGGAAGCCCCATCAGCAATCTATCGCCATTCATAGATGCCCAAGGCATTTTAAGGGTTGGGGGTCGCTTAGAAGCTTCCAGCCTAAGTTTTGATGCAAAACACCAAATGTTGTTGCCGTACGCCCATCCATGGACAAAACTGCTAATGACTGATTTGCATAGGGAGCACCTGCATGCTGGTCCTCAAACACTCACAGCGATCGTGAGACAAAGATTTTGGCCAATCTAAATAAAAACCTTGGCTCGCTCCGTCACTCAAAATTGCGTTCAATGTTTCCGAGCGCGACCAAAGTTGCTAAACCAAGTGATGGGTAATTTACCAGAAACAAGGGTACAACCAGCCAGACCGTTTGTCATCTCGGGAGTGGACTTCTTTGGCCCTGTGTGGACACATTTCAAAATCCGAGGAAAACAACCGATGAAAGCATATGTAGCCGTATTTTGCTGTTTTGCCACCAAGGCCGTGCACATGGAGCTAGTAAGTGGTCTGACAACTGAAGCCTTCATAGGAGCTCTTAAACGTTTCATAGCTCGCCGGGGACATTGCAAGACCCTATACTGCGACAATGCCACCAATTTTGTGGGAGCGAAGAACCAGTTGAGGGAAATTCACCACATAATTCACGATGACCATGCAACAGAGAAAATTGTCAACGAACGCAGCAAAAGGGACATCGAATTCGCGTTTATTCCACTACGATCACCACACTTTGGTGGGTTATGGGAAGCGGCAGTAAAGTCAGAAAAGGGATTGCTACAAAAATCTTTGGCATCAGCTAATATTACTTACGAAGAAATGGGGACAGTTCTTGCCGAAGCAGAAGGCATTTTAAACTCCAGACCTCTCACGCCCATGTCGTCTGACCCAAATGACCTCCAAGTGCTCACACCTGGTCACTTCCTCATCGGTGAGCCATTAACATCTTCAATAGATAGCCTTACAGCACCGCTACAAATGGAAGGAAGAATCACAAAATGTCAAGCCAGGAACAATGGTTCTAATAAAGGAAGACAATCTGCCTCCATTAAAGTGGCCATTGGGACGAGTAATTAATGTAATTCGAGGTGCGGATGGTCATGTCAGAGTTGCCGACGTTCGTACAGCAAAAAACGTCTCACGAAGGGCAATACATAGACTGGCACCATTACCAGTCAATGAACATGAGGAAGACAACAATGCAAAAACATCAGCACAACCTCGGACTACTCCCATCTTACTCAACGACAATCGCCCACATCAGTCAGAAGAAACAGTACGCAAAAGGCGGAAAACGTCATCGTTCGACTTGACTACCGGACTCCTAGTGCTCATGCTGGCATTGCCCATTATAATGGCAACAAATATTGAAAACCTCGAATTCAAACCTGAACCTGGTATACATTTCGAAGGTATCGGTTCAGCATTAATATCTCGCTCAGAATGGAAGTTGATTATCTACTACGATTTAGGCCCATATTGGAATGAACTATCAGCATTTTCCAATGGCACAGCGGCTCTACGACATTTGTGCCTAGAAATAAATCAAAAAAGTACTTGCACGAATGTGATAATCCGCCTTGAACATGTGAGAGATCAACTGAAGCTGGATAATAGTTTTCTAACAGCCAAGCGGGAAAAAAGAGGAGCAATAGACTTGGTGGGACACATAGCCAATTCGTTATTTGGAATCCTTGACTCAAAATACGCTGACCGACTATCAGATACGATCGACATGGTCAAGGAGAACGAAAGCTACCTTCAACAGTTACTGAAAAATCAAACGTCAGCAATTGATTCGACCATCAACATTATCAAAGGCGATCAATTGTCAATTCAAACCAAATTCAATCACCTTGACAACCAGATTACTGAAATCATAAACAGAATCCATGGAGAAACTTCTCAACATGCAATATTTGAAAGGTTTATCTCGCTATCACTCCAGCCCACAATAATGTCTTCAAATTTGCAACGAATACAAGCCTCAATATTGGACGTTCTCGCTGACACTCATCATGGCAAGATCAGTCCAAGTGTGCTATCACCACAGCAATTGCAAGAAGAGTTGGTAAGAATACGCAATCCTACCACCACTTCTCCGACTACCAGCTGACTCTTTACATTTGTATCAGATCATGACGATCCAAGGAGGAGTAACTGAAAACCATATTTCGAGTAACAATACCGCTATGCAACGAAGAGCGTTTCGAGTTATACAAAATGTTCCCGATACCAACAGTAGTAAACAATAGTATGGTTTCGGTCAAACCCTGTAACGAGATCATCGCAGTCAATACACACAGGGACCAATATTTTCCAATGACTGCCCAACTTCTTCGATCTTGTACGCTGATGAGTATGGATACGTACTTGTGTTACAAAATACAATCAAGATACAACAAAGGTGCCGAGATCTGTTCATGCGAGATAATCTATTCAATAATGAGCCACGCGATAATTGTGATCTGCAAAAAATAATAAGGAATGAAACATGGACTCAAATGGAAAATAAAAATCATTGGATGTATACGTTAAGGAATCCCACCAGGTTAAATGCAGTCTGTGAACGGGATGTACATCAACTTATCCTCAAGGGCTCTGGTATACTCAAGTTGCAACCACAATGTGTTATTAAACATAATAACATCCTAATCCAAGGACACCAGTCTCACACTAGCAGTGCATTTTTCGTACACAAGCATCGGCAATTTAAGCGACGTCACAAAGCCAACCCAATTGCAGCCAATCTTGGACGAAACAGATAGTTATCATTATGCCAATCAACTAAAAAATCTGAGCTACTTACAAATCGCACTTGCACATCAAACCAATCTTCCAATGCAAATCCAAAATTTCAAAACTCACCATTTCGCTGTGGGTTATACGGCACTCATCTTAGCTTCCGTGGGCATCGTTTATACCATATGGAGGGCAAGGAGTTTGGCTATACTCCACCGCATCGATGTCGGCAGCCCACCACAACCCTGGCCAAGAACAAATGTCCACCAACCAAATCTTGCTGATGACATTCAATTTCAACATCAAGTTCATGAGCACCCACCCGGGATCCCGTATCCCGGGATACGGGATCCCGGGATCCCGGTCCATTTTTAGTCCCGAAAATCCCGGGATATTTTTTCCTAAATCCCGGGATTTTCGGGACTACATTTTAAATGAATTAGTCCATAAAAAAAGTTTAATACAAGAAAAATACAACTTTTTATCACTCATAAAATATAAAATATAAAATAAAAATAAAAATATAAAATATAAAAAAAATCGTGTAAGCAGAAAAATAGTTTTTGACAACATTTGGACAACACCAAAATGAAAAAAAAGTTAGTTAGAAAACACAAAACTTAAAAATTATTAATTTATTAAAAAAAATTACATATAAAATTGTTTGTGCTTGAAATTTTTTCTTTAAGAAAAAATAAATTTATAATTATTTCAGAAGAAAATTGATATTTTCAGCCTTAGCGAACGCACAAAAAAGAATTTCTTAATAAAAATAATTAAGTAAAACTGAAAACTGATGCAAAAGTAATTTCAGAAACCTTATTCAAGCATATTTTGAATTGGATTGTGTCTTTCCTAAAGAAACGGAAACTCAAACACTGAAAATAAAAAAATGCCTTTAATAAATTGAAATTAATGTTTATGTGTATTTTATTATTTAATCGTTGTTGTAGGCTTTGGCCGTGTCAAAAAATTAAAACAAGTTTTAACTTTTGCTTTTTTATTTATTCGATATTTCGATTAACGTTGTCAATCATCATCAGGACCTTTTTAAACGTGGAAACAGTAATAACAAATTATTTTTTTATAAGAATTCACATTTAACATATTTAACAAAAATAATAAAGAAAAGGACTACATATAAAAATATAAAAATCACAATATAAATATTAAAAACTAGTTACCAGTGACACTGAACAACACTGTTGCGCAGAGTGACTTTCGTCAACTGGTTTTTTGTCTAATTAAATGTTTGTAAATATGAGCGCAATTGTCGGTGTCTGTTTTGTAGTTGAGTCTCTTTTGTCTAGATGTGTTAATTATATGGAGCATTTCTATCGTGTATCGTCGTTTGTAATTGTTCTCTTGTTGCAAACTTCGTTTCGTCAAAATTGGGAGAGTGGCCCCTTTGTATACAGTGGGCTGCAAGTGCTGTTTTGTTGTCATTCTTGTTGTTTAGGTCCGATCTGTGCGCTGATATTCTTGTTTTTAATTTTGATTTTGTCGTTCCAACATATACTTTTCCGCATATATTGTCTCCGTCTCCTTTACATGTGATTTGGTAGATAAGGTTCGATTTGTCCATGTCTTCAATTTTAGATTTCATGTTGCTGTAGATTTGTCGTAGGGTGTTGTGAGATTTTGGTGCTAGTTGAATTTTATTGTTGTTGTATAGGTCGGTTTTCTTAAATTTTTCAGTAAAGCCTGCTACGTATGTCACTCCTTTGTATATTAGTGGTTCTTTTTGTCGGTTGTTGTTGTCTTGAGGTTTGTTTTCTTTTAGCATTCGAATTATTGTTGGTTTGGGAAAGTCGTTTTTATATAATATGTGTATTATTTTTCGTTTGTTTTCTGTGTGAAAAGTATCATCACTGATGTTCAAGACTCTGCTGATGAAGTTTCTCGCCGTGTTGATGATTGTTTTTCGTGGGTGTTTTGAGTGAAAATTTATAAGTCGTCCTGACGCCGTGGGTTTTTGGTACCAATCTGTTTTCATTATGTTGTTGTTCCTTATTATTTTTGCGTCAAGATACGGCAATTGTCCATCGTCTATGGCAAATGTTCAAGCTGTTTAATGTAGTTTCCACTGCGTCCGTTTTCACAATACAAAAAATATCGTCAACGTATTTAGTTAATAGTCTCGGTTTTTGTTCTATATTGTCCATAAATTTGTCTAAAATTTCCTCCATCACGATGTCAGCAATAAAAACACAACAAAAAATGTCCACAAAATATTTCCGACACAACACTACAATAGCAAATTACCGCCAGAATTAGCGAAGACAATAGAACAACAAACAAGAAAATTCCAACAGAAAATATTAAATCAAGTAATAACATATAAACACAAAATATTAAAAGAAAACAAACTACGGAAGAACAAAACAGAGGACTCCATAGCCAAAAAATTGAACAGCGCAGACGTCGAAACGATCCGCTTATGTAACACAACAATAACTACGTCAGAAACTCAGAAGATAACGGAGAGAAACGACAGAAAATTCGATAAATTAAGACAAGAACAAATACAACAACTCAACATCAACAATAAAACCAACGATTGGTTCGTAAACAAAACTGACAAAATAATACCGAACGATGTACAGTGGCTCCTCGCACACGGGCCGAAGTTCGCCCTACCCATGACAAAGCAACAGTTCCCGATGTTCAACGTAATCGCGGAAGGAGAAGACTGCATATGGACGTTAGGAGACAAAGAAGATCAAGACATAGCCAGAGTTAGACTAACGACACTAATAGAAAAAACACTTAAGAGTAACGCAGCCAACAGTAAGGACAATTACATGATAAATGTAACAGAAACAACAAGACAATTTCTAAAAAACAACAATGACATTATCATCGTGGAAGCAGACAAAGGGAAAAAAGACGGTAGCGATGAGGAAAGCAGACTACGAACAAGGAATGCGTGCAATATTACGCGATGGATGGACATATAAAACACTAAGACGAGATCCAACAACTACACTACAACAGAAAAACAATATTTTCGTCGACAAACTTTTCAAACAAGAATTGATATCGATACAGGACAAATATAAATTAACTATATACAATGCGACGGCCCCACGAATATATGGACTACCGAAAATCCATAAGGAAGGGATGCCACTTAGACCGATTTGCTCGTCAATGAACTCTCCATCTTACAATTTGTGCAAATATGTGTCGAACATTTTAAAACACCTGACGACAGATTCTAGATACAACATAAAAGACGCGGTAGAATTTAAGAACAAAATTAATAACAACCACATTTTTGACGATGAACTAATGGTTTCGTTTGACGTCGTATCACTTTTTCCGAGCATCCCAGTGGACTTCGCCATCAAAACAATTGACAAGAAGTGGGACGAAATAGAGAAGCACACGAAGATACCCAAACTCTTATTTATGGAGATGCTCAGATTCTGTTTGAAAGAGAACAATTATTTCAAATATGGTAGCATAATTTACAACCAATTAAAAGAAATGCCTATGGGATCGCCGATTTCCCCGATTATTGCTGACATCGTGATGGAGGAAATTTTAAACAAATTTATGGACAATATAGAACAAAAACCGAGACTATTAACTAAATACGTTGACGATATTTTTTGTATTGTGAAAACGGACGCAGTGGAAACTACATTAAACAGCTTGAACATTTGCCATAGACAATTGCCGTATCTTGACGCAAAAATAATAAGGAACAACAACATAATGAAAACAGATTGGTACCAAAAACCCACGGCGTCAGGACGACTTATAAATTTTCACTCAAAACACCCACGAAAAACAATCATCAACACGGCGAGAAACTTCATCAGCAGAGTCTTGAACATCAGTGATGATACTTTTCACACAGAAAACAAACGAAAAATAATACACATATTATATAAAAACGACTTTCCCAAACCAACAATAATTCGAATGCTAAAAGAAAACAAACCTCAAGACAACAACAACCGACAAAAAGAACCACTAATATACAAAGGAGTGACATACGTAGCAGGCTTTACTGAAAAATTTAAGAAAACCGACCTATACAACAACAATAAAATTCAACTAGCACCAAAATCTCACAACACCCTACGACAAATCTACAGCAACATGAAATCTAAAATTGAAGACATGGACAAATCGAACCTTATCTACCAAATCACATGTAAAGGAGACGGAGACAATATATGCGGAAAAGTATATGTTGGAACGACAAAATCAAAACTAAAAACAAGAATATCAGCGCACAGATCGGACCTAAACAACAAGAATGACAACAAAACAGCACTTGCAGCCCACTGTATACAAAGGGGCCACTCTCCCAATTTTGACGAAACGAAGATTTTGCAACAAGAGAACAATTACAAACGACGATACACGATAGAAATGCTCCATATAATTAACACATCTAGACAAAAGAGACTCAACTACAAAACAGACACCGACAGTGTTGTTCAGTGTCTCTGGTAACTAGTTTTTAATATTTATATTGTGATTTTTATATTTTTATATGTAGTCCTTTTCTTTATTATTTTTGTTAAATATGTTAAATGTGAATTCTTATAAAAAAATAATTTGTTATTACTGTTTCCACGTTTAAAAAGGTCCTGATGATGATTGACAACGTTAATCGAAATATCGAATAAATAAAAAAGCAAAAGTTAAAACTTGTTTTAATTTTTTGACACGACCAAAGCCTACAACAACGATTAAATAAATACAAGAAGGCCGATAACAACAACAATTGTATTTATTTAAGCTAAAACTATCAGTTTTGCAATAAAACCTATAAAAAACATTTTTTTATTTTTTTAAAATGCATTTTGGTTGTGAAAATATCAAATCCCGAAAAATCCAGAAAAATCCCGGGAATCCGGGATTGCAATTTTCAGTCCCGAAAATCCCGGGATTGCGAAAAGCCATCGGGATTGAAAGCCCTAGCACCCACACGAGACATCAGATGAGATCAGCGTTTGTTGAACATCTGTTCAACGCCGGGGAGAATGTATAATCCCAACATTGCATATTTGCGAAAATGCGCGCTTATGACAACAAAACATTTAGCCTTGGCTAAAGTCACAGAGCATTGCACTGTGGCGATCACATTTCACGCCACTGCAATGTGTCGCTAAATGCTTATGCTGCAGTCTGTATTGTTGGCATATGTGCACATTTTGTGGATATATTAAAATCGAAATTTATGTAAATATTAAAAAGAAAATCAATAAAAGGGCCGATTAACGGCAAATCCAATTCAATTGGACAGCAACCACTTCCACGTTGAATTCATCATTTCAAGGGAAAGTATATCTAGGTTTAAGCACCTAGTTATACAATTTGTGTTTGTTGGAACACAGTTCAAGTAAAGTATATCTCGGTTCAAGCACTGAGTTATACAATTTATTTTCAAAAGATTTGGTACAAAGTGCTTCATTGAAATGTTAAAAATCTGGACAAAAGAGCTTCATTTTAATGTAATGTCAAAAATCTGGGCCAAAGCATGTTAAGGCAATAGTTCTTCATTTTAATGTTATTAGGCCGATTTTGTGCCAATGGTTCTAAACTTTGGTAAAAACTGTCAAATAATTGAAAAAGTAGTTCTGAACTTTGGTGACAATTTCCCTCTGGGCAAGAACTCGGAAAAATAGGTACCTCTTAATTGCCAGATAAATATCTCACAAAAAATTTGAAAAAATCTCAAAAAAAGAATTGAAAATTTTGACAAAAAAACTCACATTAAGCTCACATTAAGTAGATGCGACAAAATTCCGTTGTGGAGAAATGTCATATATTTTGATTTGTGTAGAGCGAAATGTTTTTTGACATTTCAATTTTTGAATTTGGTAAATAGAGTTAAACGAAAATGTGAAAAATTTATTGTGAGTTATGCAGTAAACAGAATTGCACCATAGGACACCATTGATTTGCATCTGCCAAGTGATTGCCGCCACCGCCACAATTCTGTTCACTGTGGGCGGATTTTAATACGACGGTAGCATAGCCGTCGTCCGCCCAAACGTCAACTGCTGCAATTCTGTTTACTGCATTAGTGTGCGGCTTATATAAATTTTTTTAAAGCAACTTAAAGGTCACTCCATTAATTTTGCTGTGCGGTTGTCGAAAAATCTGTCCAAAGTACTCAAAAAGCAACTCATTTTTCACTTTATCAGCATATGCTAGCCATTGAAAACTCTCAATATGAGATAAATCTCACAAATCTGGACGGTTGAAGAATTTTTTCGTTGAATTTATTCATCAGAAACTATTTCACTTTAAACCGAATAAATTCTGTAATACAATTAAAAAAAAAATTAAAAAAATTCTGTACGGATTTTATGGATTTTTTTTACAGTAAAAACTGCAAAAACGGATTTTTGGAAAAAAAAAGTCTGGCAGCACTTTTGACAATTATAGACCAAGAAGGATATAAACACAGAGTACGACAGTAAGGATCGCCATTTTGTCGTGACGTCAGCAGATACTTCTTGTCATACGAACAGCTGTTCTTTGTTTACGTTTTCCTGGCAGCCAACGTTGCCAGAAAGATCTGAATTGAAACATTTTCAGCTAGAGTGTATTATTTCGCTTAAGACTCAAAAACGAAAATATATACAACAGGAATGTCGGAATTTGATAGAAATTGCTACATTATTGCAAATATTGTACGATAAGTTCTTAAATGTAATTTTTATTACTTGTTTTGAAAAAATAATCAATCTGCATTTGTCAATACAAACATTTTTGCATTTAAAATTTTTTTTTGGTGTTAAAAATGTAAAATTTATTTTTAGAATTTAGTTTTCCCGTAACAATAATATAAAAAAAAATGTTCAATTAAAAAAAAACCGCTTCAACTTATTAAATTGTTGCCTTTATTAAGCAACTCAAATTCATAAGTCAATAATTTTGATTTGTTTGCTTAATTTTACAAATTTCGAATCGTATTTCTACTAACGACTAATTAAAACAGCAGAAAATCCATTAATCTGGTAGTACCATTGCGAAACCAATTAAGCTAAATTTGAATCGTCATAAGCTCTTCCTCTTCCTTTTTGCTAACTCGGAGCTCGTGCAATTCTGCTAAGTAAGCAGACTGCGGAGTTTGGACAGTGAGTGTACAGACTGCGGCATTTGGCTAACATTTTTTAATTTTTTGTAGTCTATTAGAAATGTTTTTGTTGTTGGTTTACTTTTGTTTTGGCTTTTCTTAACATTTGAGTTTTTGTCCCTTTTCTTATTTCGATCGTTTTCTTTGACTAGATCTTGATTCGTTTGTTTTGATTCATTTTTTTATTCATCTTGCAATTTTTTGCCATTTGGTTTTTTTACTATGATTGGCGGCGCAGGTTGTTGTTGGCGATTTTCATCCCTCCTGCTGCTGTTTTCTTATATTCATGTATATTTTTCTATGATTTGTTTGTATTCGCGACAAAGTATTTTGATGGTTTTGGCATTTTTGGAATCACATGATAAATTATGGAAATTATCTGCTTTGTACCTACATATATGTTTTCTTATTTTTTTGTATAACTTTTTTATATATTCTACCCAATTTGTTAGAAAAAATTCTTTCAAAAATCAGCAAAAATTTTAAATGGACAAATATTGATGAGGCCTCTTAGATTCATGTATTTTGTATCATATTGCATTAAAGAAAAAATGTACCAACACTTAAATGCTCTAATTTTGTAATTAAAAATAGTTTGTAATATGAACAGTAAAGTTTATTAATATTCAGAAACGCTTCGATTCCAGTTCTAGAGAAATGACTCCAGAAAAATTTGGTCAATTTCCTATGCTGTAAAATTGTATTAGAGCAGAATTTTTTGACAGATGAGAAGGCAAAAATTTATATTGCGCTTCTGCCTTTTGGAACATTGCCGCTGTTCTTCATCCACTTTTGCTTTCTGCTCTAAATTTGACAACTAATAATGTCAACTTTTCCAAAGAAGTTGGAAAAAATTCCAAATTTCTCCAGAGGGCACAGAGTGGCCGTGTCGCATTTCGTTAAAAAAAGGTACAAAAAATTGTACCGAAATGATTGACGAAAAGGAAATTTTTAGTATCATTTTCTTAGCTTTTTTTTTAAATGAAGTTTGACAAGCACTTTTGAGCTTGGAAACGATGAAAAATAAGTTGATCCAAATTATTTTTTATTAATCTGATACCTTCGCATATATTGTACCAAAAATGTCAATGTAGTACCATTGTACTTTTGTCTTTGAAATTGTACCAAAAAAGTACAATTGTACCAAAAAAATCATCCCTGCTTCTTATCATACGAACAGCTGATCTTTGTTTACGTTTTTCTGGTAGCCAACGTTGCCAGAAAGATCTGAATTGAAACATTTTCTGCTAGAGTGGATTATTTCGCTTAAAACGAAAATAGATACAACAGAAATGTCGGAATTTGATAGATTACATTATTGCAAATATGGCACGATAAGTTCTTAAATGTAATTTTTATTACTTGTTTTGAACAAAATAATCGATCTGCATTTGTCAATACTAAACATTTTTGCATTCAATATTTGTTTTCTAAATTTTTTGACGCATAAAACTTGGCGTCAAAAACGTAATATTTATTTTTGGACTGAAATTTTTTTAAACACAAGCGCGAACGATTATCCTTTTTCAAAGAGTGGGCTTATCAATAAATTGTCTTCGTTCATTTTGTCAAAAATGTGCTACATCACCTGCATATGCACCATAATATCTTCTGAAGGTTTTGAAAGGCTGGGTCAACTCGAATGTTCTCAACTTCCGAGTGAAGCATGTGGCAGATGTAGCCCTATTCATTTAAAGTGGGATAGGGCAGTGGTTCAGTTGTTGACAAGAACTGTCAAAAATTGTATGAGAAGATAATTGCACAAAGTGGAAAACTTTGCGCGTCAATTTTGGTGTGGAAAGAACTGCACAAATGTTGTGCGATTGTAGTGATGTCGAACAATAAAATTGATATTCGATTAATTAAAAAAGTAATTATCAAAAGTAATAAGGGTATCCATTTAAAATGGGAAACCCCTCGAAAACGCGCAGTTGTTTAAAATAACTGTAAAATTTCATATATTTTGACTGCTAACGACTAATTAAGAGCCTATTTACACTATCATATCCATGACGAAAAATCTGAGCTAATAAGAACTGCGGTAGTGAAAACGGGATAGACAAATTTTGCACCGAAGAACCATACAAAAAACATAAAAGGTGGCAGCTCCATTCTTTGTTTATTTACATTTTGATATAAAAACTGTCAAATTCCCGCATGCCCAGATCAGTGTAAATTCTAAAAACGGCATGCCCATACGTCATGGGAATGACTGTGTAAATAGGCTCTAAGAGCCTATTTTAGAATTTACACTGACATAGGCAAGACGAAATTTGACAATTTTTATATGAAAATGTAAATAAACGAAGCATGGAGTTGCCTCCTTCTACGTTTTTTGTATGGATCTTCGGTGCAAAATTTTCTATCCCGTTTTCGCTACCGCAGTTCTTATTAGCTCTTTGTCAGATTTTTCGTCATGGAAATGATAGTGTAATTAGCCTCTAATACAGTAGAAAATCCATAATTCTGGTAGCACTATTGCGAAACCAATTAAGCTAAATTTGTGGCGCGCTTGCATTTTTCTGCCAAAGTGACAAGTATCTTCTGACGTTCTGCTAGATAACGGTAAACGGCCTCATGTCGTTATCTAGTATTCTATGTATTTTGATTATAGGCCTACAAATACCACTTCCAAGTAAACAACAATCCAACAGAGTAAAAATTAGAATGTGAAGAAAAACATGTGAATTGCTAGTTGGATTGAACAAGAGACTAGGTTATATGTTATACACATATATATAACGCTACAGCTTCTTGCCTGCAGTTATTGATTTATTCATCATGAAGTTGAACGGTGCCCCAAAGAATATTAACCACCAGTGGAATGAACGCATATTCAACCTCTTCACGTACACACTGGTGCTAATTGTATTTTTAAGTGGATTCTCTCTACTATGGGACGTTTTAGAGCGCCCCGGAAACGACGATGGTAATTATAAGGGGCATATGCTCGATTTGAGACGAGTGCGGGAAACGGTATTGGCTTCAGATGCGGATGAATCACGCCCCCGAAATCCCAACTGCAGATTTTGGGATTGCCTGAATCTGTATCGGTGCGGCCAGAATGGGCATGACCGCCTTACTGTGTACGTTTATCCGCTGCATGATTACGTAAGTGGATGTGTTCTTATAAAGGTTTTCACAAAATGTTCAAAAATTTTCGGAACTTTTTGGGTGAATAAATTTGCGGACTCAATTCGAATGTAGGCCAATTAAAATTGTTTCAAAATTGTAATTCTGGAATTTTTTAAAAATCATTTTTAAGGTGGACTCACTCAGCGGAAAACTTGCATCAACGCTGACACGCGAGTACTATCAAATCTTAAAAGCCGTCATTCATAGTCCTTTCTATTCGTCTAACCCGAATGAAGCTTGCCTCTTGTTACCAAGCATCGACATGTTGAACCGAAACATGATCGAGCCGCGGATAATTGGACGTGCTCTTGCGGCCTTGGATCACTGGGATGATGGTGAAAATCACATCATATTCAACATGGTGCCAAATAGTATTTCGTCGATAAATTCCACCATCGACATAAATTTGGATCGCTCCGTTCTCTTGGGCGGCGGATTCAATACGTGGTCATATCGCGTCGGATTCGACGTAGCACTGCCAGTTTGGAGTCCGGCGCTTAAATACTTCGATCCCAACAAGTTGGCCGTTGACTTCCAACGAAAGCACAAACTAATCGTCGCCCAACTAAATATGCTGCCGGAACCGTTGCGTGTTCTGAATGCAATGGCTAGTGACAATCCGGCGGATGTACTACTCTTGCAGAGCTGCAATATAAGCGCCGCACCATTACCTGAAGCAGACGTGCGTTGTTCCGCCGGACCACGTCAACGACGCCATGAGTATCCGCGAGTGTTGGCCAAGGGCACCTTCTGCCTCCTGGGTCGCAGTATATATTTAGGCCAACCGGACCTACTGGAGATATTGGCTCACAATTGCATTCCTGTCGTGGCGGTGGACAACTACATTCTACCCTTCGAGGACGTTCTAGACTGGTCGCTCGCGTCCGTACGAATTCACGAGTCAGAGCTGCACTTGTTAATGCAGCGACTTGGTATGATTTCATATGTTAAGATTATAGAAATGCAGCAACAAATCCGGTGGCTGTACAATAGCTACTTTAAAGACCTAAACACCATCACAATTACTGCCCTGGAACTGCTGGAGGGACGCATTTTCCCCCACCGTCTTCGCAGTATACGCGATTGGAATACAGACCACAACTATCATGCGACCCTCAATCCGCTTTTTCTGCCACTCATGGCTCCCAAATCACAAGGTTTTACGGCCGTCATACTAACCTATGACCGCGTTGAGAGCCTGTTTACACTCATACAGAAGCTATCACTTGTGCCATCGCTGCAAAGTATACTCGTCGTTTGGAATAATCAGCGAAAATCCCCTCCACATCGTAAGCAACTAAATAAGTTTATTTGCCCTTTTTTCACAACTCCGTGTCATTTTGTGTTTTCAGTTTCCACTTATCCTGCAATTTCGAAACCTCTTAAGGTGATCCAGACGCGCGCCAACAAACTATCGAATCGCTTTTACCCCTATGCCGAAATCGAGACTGAGGCTATACTCACCATAGACGACGACATTGTCATGCTCACAGCCGATGAACTGGACTTTGGGTATGTTCCTCTTATTACACTCTGGACACAAAGTGTTCAAGGGTATATGGCGTCAAATTGTTGTATTGTTTTTATGGGCATACAATGAAAATGGGTATCGAAGAAAACGGTAACTCAGCTTCAATCTAATTTTTCTTTATAGGTTCGAAGTCTGGCGAGAGTTTCCAGATCGAATCGTGGGATTTCCAAGTCGCATCCATGTATGGGACAACACAACGATGCGCTGGCACTATGAGTCGGAGTGGACGAATCAGATATCGATGGTTCTCACAGGCGCAGCCTTCCATCACAAATTCTGGAGTCACATGTATACTTACGCTATGCCAGGCGACATTAAGGACTGGGTGGACGAGCATATGAATTGTGAGGATATTGCCATGAACTTTCTGATCGCCAATATTACCAATAAGCCCCCCATAAAAGTAACGCCCCGCAAAAAGTTCAAGTGTCCCGAATGTACAAACACTGAGATGCTGTCAGCAGACTTGAATCATATGCGCGAGCGATCCGCGTGCATAGACCGATTTTCGCGCATTTATGGACGAATGCCGCTGCGCAGTGTTGAGTTCAGAGCAGATCCTGTACTTTTCAAGGATAATTTCCCCGAGAAACTGAAGCGTTTCAATGATGTTGGCAGTTTGTAGATACGCTTGAAATATAGAGCTTGTTGCTAAGAAAAGAACCACTCATTTTGAATGTCGCGCAGTAAATGCTCAACAATTTGTTATGCATGCTATTTTCACATGAATTGCAGAGTCAAACTCGGATTCAATCGTTGTCGAAAAACCAAATTTTCGAACGAATAAATAAATGTAATTCATCCGGTTGCCGGACGAAAAATATCGTAATTATTAGTAAATCAAATACTCTTAATTGTAAGAAACTTCCGGCCAATTTCACAAGTGCCTAATTGCAACTTAAATGCAGAAAATCCGCCATTTAAATTCCAATTTCCTATGTTGAAATGTCATTGTGAATGAAAATTGAAGTAATCCCAACTCAAATGCGCACTGTGAAATTGGTCCTTCGTACAAAATTAGGTATAAGCTACTCGTCTCTTAGAAGAAATATGTATCTTAATTGGTTTGTAGTAACACATGAACATTTTTGAGTTCAGAAGCTCGTGTCGAGGATAATCCACGATTTAATAAAATAATACGGAAAAAAAAATGAATTTTTGTATGCAGATCCGGCATTAAAGAAACGCTTCTTTTATTTCGGCCAAAACCGAAATGACCGTGTCACGGCTCGAAATTGAAATTAATATGCCCCATAAATCCCAATGGGAGAATTATGTTGGATAGTGTATGAAAACGATATTTCATTTCTGTTTAATGTACAGTGGTTAATGGTTATAAAATGAAAGAACTAAATTATTGCCTTACCGCAGTTTGCACTTCTGACCTCATTCCGTGACTCCCCACCAATCCTAACTAACTTCCCCAAACTCTTTACAAGGAAATATAGTTCCAGAATCGCCGTTACGGACTCTTTCCTCTCCCCCTAACGAGCTGAGACCACAACCAAAGGCCGAACTAAGACAACAACCAAGGGCCGAACTAAGACAACAACCAAAGGCCGAGCTGAGACAACAACCAACAACGAAAGCGGGAATTGCACAAGTAAAACTACCTTGTGTAAATCCATACGTTTTGACTCAGAATTCCGCTATGAAGGACATTGCTCAACATAAATGTCAAAAATATCAAAATCTAGCAAAGCGCATGTCTTGCACTCTCGATATGGAAAATGTAAACAAGAACCATGACAACCAACCAACCACCTCTTTCGCGGCTAAGAAATCCATGAAACAAACATCGTCCACCCCACTAGGGAATTCAATCCCGGAGGGTTTTGGCAATCCCGGGATTTCGGGATTTTTTTGGCAATCCCGGGATCCCGGGACGGGATCGGGATTTTAACTCACTTGTTTTTTGTTTTGTTTTGTTAATTTTCTAATCCAATAAATATATTTTATTGGATTAGAAAATCCAACCAGCGACCCCGAAAACGGGATTTTAACTCACTTGTTTTTTGTTTTGTTTTGTTAATTTTCTAATCCAATAAATATATTTCTAATCCAATAAATATCGAAAACCTCACTGTACAAAATTTCATACTGTTTTGATGAAATATTAAAATTTGGGCAGCCATATTGGTTCCGCCATCTTGAATTTTTAAATTTCGAAATCAGCGACCACGAAAACCTCACTATACAAAATTTCATACTGTTTTGATGGAATCTTAAAATTTCCATATTGGTTCCGCCATCTTGAATTCTTAAATTCCGACATCAAATTCGAAATCAGCGACCCCGAAAACCCCACTATACAAAATTTCATACTGTTTTGATGAAATCTTAAAATTTCGGTAAAAACACGATTTTCACTTATATGGGAGGTAGGCGTGGCAGTCGACCGATTTCGCCCATTTGCAATATCAATTCCTTCTAGGGCCTACAAGGGATAAATCCAAAATTTGGGATCCCTAGCTTTCTTCTAGCTCCTGCAATCGTGTTTACAAGAAAAGAGGACGGACAGACAGGGAGGCGTGGTAGTCGACCGATTCCGCCCATTTTCAATACCAACTCCTTCTAGGACGCTGCGAAACTTGCTCAAAATTTGTTCTTGAAAATGCGATAGTTCGTTCCTTTTAAGAAAATTTATAAATGATATACATTTTTATTTGCTTTTATGAAATTTTTCACCGCAAACAACTCATTTTTATTCGAATATCGCCGTTTCAAGAACAATTTTTGAGCTAGTTTCGCGGCGTCAGCGAAAGTTCGCGTTGACGTGTGGGGACCTTTAGAACGAAGAAAAATGACCTGCGTCCAAATTGCAACGTTGCTAAATACCATATGGAAAAAAAAGCCAAAAAGCTGGGTGACTCAGATGAAAGTTATAGCCAAATTTAATTCCGTTCTTTTGGCTAAAACCACATAAATGCAAGAAACTAGACAAAACCCGAATAAGCAATTTTAAAAAGCATGATTTTTACAATTTTTTAAGACTAATTACAAATTTAAAATACTTTTTTTTCATTCAAAGGTGAAAATTTCATTTTGGCCAAAAGCGTTGCTGGGGTGTTAGAGCAATTGTGACAAAAATGTGAAAATGCAGTCTTGTGAACACTAATTTTAGAAAATTTTTGGCAGTAGTGGCATATTCAGAATCAGTTTTTTGTGGAAATGCACGCATTTTTAAAAATCGCCATAGGTGAAAAATCCAATTTGGCCAAAAGCGTTGCTGGGGTGTTAGAGCAATTGTGACAAAAATGTGAAAATGCAGTCTTGTGGACAATAATTTTAGAAATTTTTTGGCAGTAGTGGCATATCCAGAATCAGTTTTTTGTGGAAATGGACGCATTTTCAAAAATCGCCATAGGTGAAAATTACAATTTGGCCAAAAGCGTTGCTGGGGTGTTAGAGCAATTGTGACAAAAATGTGAAAATGCAGTCTTGTGGACACTAATTTTAGAAAATTTTTGGCAGTAGTGGCATATCCAGAATCAGTTTTTTGTGGAAATGCACGCATTTTCAAAAATCGCCATAGGTGAAAATTACAATTTGGCCAAAAGCGTTGCTGGGGTGTTAGAGCAATTGTGACAAAAATGTGAAAATGCAGTCTTGTGGACAGTAATTTTAGAAAATTTTTGGCAGTAGTGGCATATCCAGAATCAGTTTTTTGTGGAAATGCACGCATTTTCAAAAATCGCCATAGGTGAAAATTACAATTTGGCCAAAAGCGTTGCTGGGGTGTTAGAGCAATTGTGACAAAAATGTGAAAATGCAGTCTTGTGGACAGTAATTTTAGAAAATTTTTGGCGTAGTGTCATATCCAGAATCAGTTTTTTGTGGAAATGCACGCATTTTCAAAAATTACCATAGGTGAAAAATCCAATTTGGCCAAAAGCGTTGCTGGGGTGTTAGAGCAATTGTGACAAAAATGTGAAAATGCAGTCTTGTGGACAGTAATTTTAGAACATTTTTGGCAGTAGTGGCATATCCAGAATCAGTTTTTTGTGGAAATACACGCATTTTCAAAAATCGCCATAGGTGAAAAATCCAATTTGGCCAAAAGCGTTGCTGGGGTGTTAGAGCAATAGTGACAAAAATGTGAAAATGCAGTCTTGTGGACAGTAATTTTAGAAAATTTTTGGCAGTAGTGGCATATCCAGAATCAGTTTTTTGTGGAAATGCACGCATTTTTAAATTGGGTTGGAAACCGAAATTTAAATTTCCACCGTATGAAAACTGCAATTCTAAAAAACACAAAATTTCATGTGAAAAATATAAAATGCACAGAATCGCGAAAAGATGGGATGGCGCACGATCAGGTAATAAAAGACGGAATTTCCACCATTTACGAAAAGGATCTTCACTTGTTTTTTAGCAGTTTCGCTCAGGTCATAAAACTTTACAATATGTGGTTGCTGCAAGTGCAGACTTTCCCAACCACCAAAAGTATTTCATCAATGCAAACATAAATATCCGGAATTTCCCTACTGATACCTCGGTTTAACCCTATACCGTCAGCCGTCGACCTGAAAATATAAATAAATCTAAGTTCGGCGGCTACCGCTTTACCGTCTCCGTCCCGATTCCGTGCACTTACATCTAGTTGCGTGTGTTTTAATTTTGACAGCGGCTAGCCGTCGTCCGCTCAACCGCCAACTGCTGCAATTCTGTTTACTGCATTAGAATTTGGCGAATGAAGTAGTAAGTGCAGACTGCGCCGAAACCGAATTTCGGCCGAAACCGAAATGGGTGGAAATTTAATTTTTTTACTTTTGTTTGCCACAGCTAAAATTAAATGTTAACACAAAACGGGGAAATTATATTCAACTTACATTTTCGCTTCTAATTGACCAATTGACATACACCAAAACATGAGTAACCCATTTTGTCCCGAGGTAAAAAAATCGCACGGATTTGGCCAAACTTCCAAGAAGTTGTGGCGTCACTGCATTGATTTTCTACTGAAATTTCAACCGTAAACGGAATATTGCATCAAGGTGGATTTAGATCGCACGAACTCGCGAACAACATGTTGTTCATTCAGGCGGTGTAAGCGCCCTGTTTGCGAACTTGTGTTCGCGATCATTGGCTCGTTCAAAATGTTCCGGCAAACTCAGGCTTCCGATGCGTGTTCAGGAACATATAAACGCAGTGTAAACTGTTGTGCGAACGGCATTTTGTTTGCGATTAGACTTCGCAACTAAAGTTGCGTTCGTTCGTGCGATCTAAATGCACCTTTAAACAGAAATGCAGCGGTTGACGGCTAGGTCACAGAGTATACAGAGGCGACACTCTCTGTAAATCGACTGAAATCCAATATGGCCGACCATTTTTTTTGATTTTTCGTGTTTGCTTCACACCATGATGGAAGAATAAGGTGAGATCACTAGTCTGACGTTTCTGAATTACGATTGTGTGTAATGTCAAAAATCCAAAAATACGGTGCTGCCATATTTTTTAGCGAAATCCCTGAAAATGCAAAAACAATTCTATGAACCGATATATAACGGAAAGTTGTTTTCTTTTATTGTCATTTTCGTGTGGATAATTATTATTTGAAAATTCTTTTGTGTAAAATGGTAAAGCAACATATCCGATGTCGTTGAGTCCGTAGACAATATTTTGTCTGAAGACACAGTGGATATCGCGGACTTTTGCGAAATGTTCCCAGACGATATTCAATGTACAGACACTCATGAAGACGATATAGACGATCTGCATGAGGATGCATTGGAGTATGTGTCGAAGTACATAATAAATAAAATAAAATTGGATGAGTACGAATTCCAAGGAAGTACTTGGACATGGGTCGATCAGATATCAAGAGGAGGTTTAAAAAAACCATCACCGCAATTTTTGGAGGATATTAAGCTCCTAGAAGTTGTTTTCAATGGCAGTAAAATTGATCACTGTCCCTATTTACAAAACAAATTATATCGCTCAGTACGCAAATTTTGTTGCCAGATACAGTCAAAAGCTTTTTTTTTTAAATGCAGAATGCAATTTCGAAATTAATCGTTAAATAAACGGTTGAAGTTGAAAAAGCCAAACAAAAAATCATGGGCAATAATAAATTAATAAAAATATGAGATGTTTTACTCAAGTTTTTATTCATTTATATTATTCTGTTTTTATTTCATCATATAAATGTACATATTTATATTTTTTGATAAAAATTCCCCGATCCCTCTTACATGAAATTCATACTAAGTGTTTTGCCCTCAATGAAACAAAATTAACAAATGTGGCATCACTAATTCCGATTTTTGACATTACACACAATCGTAATTTAAAACGTCAGTCTAGTGATCTCACCTTATTCTTTCATCATGGCTTCACTCTGTATATGTGAGTTCGCCACGAATTGTTGTTGTTTCGCGTGTAATATGAAGAAGAATGAGACAAAACAAATAAAAAGTTGTAAAAAATGTGGTAAAAATGTTAAAAAGGTGAAGTAAAAAATGAAAACAATTTGTAAATTGGAAATTATTTTTTGAAAATGTGAATTTCTACGGCTTAAAAGAGTTGGTGGCTCTTGCGCATATTACATTTATGCAGTTCAATTATTCAAAGCCGAGGACATTGTGAGAAATTGTTTTTTTTTTTTTATGAATGCAACTCTGCATTTTTGATCGCAACCAACTTACGGTTGTTCAAATGTCCATTCTTTTCCTGTCAAGTTCTAAAGGCGTAGATACGTGTCCAATTGAGTAAATTTTTACATCTAGTTTTATCGTATTAATCTTTTTGTACTTTCTCTTTGTTATTTACATTTTTATTTTAGAGAATAAATTCATCTTCATTTGTACCGAATTTGATTCTTTTGGATTGAGGTCTTTAGCGAACTTTGCATCTAGGAGATGCGCGACACAGGAAAGCAACAACTTTATTCTTTAATTGTCCTTTATTCTCAATATCATTATTCTTTGGTTGACGATTATTATTGTTTGATGTTTTTTGTTGAAAATTGTTGACACATAATTTTCTATACTACAAATCAAGTGCATTATTGGCATTGTCATTGTTCATGACTGACGCGTTACAGAGGAAAAGTGAAAGGCAGACGAAAGGAGTTCCTCCAAAACGCTACCAAATGGAGCACCCATCGACGCCGCAGAAAGCGGCACAAACATCAGGTGCGCAGCAGACAACTGCGCAAAATATTTCGACGCCGCAGACAGCGGCACAGCAGCCATCGAAGCCGTAGACAGCGGTACAAATCCCAGCTGCGCAGCAGACAACTGCGCAAAATATATCGACGCCGCTGACAGTGGCACAGACCCCAGCTGCGCAGCAGACAACTGCGCAGAATATATCGAGGTCGCAGACAGCGACAAAAAAACACAGCGGCGCAGCAGACAGCTGCCCAAAATGCAGTAGCGCAACAGACAGCGAAAATGTTTGCAGAAATGCAAAGCTTGGCTCAACAAATGCACGCGCTACACAGTTTAATGGCAAGTCATCATGAGCAGACAAATGCACAGGTCACATCGCTCCGACAAGAAATTAATGCCGTAGCGCAACGAGTCCCAGGATCTGCCGAGTTGATAGATAAAGGTCCCAGCGATGCGTCGACCAGTACTTCCACCAATGCATCAGGTGCCAGTACGTTTACCTCAACAAACCAGCCTGAAATTCCTCCACAAGCAATATTTGGTGAGACCCTTAATTACAACTTTTCCAACAGCCATAGCACCGCCTCCACCCGAGCCAAAAAGATTTACCCGCTTCCAAAGTTCGGTGGACAGCCAGAAGAGTGGCCCACATTCATCGAGGATTTCCGCCAGACTACAGAAGTATTCGAATACTCCCCACTCCAGAACATCATGCGCATTCGAGAATCACTTCATGGCCCTGCGCGGGAGACAGTGGAGTCCCTTCTGTCAAGTTCCAACAACGTCAACGCCATTATCAGTATGCTCGCTGATACGTTCGGGCGACCAGAGTTGTTGATAAAAGGACAAATTGAAAAGGTGAGGGCACTCCCAGCTGTTCCTGATGGCAAACTGGAGGCATTGGTAGTGTTCGCGACGAAGGTAAATAATATGGCAACATTTATACAATCAGCTGATGGTAAGCATCACTTAAATAACCCAACATTACTAGGCGAGTTGGTGTCAAAGTTGCCTACTGCTAGGCAAATGCAGTGGGCAGAAAAATGTATTGGATTAGAACGTTCTGCTGATGGGCCTCCAGGACCAGGTCCAGGGTCAAGACAAAATTAGGGTGGATTGTATACGGGCCAACTGATGGAAACGAATCGACGACAAAAAGAGCATATCATGCAAAACGGATTAGTGATGACACTATAGAAAGGCAAATGTGTGCACTGATGAAACAATATTTTGAGACAGAAACATGTGGCGTGAAGTTGAACGCAAAGGCGGTGATCTCAAAGGGACGAATGCGGGTTATTGTGGAGAGAATATGTTCCACCGTTTCCAAATAGCTTTGCACATGCCGTACGACGACTGGAACTAGTTGAAAATAAAATGAAAAAAGATCAATCCTACTCCATTGAGTACCGTGCAAAAATTCAACACCTTCTGGATAAAGGATACGCGAGACCATTGCGTGAAAAAGAAGCGAATCGGCATTCGACAAAAAACATTTTATTTGCGCACTTCGCCGTATCGAATCCTAACAAGAAAGCGCTGAGACTTGTGCTTGACGCAGCAGCCAAAGTAGGAAATATTTGTCTAAATGATACCTTACTTCCAGGTCCCGATTTAAACGAACCACTAATTGCCGTTCTATTTAAGTTTAGACAGGCCCCGTGCTGACATACGGGAGATGTTTCTACAGGTGGCTGTAAGAGAAGAATACCAAGATTGTCAGCGATTCCTGTGGAGAGACGGGGACGCGACTCAGCCAGTGAAACATTATGCAATGACACGAATGATTGCTTTCCATCCGACGAAGAGGCTATTGACGTCATTAGTGACGTCATCAAGATTCATCGAGAATGCGGATTTCATATGCATAAAATTATTTCCAACTCAAGTAAGATTAATTCGACCTTCGGCAACCCTGAAGTCACTGTTATTGACATAGCAGCTGACAATGTTGAGCGAATTTTGGGAATGCAATGGAAACCGATAACCGATGAATTTGCATTCGATATCAAATTTCATCGAGTACCGATCGACATACTGCACTTACGACGAAAACCCACAAAGCGCGAAATTTTGAGCGTAGTGATGTCTACTTTTGATCCCTTTGGACTTCTTGGGAATTTTACCATCACTGGAAAAATATTAATGCAGGCGCTACGGAAATGTGGAATGGAGTGGGACGATGTTCTACCAGAAGCGTTTAATGGCAGGTGGGTGGCTTGGCTCGGCGAATTGGAAAAGGTAAGGGACTTTAAAATACCAAGGTGTTATTATAAAGATTTTTGTAGCGTGGAGAGAGAATTGCACATATTCTGTGACGCGAGCGAGTTGGCCATGGCAACCGTGGCTTATTGGAGACTGGTGACACCCGATGGTGTCAAAGTGATGTTTGCAGCAGGAAAAACGAATTGTGCTCCGACGAGATTTCACTCCACACCAAAACTTGAACTTCAAGCGGCGGTATACGCAGTTCGACTTAAAGACAACATAATGCAGCATAACAACGTCGACGTCACGGGCATTCATTTGTGGACCGATTCACACACCGTATTCCAATGGATTACATCAGATACACGGCGATATAAGCAATATGTTGCCAATCGTGTTTCTGAAGTCTTGGAATCATCCGATGTTGCTTCATGGAGGTGGGTGCCTGGTCACTTGAATCCGGCTGACGATGGCACAAGACCGAGCGTGCGATATGACCCTGCCAAATCAGAAACAACCAGACTTTAGCGCAGAAGAACTTCGGTCCAAACACTTCGCGCTCACCACTTTTCAAGTAAGTGAACATGTATACGATATTAACCGATTTTCTAACTACTCCAGACTGAACTATTGGTTGGGTGCTGAGATATAGACATAATCTCAAATGTCGTATACGTGGTCAGCCGACAACAGTGGGAGAGCTCACTGCGGACGAAGAAAAGCTAGCCGAGACATATTTGGTTCGATCAGTGCAGCGGTCTACCTTCATCGACGAATATAGAAGACTTTCGAACAGCGAATCAATCAGATTAGACAGAGCGCTCAAGACTCTCAACCCGTATTTAGACGACAATGGGTTGATTCGTTGCAGCGGTCGCATCGACAAGGCACCGTATATAACGTTCGTCGCAAAGAGGCCATGTATCTTGCCAAAGAATCATCGTCTGACACGACTTATCGTAACGGAGATACATCGGCGCCTCCATCACCTTAATGTTCAAACAGTCATCAACGAGGTTCGACTTAAGTATTGGGTTCCTTCGCTTCGGGCGTTAGTCAACAGCATCCAGACGCAATGTAATGTTTGCAAGATGCGTAGGGCGAAACCGAATCAACCAATTATGGGTCTGCTTCCGGCAGACAGAGTGACTGGATATGTGCGCCCCTTTTCATATACGGGCGTAGACTACTTCGGCCCTGTAGAAGTTACCATTCGACGACAACGTGAGAAAAGGTGGATAGCATTATTTACATGCTTGACAGTCCGTGCAGTCCATCTAGAAATAGCAACTGATCTATCGAGTGATGCCTGCTTGCTGTGCATAAGAAATTTCGTCAATCGTCGGGGTGCGCCCATCCAAATTAGAAGCGATAATGACACGAATTTCGTGGGACTCAGGAAGGAGCTAGGTGATGAACAAAATTTCTTGGATAATGACGCTATCGCAGCCGGACTCGCACCTCTAGGAATAAGATGGAAGTTCAACACACCATCAGATCCGAAGTTGGCGCATGGGATCGACTTGTGCAGTCGGTTAAGCGCTCGTTATACGCTACGTTGAAAGAGCATGCACCTCGGGTTGAGACCCTCTACAGTTTGCTCGTAGAAACAGAGAACATCGTTAATTCCAGGCCACTGACGCATTTGGCTGTGACTCCGGATGACCCGGAACCTCTAACTCCGAACCATTTCGTATTGGGATGTGCCAATTCGACGCAGACTCCGGCGCCATATGAACACCGACTTTGCTCTCTAAGGAAGCAGTGGCGGCTGCTGCAGAATCTAAAAAATTGTATGTGGAAGCGTTGGATGGCTGAATATCTGCCTGAGCTGACTCGACGCACAAAATGGTGTCGCTCATCGAAGCCCCTCGCTGCAGGAAATTTGGTGCTGATTTGCGAGGCGGATTTACCTAGATCGAAATGGAAGAGAGGACGAGTGATGAAGGTACATGTTGGGCCGGATGGTGTCGTTCGCTCTGCTGAGGTGAAAACAGGCAGTGGTACGTTAAGGCGTCCTACCTCAAAGCTGGCCGTATTACATGTCGAAGAAGATGATCGCAGTGGTGGTGAATCTCCCCTTCCGGGACAATTCACGGAGGTGGGGATGTGCGAAATTGCTATTTTATTTTTATGGATGCAACTCTGCATTTTTGATGTACTTAATCGCAACCAACTTACGGTTGTTCAAATGTCCTTTCTTTTCCTGTCAAGTTCTAAAGGCGTAGAGACGTGTCCAATTAAGTAAATTTGTAAATCTAGTTTTATCGTATTAATCTTTTTGTAATTTCTCTTTGTTATTTACAGCACAATTGAGGGCAGGTCGCAGGTCAGTTTCGGGCCGGCTCTATGCAATCAATTCACGCACCTAAGAGGATTATCGACAGCTGCATGGTTCGTACGAAACGTCAGAGGACGAAACCAGTTACGGTCTAAAATTCTAGATATCCAGCCAAATACACATGAAATCCCGCCGTTGGAATCGCACTAAGCAGAAGTGCGCTCAGTAAGGCTCCGAAGAACTAAGTGCATGGTAACAAGTGGTGGTAACATTAGAAAAAAAATTAATACAAATGAATACTTGCAGATGCTCCTGGCCCAACTGGAGACGGAGTGCAGTGCCGGCAATTTAACATTGCCCAAAATGCTGTTATACTTGCGGTCCACCTTTAATACGCTCGATTAGGCCATGTTCCATGATTTCGACATGGGTGACAGTGAGTCCATCCTTGCAGCTTATGTATTCCAATTTATCGAACGTCAGTGTGCAGAAGAGCAGCTCCGCGTGGTCCTTATGGAACGCCAAGTAATTTCATATCTGCTAATTGGTTTTAAAATACAATTAATAAAATAAAATTATTGCACGCCGATATTTTTACTCACTTTTGCAAGAAAATTTGTATTCACGCTGATTGTAGAATTTTCAACGAAGGAATTGTGCACACACCGACGCGAAATTTCGCAGACGCCGCGGAACTTGCTCAAAAATTGTTTTTGCAAATGCTATAGTGCGTTCTTTTTAACAAAATTTATAAAGGATATACATTTTTATTTGCTTTTAAGAAATTTTTCACCACAAGCTAATCTTTTTTATTTGAATATCGCCTTTTCAAGAAGAATTTTTGAAAATTTCGCGGCGTCTGCGAAATTTTGAGTTGGTGTATTGGGACCTTTATGCAGTAAACAGAATTGCAGCAGTTGACGGCTGGGCGGACGACGGCTAGCCGCTGTCAAAATTAAAACACACGCAACTAGATGGGAATGCACGAAATCGGGACGCAGGCGGTAAAGCGGTAGCCGCCGAACTTACATTTACAGTCGAGCCCGCTTAAGTGAAACCCGGTTAAGTGAAAAACCCGCTTAAGTGAAACAAAAATTTAATCCCCATGATTTTTTTCCCTTTTTCATACAAATTATTTCGCTTTACTGAAAATCCCGGTTAATTGAAACAAAATTGCATTCCCAAATCAATAACACTGGTCGACAAAACTGAACTTTTTGTGTGTTAAATAGACTTGATGGACAAATTCTTATGTATTTTATCATGCTGAATCCGAAAATAACCATAACATTTTTCCAACACGCACCATTTTTCCGCAAACGCCAAAAATGCCCTCTTTTTGGGTTTCATCAGAGAACTTATATTCATAGAGAATCGTCATAAGCTCTTCCTCTTCCTTTTTGCTAACTCGGAGCTAGTGCAATTCTGGTGAGTAAGCAGACTGCGGAGTTTGGACATTGAGCGTTTTCTTTGACTAGATCTTTATTCGTTTGTTTTGATTCTTTTTTTATTCATCTTGCAATTTTTTGCCGTTTGGTTTTTTTCACTATGATTGGCGGCGCAGGTTGTTGTTGTCCATTTTCATCCCTCCTGCTGCTGTTTTCTTATATACAGGTATATTTTTCTATGATTTGTTTGGAAATTTTAAATATTTTAAAAATATTTCGAATAAAATACAAATATAAATCAGAACTGGTTTGGAATGTTGCGTTTCCAGCCATAGTATTTCAAAAATATATTCCATAAATTATGCTCCATATTTCTCGAAAATATTAATATTCTGAACTGGAACCACTACTCACTATATGGCGGACTTAATAAATTTCTTGTATATTACCCCAAAATTATAAAAAAAATGTATCCAATGAAGGTCAATGCCAAAAAAAAATCATAAGCTATTTCATAAATTTCATCGTATGCTGCTTTGCTAACGAAATGCGCTACAAAAACGGCTTCAGTCTGTTATCTTCAATTCGTTAATTTTGTGTATTCTTTATGTCTAGAAATTAACTAAAAAGAAATAATGACAATTATTTCAAATGCATTATTGCATTTGAACCAATTCTGATTTCAGTTTTGATTATGTATTGCCAATACATAATAACCAATAACCAATACAGTATTGGTTTTGTTTAAAAACACCTACACATCATAAATGAAATTCGTCAACATGGCTACTATCTGATCGAAAACATATACAGGAGAAGGGGCTATGTGACAAAGTCGATATTTTGCCTAATTTCGAAGTTATATTTAACTCTTGTTAAAAGTCCACCCTAAATAAACATTTTAATAAAAGAGTGGAGAATTCGGAAGCGGTAATGGCGATATGTAAACACATTTTGTATGTAAATAAAAAGTAATAATATTCCTACAACTTATTCACGCGAAATTTTGATTTTACATTTAAGAACTTATCGTACCATATTTGAAATAATGTAGCAATTCCTATCAAATTCCGACATTTCTTTTGTATCTATTTTCGTTTTTACGAAATTATCTACTCTAGCAGAAAATGTTTCAACTCAGATCTTTCTGGCAACGTTGGCTACCAGAAAAACGTAGACAAAGAACAGCTGTTCGTGTGACAAGGAGTATCTGCTGACGTCACGACAAAATGGCGATCCTAACGTCATGTCGTCATCTGTGTTTATATCCATCTTGGTTTCATACTGTAACTTAAAAACAAATACAATAATTCTAAAAAAAGATTTTTAAAGAAAATTGTTAGCCCTACAACTTTGTTGAAGTAATCTTTTTGTATGTTTTATGGTTTTTAAGATACAAAAGCTCAAACGCAGAAAATACGAAAAATTTGTCAATTTTTGCCCTTTTAAAATTACGGAATTTTCCATTTAATAGAAATTCCTTTTGTTAAATGAAAAACTCTAACTTTTTCTTATGTATTTTTTCACGCTGAATCCGAATATAACATTTTATAAAGGAAAAGTTGTAGTTTCTCATTCAACAAAATGAATTTCCATTATAAGGAAAATTCCGTAATTTTAAAAGGACAAAAATTGAAAATTTTTTACATTTTCTGCGTTTGAGCTTTCGTATCTTAAAATCCATAAAAGATACAAAAAAGTTAGTGTATCTATTTTAAAGTATGAAAATCGCAAAAAGATAATTTTTGCGGAAAAATTATGCGTGCTGGAAAAATTGCATGGTTTTTTTCGGATTCAGCGTATCAAAATACATAAGAAACAACCTAGTTTAATCATTTAACAAAAGTACTGTCGACCAGTGTAATTTATAGCAATTGAACTCCGCATAAATGAAACACGCCCTAAAAGAAAAAACGTTAGTTTCTCATCGATCCATAAATAATACGAAAACACAGACTTTCTGGAACAAATATGTTTCGGTGTAAATATTAAATACAAAATTTTGCAATTTTGAAATATATTTTATTATTAATAAAATATTATGTACAAAATTTCATAAAATGGGTATAAAATCACACAAAATACTCTTTTAAAATGCATTTGATTTAACAAATATTAAAAATTGTGTTCTTTGTATGATATCCTAACCGTTTTTCTTCAGAAATCTAGCACCAACTTTAGTTCATTCTCAATCATTTTGCGTGTAAACGCTACGCTGAAGTATATATGTGGGCAGATGACGATAGAAGTTGTCCATGCGTATTTATCGGTGTTGCTATCAAGTTGTGTCGTCATAGATGATTGAGGGCCAGCGTTAAGCGTGAAAAACAATGGAGGCAGTTTTTATGGTCGGAACCTGTCGTTGCCGTTCCGTTAATATCTGTTGACTAGTAAATTTGCTCGTGCCATGCACCGTAAAAAAACACACTAATTTGAAAAAATTAAATGTTTACTAAATATATTTTAGATGCAAAAATATTTTCTATGTTATTAAAATTTAAATGTAATTTTTTTTTATAGAAATTTGTGAAATATGTAATTTTTTATTAAATTTTATAAAGAATAGAAAGAAATTTTGTTTGATGATATAATTGTGTAAAGTTGAACTGTTACATTAAAAAAGAATTAAAAAAGAAGGATTAAAAAAAGAATATCAGCAATGGATTAAAAAAAAAAAACGACCGGTGGCGGGGGCTTGAACCCAAGACTGCCGCAGTCATAGGCCGAAGCTCTATCCAACAGACCACAGCCAGCTAATGGCGACATAGTTCAGCCAGCTGTATGGTGTATATACACACATGTGTATATACACACAAAAAGTAAGAAATATATATGTAGCTTTGATTTACCATTGCCACCTTTAAGGAAATAATACTGCCAAAAGGCTAGCGTTGCCACCTAACAATGTGTTCACGCCAACCGCGTAAATATGAACGCTACCTTATATAAATTTGTTAAATGTAGGGGGCGCTGTTGTCTGTGGCGAAATCTGCTTTCAAGTATGGCGATTTCGGTTTTGCCGACGGCTTTTTGGCTTTTTAAAAATATTACTCCTCTCTCGTCCGATTACCATACGAAGCAGCAGCCGCCACAGCCAAGAAAAGCCGGTAAGATTTTCTGAGGAAAATATATAAAAAAAATAAAGAAAAGATAACTAATTCGAAACGAATTTTCTGTTTTTTATCTTTTTTGAAAACGATTTCGAGAGCTATCGAAGAGTTCGCAGAGGAACAAGGCCTGCGCCCAATTATTGGTCCTTCAATCCCGAATCCATTCCAAAGGAGACGAAAAGACCTCCACAACAAACAAATTTAAAACTGAGAAGAAAAGCCCTCCACATCAATCACAATCATCATCTAAGCTGCTGCTACAAAATTAAAAAAGGTGCGTTACATTTATAAATGGTGATCATATGTGCGCATTTTTGAAATATTAAAAATTTATCCGTGATATAATAAAAAGTAAAATTTTCAATACGCTCAACAAAAGCATTTTCTTAATATTATTCTGAAAGTGAAGTGATTTCTTAAATAAAGCTTCCAATCGTGCTATAAAATTAGTCTCTCTTTTAATTCCGTAATCTCTGTTCATTTAATTTGGATAACTTTTCTAATAAAAGTTTAAATAATTACCAAAACATAAGAAATAAAAGAGATTAATAACTAATAATACCGATCAAACGAAGGTACTCCATATTCAAAGTGAGAGAAATAAAAAGATCTTTGAAAAATATTCGACACATTGAACTGTGCAAAAATAACCAAAAGCACATACTCCCACCCGCTCTCACAAGAAAAAGTCTCCACTGCAGGTTGTTGCTGCATTATTTTCTTTCGTTTTGCTTTAATTAGTTTTCGATATTTTGGCAACGGACAGACGTTCGTTTTTTTTATAAATTTAATTTCCAGTTAAAAAATTAAAGTAAATAATTCAAAATTAAATTAAAAGCAGTGTAATTGTGAAATTTAAAATTTGAAAGTGAACAAACTAACTGAGGCCAAAGTTAGCAACGTGGGAACAAAACACAAACCAAAACTGCAACAACAACACGTGAGAGCTATTCTATTGAAATTTGTGTTTTCAGTCAGTCTAAGAAAATACGAAGTATTTCTTTGACTGAAACTGAATATTTCAGAGCAAAATATTTAAATAGGGAATTTTTATTGCTTTATCGCTTTTTAATATTTTTGTGAAATATTCAAAATAAGCGAATTAAAATATTTAAATATTTTGCCCGATTTGTATTTCGTGCAATTTTTTGTTGGTTTTTTTTTCATTTTCCTATTCTCACATTCTACTGTATTTGGAGTGCGCCCTACGTCAGTATTTCCGACACTGACAAAGGGTTGAAATTTATTATTATAAATTTTTATTATAAAATTATAAATATTTTTGAGAAATATTTAAATAAAATAAGCGATTCCAAATATTTTATTATTGGGAAGTTTTAAAATTTTTTTTTGTTTGTTTAAGTGTAATTTTTAGATTTTTGAAATTTTTGTGAAAAATGGCTGTCTGGCTGACGAAATCCTTGAATTCGAAGCGGAATTCAAAACAACTGGTCAGAGTGACCATTCTACTTTTTCGTTGGAAGTTCAACGTGAGGAATTTAAAGATTTATGGGTGAAAGTAAAGGCAGCTTATGAAAAGTGTTCGCGGTCATCCTCAACCGACAATTCGGAGTCTAGTGGCGATTTAGGAATAGTAAAAGATAGGTACCGAAACTGTTATCAGGCTTATGTAGCCTGTGCTGCCATGATGGGTGAATTTGCTCACAATCTGACAGCTCATCTTTTAACGCCCCCTGCCAGTTCTACTATGATTGTGAATTCGAATGATCATCGTCCGTCTTCCAGCAACATGAGGTTGCCTCCGTGTGACACTGAGATATTTTATGGAGATTATCTCTCATGGCCCACTTTTCGTGACATGTTCACTGCAATTTATATTCAAAATTCGGATATAACTTCAGTTGAGAAACTATATCACCTTAATCAAAAAACTAGAGGTGAGGCTAAAGATATAGTCAAGAAGTCCCCTCTCACAAATGATGAATTTGTGCAGGCGTGGGATAACCTATCAGATAGGTATGAAAATAAAAGGATATTAGTGAACAGTCAACTGAGGATTTTGTTCGGCCTTCAGCCAGTGACTTCGGAGTCGGGGTCCGCTATAAAGAAATTACAGCGGGATATAAATAATTGTATATCCGCTTTGGAATTATATCACATTAATGTTGAAAATTGGGATGCAATTTTCGTATATTTGTATTCTACTTGCTTACCAGAAGCAACGCTCTCCTTATGGGAGCAAGGAATTAAAAATAAGACAGCAATCCCCAAATGGGTTGATTTAGATAGTTTTCTGACTGAAAGATTTCAAACTCTAGAAACAGTTTCAGATATTCGAGGTACGCTTAACCAAAGAACTGGTGGCTACCAAAATAAATACTCCCAAAATCAGAATAGAAAAGTAAATTCCCATAATGCAAACGTTTACCAGGCGAATTGTAAACTTTGTGATACGCAACAACACCCACTGTGGAATTGTCCACAATTTTTAGATATGAACGTTAGTTACAGGTTGTCAACAGTAAGGAGGTTGCGTCTGTGTTTAAACTGTTTGGTCAGTTCTCATGAGGTGAAAGATTGTACGAGCAATTACAAGTGCCTTAGTTGCAAGAGGCGTCATAACTCGCTACTTCATCGTGAAGGACTTGGGTCACCGCCTAATTCTCCTGCGCCATCAGATGGTGCAAATCAAAACAATTTTCCGGTTTCAAGTGATTTATCCCCTGAACCATCCATTTCGCAAGGTCACGTCGATAGGGTTCAGACGCATTTCACAACGAGTACAAAAGGGGTGCTGTTAGGGACAGCTTTAGTGACCATATGTCATTCAGGCTCCGTTTATACGGCCAGAGCGCTAATCGACTCTGGGTCAGAGGGCACATTTATATCAGCGCGTTTGCAGAAACGACTGAATATACCCACTCAAAGCGTGAATGCCCAAGTAGCAGGGCTAAATAATGTGGTTTCAGCACAAATTCAAAAAATGTGCAATTTCGTAATAGGATCACCAATTGATCCCAGGGTAAGAATAGAGACGAAGGGTCTCATTCTTCCTCAATTAAGCGGCAACATTCCCACAGTTTCTATCGATAGGACCTTGGTGCAGAATTTACCTGATTTGCAAATGGCAGATCCTAATTTTTATAAAAGCGAACAAGTGGATGTCCTCATTGGAGGTGACATATATCCACGAATTATTTTAGATGGAATACGAAGAGGTATTCTAGGGTCACTCTTTGCTCAGAAAACAGTTTTTGGGTGGATCTTAACTGGGCCTTTGCCCCCTAATGGGGTTTCAATTAAACCTACATATTCGGTATACTTTAATCAAATTTCACTGCAGGATCAGTCGTCAAATTTGCCAGAACTTGAGGAAGTCTCAAAGAAAATTTCTTGGAATTTAAATAAAAATAAGAGTAAGAAAAATTATAACAAAACCACTCGTAAAAATGAGGATGGACGTAAATATTTAAAATGGAGAACTACACAGAAAAATTTAGAGAAGTTAGAGATAATGAGTGAAGAAAGGCTATCTCCAAATGAGTGGCGGCTAGGCAGAGATATGAAAAAATATTCCGGCCGAGACGATAGAGTTCGGGTTTTAGATATCCGAAAAGAATACGGATCGCGTCGTTTTACGAACGCGCAAAACTTCTGCGAAAGTGGCGGAAGCCACGATACTGCGGATGGTGGACTTGGACCTCGTTCGTCTGAGCCATCATGTGAACCGCATAGTAAAAAGAGGGATGGACTTGAGCCTAGTTCGCTTGAGCCATCATATGAAGCACCAGGCTGCAGCACGGATGGACTTGGGCCTCGTACGCTTGAGCCATCCATGGGAGCGCGCGACGATGATATGGATGGACTTGGGCCTCGTACGCTTGAGCCATCCATAGAAGCGTACGACGGTGATCTGACTGGACTTGGGCCTCGTACGCTTGAGCTGGTCAGCTGTCAGTCGGTTGGACTTGGGCCTCGTACGCTTGAGCCAACACAATCCCAGCGCGCCTTTGAGCAGCAACGTCACTTTCATCCAACCCCTAATCTGTGGAGGTATTTTTAGAGGAAATTACCAAATGTAATTTCTATGTATTTTTATTAAATTGAATTTATATTGCGCTGATCACCATTTTTAAAAATGTACGCCCTCCATTTTTCATAAATATGAAATTTTGTAATTTACTATTAGATTTAGTTGCAGTGATGCTGCAAGGCGGCCGGCAATGTTCACGCCAACCGCGTAAATATGAACGCTACCTTATATAAATTTGTTAAATGTAGGGGGCGCTGTTGTGGCGAAATCTGCTTTCAAGTATGGCGATTTCGGTTTTGCCGACGGCTTTTTAAAAATATTACTCCTCTCTCGTCAGATTACCATACGAAGCAGCAGCCGCCACAGCCAAGAAAAGCCGGTAGGATTTTCTGAGGAAAATATATAAAAAAAATAAAGAAAAGATAACAAATTCGAAACGAATTTTCTGTTTTTTATCTTTTGTGAAAACGATTTCGAGAGCTATCGAAGAATTCGCAGAGGAACAAGGCCTGCGCCCAATTACAATGTTTTCACCTGTTACGGCTAAACATTATTTCCGATTGTCGATTATTTTTATTGCAAAGCGATTTACTCATGGGATTTTTTCAATTTTTATTTTCGTATTATGTATTTTGACGTACTAAAACCGAATCTGAATCTTTTTTTGTAGCAAAAATCTGCTTTCCGATATATAAATTTTTTAAAGTTTTGATTTTCCCTTTTACAATTTCTTGAGTGACTTCTAAGAAAGGGTGTTAATTTTGTAGTATTTTTTTCGGGAGTTTTAATTTATAATTGATTTACATTATCGCGATATTTTGAACTAAAACTTTATAAAACAAACTAAAATCACAAATCCCCACGCGATAATTAAATTCCCTATTTGCCCGAATAGCACAGTCGCGAAGCGTGGGATTTAAGAACGAACAACACGAACACACGAAAACCTGATAAATAAACTTATTTTAAAAACTACACCGAAACTGCCGCAATAGATATATATATAGGTATATATATAAATATATATAAAAGAAACGGAAATTTTCCCGACACAAGGAAAATAATACCGAACACAAACCCTTTTTCAAAATCAACACAAATCGACAATCACCCAAAAGAAATTATTCATATACCAAAAATTATATTTCTTTAAACGCAATTGATTTGTGGGACCAGACCAACCTGTCTGAAATCCCTCGCACGATTCTTTGCAGAATCTATTCACCAGCTGGACTTCGATAAAATTCGATGTCCAGCAACAACTTGGATCTGATGCGGGACGACACATACAAAAAAAAAAGGAATAAGGAAGAGGGGGGGAAACGGCCAAACAAATTCCAAGCAAACTACTTGAAATTCCCAGGACGGAAACACTTCACCAAAACAAATCACGACCGAACACAACCTGTCCAACTCTATTCAATTCCTCAAATTCAAAACACTAAATGGCCGACTGCCACAAATAAAATAAAGCAAAATAAACACTAGCTGGCAAAACTAAACCAGCGCGGAAAAATACTCCCTTTGGAACACTTGTCCTCCAGCCACAGTCCGACGATGGCAACAGCTCTACCTCACCACTCCAAAAAAAATACAATTTTTAAAAAAAGAACGAAAATTATCCAAATTTCGGAAACAAAAAATTTAAGATTCAATTAATTTAAAAAAAAACCAAAGCTTTAACACTCTCCTTCTTCCCTGCTCAAAAAGAACTAAAAGAATTAGAATATATGAGCGCCTATGACGCTCACTTTCCATTTATTTTCCCACATACATAGAGTGCGGCTTACGCAGAAACCAGTGTCCGCAGTCGGGGCTTTACCCATACCTATATGCGAAAAATCTCTTCAGATTTTTCTAGGTGTGTTTGGCAAATTTACATATACCCCCCTGCACCCACCAAAATGAAATATACATTTTGGCGGCACTCATGTACGGCGAAAGCATAAATGTTCTCAAATTCCTCTCCCTCAAACAGGTTCAAAAAGTACAAAAGCTTTAGTCCAGGTTTTGACATTTTACTATTGTAATGGCGAGGCTGGCAAAACCCTCATCGGATCGCCGCCGCTCACTGAGCTAACTTAACGAAAGCAAAAGCGAAAGAAAGGAGAAGAAAGCAAGAGAACTTTGACAGCTCAAACAAAATATTCAGCTTTCTTCTTCCGCGCGTCGGTCGCATATCACTCGCGAGTGGCGAATTTGTTTTGGTTAACAAATCAAGCAAAACAAATATATTTATATAAAAAAAAAATTAACAATCAATAAAATCGTGCAGTGCGTTCTTTCGGTTAGTGCGTGTGAGATTTTGTTCCTTCGATTTTGTTCGCCCGTCGCCCCGAACCAAAGGGAAACATAAAAAAACATAACAAACAAAACAACAACAACTGTGGCGCATATTTATACCGCGACAACCCCACCTCCACCTCCGCGAAAGTTGCTTGGTCTCCTGAGACCAGCCAACTTTCGAATCTAACCGGAGAAAATCACCCTGAGTCGATGTGCGGCCTAAGGTCCTGCACATGCCATGTCCCCTTTTCTCGTCCGTCTTCGTCTTCCAAAACATATGTCCACGGAGACACCCTCTTTTTAACCCTAAACGGTCCAACAAATTTCGGAGCTAACTTCGCTGCAAAATAGTTTGCAGCATCGGACAAAACAAAATTACGTCTCCATACTAACTCGTGCGGTAAATACTGTACATCTCTACGTCTGAGATTGTACGTTTTCGCTGTCTTGGCACTTGCCATTTCTAACTTTTTCCGTATGTCTTCCCTCAAGTCTGCCATTAACTTGGCCCGGTCCTCACTACTACTGTCCGGTTGGTCTGAGTCTCCCACTCGTCTATAATCTCTATCACCCCTGACCGCCATACTTCGGCCAAAATTCACAAAGTATGGAGGCGCTCCCAAAACCTCATGCTGCGTTGTTCGAATGCCGCACGCTACCTTTGAGAGATGAGAATCCCATGTCCGATGGTTTCCTGAAATATATGCTCTCAAAGTGGTCTTAATTATTTGGTTGATCCGCTCGGCCGGATTGGCCTGCGGATGATAGTGTGCAGTGTACCGCATCTGCACACCATACGACGCGCATAAGCTCAGCTCCTTGCTGCGAAACTGTGGCCCATTGTCGCATACAATGGACCTCGGCACTCCAAACAGCAAGAACACGTTGTCCTCTAACTCCTTGCAAACGCTCTTTGCCGTTGCATTTCGCAGCGGAAACAACAAGGGGAATTTGGTGAAGTAGTCAACCACCGTTAAAATATAACAAAATCCCCGACTAGACTTCACCAAGGGTCCCACCAGATCTACGCAGATCATTTCCCAAGGTTCTAACTTCTTTGTCCTCTCTACCATACAACCAGCTAGCTTATTGCTGTCAGGTTTCACCCTCTGGCAAAACTGACAACCTTTAATATATCTAGCTATCTCTGCCTTCATTTTCGGCCAATAATATTTCTCAATTATCCTAGCGTATGTTTTCCTAACGCCCATGTGCCCCGATAATGGATTATCGTGACACTCGAATAAAATACTGCGCCTATCACTCTTGCCCACAACTCTCTTCCACTCGTACCCAGCACTAAACAAACTATTTGTCCCTGCCTTTATGTGTTTATATAACACCCCATTTTCAATTCTCCAAGCTGGGTAATCGAGTGGTTTATCCTCCACTTTCCTAACCATGGAATCCACCCATGGATCTCTAACACGCCCATCTACCTCCCCTACGACTGGGACACCTCTAGAAAGCATGTCGGGCACAACACGATCTTTCCCCTTACGATGTATGATTTCATAATCGTATTGCTGGAGCTTTAAAGCCCACCTAGCCAACCTACCGCAAGGATCTTTCAAATTGTTGAGCCATACCAACGAATAATGATCTGTCACCACTGTGAACCTAACCCCTTCGATGTATGGCCTCAACTTCTCAACTGCCCACAAAACAGCCAAACACTCCTTCTCGGTAGTGGAATAATTCCTCTCGCATCTACTCAACGACCTACTCAAATACGAAATGACCTTCTCCCCTTCATCAAACTGCTGTGTCAAAACGGCACCTATTCCAAAATCGGAAGCATCAGTCTGAACAACGAAGGGTCGTTCGAAATCAGGACAGCTCAGAAGCGGCGGCGTCACTAGACGCTCCTTGGCCTTCAAAAAGCTGTCCTCACACTCCGGCGACCATCTAAACCTGTTCTTCTTCTTTAGAAGATCAGTTAGAGGTTTAACCAAATCTGCGAAATTCGAAACAAACCTACGATACCAAGAAATGGTGCCAACAAACGACCTGACTTCCCTTACATTTTTGGGCGCTGGAATTTTCACCATTGCCTCAACTTTCTCGGGGTCAACGTGCAAGCCCTGTCGATCAACAACATAACCTAAGTACCGTAGCGAAGAAAGACAAAAATTACATTTTTCCCTATTCAATCTAAGCCCTGCCGAACAAATCCTCCTCAGGACCTCCTTCAGAACCTCAACATGCTTATCAAATGTATTTGTAACAATAATAATATCGTCCAAATACACGAAAACATGGGGTTCCAAGTCAGCCCCAAGGACCTCATCTATAAATCTCTGCCAAGTCGCAGGCGCATTGTGCAGGCCATAAGGCATGCGCTTGAACTGGTAGAGCCCCCTACCCGGAACTGTAAATGCCGTGCAGGCCCTAACCTCCTTCTCTACTGGGATCTGCCAATAAGCGGATTTTATATCCAAACTAGAGAGATATTTGGCGTCCTTTAGCTTATCTAAAGTAGCCGAAATATAAGGGAGGGGGTAACTATCTCGATCCGTATTTTTATTCAGTGTCCTATAGTCGACACAAAACCTATAACTCCCATCCTTTTTCCTAATCATCACAATCGGTGATGCCCAAGGGCTGTGAGAAATCTCAATCACACCCTTTTCTAACATATCCTCTATTTCCTCATCTATGCGCCTCTGAATAGCGGGCGATACCGGATAGTATCGCTGCTTGACTGGTTCCACATTTGGCTTTGTACGAATCCGATGTTCGACCAAATGTGTACAACCAAGTCCCTCAGGCATAGACCTAAAAACATCTGCAACAAACTCCTCAAGAACCGATTTTTCCCTAGTTGACAACGAAGACCTATCAACTATCGCCGCTACTGACGAGACCTCGACTTGGTCGGAAAACCTCCACTGATTCTTGGCCAAATCTGGCACTACACCGGCCTTAGACCAAAAGTCTACTCCAAGAATCAATGATTGGGGTAAATCCGGTATTACGAGGCATTCAACGAGGACCGACTTGCCCTCTACCTCGAAAGGGACCGAAACTACCCCCCTAACCGGAACTTCTTCACCATCAGCAAGCGCAACCTTGCTGACCGCAGACGCCAATAAACTTATTCCCCAGGACTTTAATCTGTCCCAGCCTGGCCTACCAAGAATCGTCCTGGTGGCCCCCGAATCTAAAAGCCCTAACATACGCACTCCAAAAATTTGTACACCTAAATATGGCCTATTATCCAAATCTTTTCCCGACAAAGTGAAACTCAAATATACTCCGGACGGACGCCTCTGAGGACTATCACTATTTTCCCTAGCCAGCTGGTTGCCCGCAGGCAACCTACCTAAACCTCGCGAACTTCTTGCCCTGCCTCCACAAGAGCTCGCTCCCCATTTCCCGACTCTTCGCGGGCCCTCGGAGCCGCTCTCGGGGCCGCCTCCCTGTCCGAGCGCTCCTGCAATTGCCCTGCTCTCTGAGAGCATCGGGGGCAATCACGCTTCATGACGCCAGGCCGCTCGCAGCCGCGGCAAATAACCGCCTTTCGGCAGTTTACCGAAACATGCCCAAACTTCTTGCAGTTAAAGCACCTGAACGGACGTCTAGCCCGTTGAGGTGCCCTAATTCTCCGCTCCAATCTAAGATTGCGCAGCGGAGCCCTGACTGCAACCACTTCCGGCTCGGCCGAAACATATGCCAAGTCTGGCTCCAGCAAGTCCTTGGACCGGCTGCTGGGCGGCGGCTCGAATGCTTCCACATTCGCCCGCACAGCCTCCAGTTTCCGACCCAAGGAAACCAACTCCGAAAGACTCTCAGGCTCAGCCAAGCCCAGCTGAGTCTGATAAAAAGGACACAAATTAGCCCTGACCAGACCCAACATACGCTTCTCCGGCAAGGACTCGGACAGACGACGGAACAGACCCCTCATAACCGCTACATAAATTTTGAACTAAAACTTTATAAAACAAACTAAAATCACAAATCCCCACGCGATAATTAAATTCCCTATTTGCCCGAATAGCACAGTCGCGAAGCGTGGGATTTAAGAACGAACAACACGAACACACGAAAACCTGATAAATAAACTTATTTTAAAAACTACACCGAAACTGCCGCAATAGATATATATATAGGTATATATATAATTATATATATAAAAGAAACGGAAATTTTCCCGACACAAGGAAAATAATACCGAACACAAACCCTTTTTCAAAATCAACACAAATCGACAATCACCCAAAAGAAATTATTCATATACCAAAAATTATATTTCTTTAAACGCAATTGATTTGCGGGACCAGACCAACCTGTCTGAAATCCCTCGCACGATTCTTTGCAGAATCTATTCACCAGCTGGACTTCGATAAAATTCGATGTCCAGCAACAACTTGGCTCTGATGCGGGACGACACAAACAAAAAAAAAAGGAATAAGGAAGAGGGGGGGAAACGGCCAAACAAATTCCAAGCAAACTACTTGAAATTCCCAGGACGGAAACACTTCACCAAAACAAATCACGACCGAACACAACCTGTCCAACTCTATTCAATTCCTCAAATTCAAAACACTAAATGGCCGACTGCCACAAATAAAATAAAGCAAAATAAACACTAGATGGCAAAACTAAACCAGCGCGGAAAAATACTCCCTTTGGAACACTTGTCCTCCAGCCACAGTCCGACGATGGCAACAGCTCTACCTCACCACTCCAAAAAAAATACAATTTTTAAAAAAAGAACGAAAATTATCCAAATTTCGGAAACAAAAAATTTAAGATTCAATTAATTTAAAAAAAAACCAAAGCTTTAACACTCTCCTTCTTCCCTGCTCAAAAAGAACTAAAAGAATTAGAATATATGAGCGCCTATGACGCTCACTTTCCATTTATTTTCCCACATACATAGAGTGCAGCTTACGCAGAAACCAGTGTCCGCAGTCGGGGCTTTACCCATACCTATATGCGAAAAATCTCTTCAGATTTTTCTAGGTGTGTTTGGCAAATTTACATATACCCCCCTGCACCCACCAAAATGAAATATACATTTTGGCGGCACTCATGTACGGCGAAAGCATAAATGTTCTCAAATTCCTCTCCCTCAAACAGGTTCAAAAAGTACAAAAGCTTTAGTCCAGGTTTTGACATTTTACTATTGTAATGGCGAGGCTGGCAATACCCTCATCGGATCGCCGCCGCTCAATGAGCTAACTTAACGAAAGCAAAAGCGAAAGAAAGGAGAAGAAAGCAAGAGAACAAACAAAATATTCAGCTTTCTTCTTCCGCGCGCCGGTCGCATATCACCCGCGAGTGTTTTGCTTAACAAATCAAGCAAAACAAATATATTTATATAAAAAAAAAAATTAACAATCAATAAAATTGTGCAGTGCGTTCTTTCGGTTAGTGCGTGTGAGATTTTGTTCCTTCGATTTTGTTCGCCCGTCGCCCCGAACAAAAGGGAAACATAAAAAATCATAACAAACAAAACAACAAAACAACAACAACGGTGGCGCATATTTATACCGCGACAACATGTTTATTTGTTTTTATGAAATTTCTCACCTCAAACAAATATTTTTTATTCGAATATCGCATTTGCATGAAACATTTCTCGGTACTTCGAGTTGATGTGTGCGGACCTTAATGTTGTACTGGGAATATATGCAGTGTATAGGAAAGTGTAATATGAAATTGTAATATGAAAATCTAATACACCACCGTAATAGGTGAAAATAGCGTTATGTGGCAACGCTAGTTATTTTTTGTTAAAGGTGGCAGCTTTAAGGCGGAGCTATTTTTGTTTATATATCAAAGAAAAAAGAACATATAATGAAAATGTTGCAAAATTTAGGAATTTGTTAAAACGTTCTCGTGAAAATGATGCAGTGGAGGAAAGTGATTTAGTGGAGGAAAGCGATGTAGTGGAGGAAAGTGATGTGGACGTAGTATTGTGTAGTAAGTTTATTTCTCAAATCATATTGAATCGTATTGTATCTAATGCAATATTTGGTTTTCTACACATTTTGCAGATATTTTTCAAAAAGAAGGGCGGATGGAGGAAAAGAAGGTAAAGAAGGAAGTGGAACGCAGCCACAACCGTTCGAAGCGCAAATTTTACAACAACAAAACGGCACAAAAAGAAAACCAAAAGTAGTTCAAATACAATAATAATGAAGTGATAATTTTTATTTTTGTATACAATTTCTTTTAGAACAAAAGACTTATTTTGCCTTTTAGCCCTAGATGGCATTTGAATTGCCACTAATATTAGTGGCTCTGGTGAGAAGGCGCTTAGTTCGCTACTTCATCTTACTTACAATCGCTGCGTTGTGGGTTCGATACCTCACCAGGGCGGCTAACATTTATAAGAAAAAATATATGTGTGAATATATTTGTAGGTGGCTCTGGTTCCATCTCACGAACGCAGCGTCGTGTGGACGAACCACCAGAAAAAGAGCTAACATTTAAAAAAAACAGAGTAAAAAACAAGTTTTTTAAAATATAACCCTTTAACCGACTAAAAAGCAGAAAATAAATTTTCTTTAAATTAATTTCAGCGATTTCGATTAAAAATTAAGGGTTTTTGGGTACTTTCCCCCGAATATCATTGCAGATTTTATAGTCGCCAAAAACCCTTAATTTTAAATCGAAATTGCTGAAATTAATTTAAAGAAAATTTATTTTCTGCTTTTTAGTCGGTTAAAGGGTTATATTTTAAAAAACTTGTTTTTTACTCTGTTTTTATTTTCCTCTTTTTTTGTTTTTTTTTAAAAAAAAATTTTTTTTCTCCCCCCTTTTTCCCCCTTTTTTACTCTTTTTCCCGAATGCGAACATAAGTAAAAAATTTCAGCCTTGTAGCTTACAAAATACGAAAGTTAGGTCTTTAAATTGGCTCCATCCCGCTCCCCTTTGCCCCCACACCCCACTTTCCAAAGGGTAAAAAATTTCATTTTGTTAATAAGAACTCACCTACCAAATTTCAACATTGTAGCATGAAGGAATTGGAAGTTATGCCATGTTTAAAAAAAAAAGTTTGAGTCTCCCCACGGCCCCCTACGCCTCTGATGGACCCCAAAATTTAATAGAATGCATTGTCACCGGAGTTCTATCAGTGTTCCAAATTTCAGCTCTCTAGCTCATGTGGAAGTGTATGAAAAAGCTCGCCGCAGATTTGAGGATATATATATATATATATATATATAGTCCGCCCAAAGCAAGTTAATATAAGGGTTATAAAAAAAAGAAGGTTAACAACTTACAAATTTTTTAAGTGAAGTTGTAAATTTTGAATCGGTTAGTGTTAGAGACAGACAGACAGAAAGACAGACAGACCTGGACAAATATATATATTAATATTAGATATTTCCGTAACGTATTAGATATTTCAAACAAATTGTTGAAAAAAAGCGCAAATAAAAAAGAAAATTGAAATGAAATGTTTAAAAATATATTGAGAATATGTTGTGCGGCTACATCCCGTGCTTTTATAACCACCTCCATTATAACCACCTCCACGTTTCCTACTATAGGCCACGTCCCGTTACCGTCCCTTATACCCGATAAGCATTTTCAGGTCGAAGCCGAAGCCGATGCCGAAGGTCAATTGGCAGCCTATTACTTTGGACGACGCCGATGGCCTATACTAGACATCTGCATGAATGTGGTTGAAACTCTGTTCAAGACATTCATTTCATTTTCAAATATTACCTGTCGTGTCCCGTATGCTTACAAAACAAATTGGTGTCTTGTCCTGAGACAGCGAGTGTAAGTGAGCACAAGACCAAATTCTCACAAAACATTACTGCAGTGTACTCACAAAAGCAGTGTGCAATAGAAACAAGTACACTAAAATATAGTGTGCTTGACAGAGAGTACTCCAAGCATTTTTCAATAAATAGGACAATTTCTGGAAGATTCATGTCAGGTGGGATTCGGTCTGCTTCTGAGTGCGTCCTTAGACTTTTTTGGGTGAACCACGTCAGGTGGGATTAGGCCAGCTTCTGAGTGCGTCCTTGGACTTTTTTTGGGTGAATCACGTCGGTTGGGATTCTGCCAGCTTCTTAGGGCGTCCTTGGGCTTTTTTGGGTGAATCACGTCAGTTGGGATTCGGCCAGCTTCTGAGTGCGTCCTTGGAACTTTATTGTAACTTTTATTGGTGAATAACGCAGACTTAAGGTTATACCAACTCCCAAGTGACGTGATTCACCCAAAAAAAGTCCAAGGACGCACTCAGAAGCTGGCCTGATCCCAACTGAAGTGATTCACTCAAAAAAAGTCCAAGGACGCCCTAAGAAGCTGGCCGAATCCCAACTGACATGATTCACCCAAAAAAAATCCAAGGACGCACTCAGAAGCTGGCTGAATCCCACCTGACATGATTCAACCAAAAAAAGTCCAAGGACGCACTCAGAAGCTGGCCGGATCCCAACTGACATGATTCACCCAAAAAAAGTCCAAGGATGCACTCACAATCTGGCCGAATCCCACCTGACATGATTCACCCAAAAAAAGTTCGAGTTAATGAAATTTGCTGCCGTCTTTCAAATTTTAATTCGTTTTGTCCGAGTTGACATCAAGTACTTGGTGTACTTGGTGTATTTTATGTTGCCATTGTTGTCATTGTTTTGATCGTTTTAAGCACTCGATGTTTTGGAGAAAACGAGTACAGTACTTGTGTTGATGAGAACAAAACAAATGTTGTCAAGTCATTATTTTTCATGAGAGAGTATTCTACCGACAGTGCTTGTGATTAAATAAATTAAGTAAATTTTTGACATTGAAATAGTGTACAGTTTTCTGAAATAGAAGTAAGTACATTTGTGCAGATGTCTAGTGTCCATACAGGGTTCTGTAATTGGGAGTTGGTGTACTCATGATTCGAGAATTTAGAGGTTAGAGCACTCTCAAGCTACGGTCAGATTAGGCAAATATTGCCCAAACACTGGGAAAATACACTCAATAAAATAAAATACTGGTTCAGTCACATACGATTTTAGGTGATTTAAAAAATATCTGAGTGTATTTGGGCTAATATTTGCCTAATCTGACCGTAGCTTCAGTTACTCTCAGCAACTTTGACAACTGCTGTGTTTTTTGTCAATTCTAATTTTATCATTTGCTTTGAAAAAAATTTCTTTGTTTTTATTTTTTTGAGATTTTGTTGTTTGTATATTTGTGCGGTTGGAATTCCAACATTCAGATTTGCCTTATATTTTCTATTCTCGGATAATTTAAGAACTACACAAAATTCCTTTGCCAAAATAAAGCGTATTTGAATAGTTTTTCATTGCACAACTCATTTTTTTTTTCAAAAATATATAAATATTCAATTTGAAAATTAAATTTCATTTTCTTTTGTTTTCAATTCTTTTCGGTTTACATTTTAAACGTCAGAAACATGCTTTTATTCAAAAACATATGTTGCTCTCCCGAAAGGGCGACTCGTTCAACCTTATTTCCTTGAGCCATGGGAGTACTGTCCGAATGAGTTGGTGTCCATACAGGGTTCTGTAAAATAAAATAATTAAAGGCTTGGCCGTATAATTAGAGACAAAAAATTATTCGACATCCAGTTTATATTAAAATACGGCACTTTCAAAATTTTTTTATAATAAAAACCTTAGTAATCCGTCAAATAAACTTTGCAGAGTTAAAAAATTACCTATTTTCCAAAATTTTTTTTGGGATCCAAAAAATAGGTGTTTGAGTACGATTACAGTAATCGTATTTAAATTTTTTTTAATACGATTAAAAGTAATTGTACTCACGTACTTGAGTACAAAATGCAAACGTGGTTTTATTTTTTGGTTAGTTTTTATGCATAATTTGTTTATCAGAACATTACCAACAATTTGGCTGAAGAAAGTAGTACAAAATATTGTATATTTTTAGATGTTATAATCGAAAAACTGATTTCAAAAGTACAGTAGGACATTCAAACTTTAGATAGCTGTATCTTTTGAAAGGAAACTAACTTTGCAAAACCCATTGGTTTTGATACTCTATATGAATACTTTCGACCCATCTTGACCGTTATCAGGTCGGATTCCATAACCTTGAAATTGTCGCACAGTGTAATTAAATAACATGAATAATTGGAATGAAAGAATGTGTATTTTATTTTTAAATGTTTAACCAAAAAAAAATGCTGACAACAAATTTTTAAAAACTAACAAAAAAAAAAATAAAAAACCGGAGAAATTTTTATAAAAACCGGAGAAAGGAGAAACGTTAAGATTCCCGGAGTCTACGGGCAAAAACCCTGTGTGTGGCAAGCCTATTGGGAGTTGGTGTACTGCTCGAATGAGTTACTGTGCTTGATGCAATTTTGTGAGCGATTTAAATGTCGTTTGATGTTACCCATATCATATGTTAATATTTTGTTGCATTTTAAACATTTCGCGACTTTGGTTTCTGCATTCAAAGATATTAATTCAGATAAATCAAATTTTTTATTTCTTCCCATTGTAATTATTTTTTATGTTCCAGAACACAAAATGACTGAAAATTATTTTATTAATTTTGCTATGGTAGATTTGTTTGAAAAATTTTTTAATTTTTCCATTATTGTCAAAATCATTTTGATCTTTTTTCCATCACTGTTCAAAATTATTTCGATCTTTTTTTCTATCTTCGAAAGTGATTTTTTATCCTGAGCCATATGTATTTAAAACTAGTAAGAGAATTATCTTCGGTCTGACAGAAGCTATAATACCCTGCTATAGTACATGCGAGTACGATACATTCTGAGACCATATGTTAACAATTTTTCGATTTTTTATCGATAATTTATTAATTTTTTATCGATAATTTTTCTATTTTTTTTCGATAATCTTTCGATTTTTTATCGATAATTTTCCAATATTTATCGATAATTTTAGTATCCTGATTTTGTTCCAATTCCATTTTTTTCCGGTCCAACTCCATTTCGTTCCGGTTTCATTCCCATTTCCCGACCTCATTTCCAACCCAATGCAAAAAACCGCATCCAAATCTGTTCAGTATTTCTCGAGATAAACGAAAATAATACAAATTCGGCGGCCATTTTGTATGGGAGGTAGGCGTGGTTCTTATCCGATGTTGCCCATTTTCAATACCGTCCAATCATTCGCCAAAATAAGAGGAATGCCAAAACTGACTGCGGCATTTGGCTAACATTTTTTAATTTTTTTTAGTCTGCTAGAAATGGTTTTGTTGTTGGTTCGCTTTTGTTTTTGCTTTTCTTTACATTTGTGTTTTTGTCCCTTTTCTTATTTCGATCGTTTTCTTTGACTAGATCTTGATTCGTTTGTTTTGACTCTTTTTTTTATTCATCTTGCAATTTTTTGCCATTTGGTTTTTTTACTATGATTGGCGGCGCAGGTTGTTGTTGGCGATTTTCATCCCTCCTGCTGCTGTTTTCTTATATGCATGTATATTTTTCTATGATTTGTTTGGATTCGCGACAAAGTATTTTAATAGTTTTGGCATTTTTGGAATCACATGATAAATTATGGAAATTATCTGCTTTGTACCTACATATATGTTTTCTTATTTTTTTGTATAACTTTTTTATATATATTCTACCCAATTTGGAGGTGATCGGTTAAGTATTTCTCAAGATAAACGAAAATAATATAAAATTGGCGGCCATTTTGTATGGGAGGTAGGCGTGGCTCTTATCCGAAGTTTCCCATTTTCAATACCGTCCAAACATTCGCCAAAATAAGAGGAATCCCAAAATTTGGGACAGCTCAATAGCTACGACAGTTATCGTGCGAAATGACAGACAGACGGACATGGACTAATCGACTCAGGAGGTGATGCTGATCAAGAATATATATACTTTTCCGTACTGGACACGCCTCCTTATGGGCGTTACAAACGGTGTGACAAAAACAATATACCCTTGGACACTAGTGTGCATGGTATAAAAAACGATGTTATTGTCGACATGAGGGATTTTTATTTTTCAATCGAATGATAAGAAAAGATATTTATCATTGAAGTTTGAAAAATAAAAATCTTTTATGACCGATTAAATTGAGGGTTATAAAAATCGATTGCGTAGCAATCGATTATTTTGCCACATTTGGCCATCCCTAACCTGTATCGCATACTATGTACCATAAGTGGTCTCGCATACCAAAAGTTGTATGCAAGCATTTATCGCTAATGTACACGGAGTGTTACTTTATGCCACGTGGCGTTACGTTCATTATAACCAGTCCAATAATCAAATGAGCACTTATTTTTCTTATGTGACTAGGAGGCAGTGATGCCAGGGACTTTGCTCGAATTTCCCACAAAAAAATGAGTGGAAATCAATTGAAGGGGCTCTTACTTTTTTGCTACGCGAGAGTAGTAGATATTCGATTTTAGGGGAGTAGATTTCAAGAAAGGGGAGTAGATTTAGTTTTTTACGTAGAGTAGTAGAATATCTACGAGAGTAGTAGAAATTGCTGTCAGGGTTGTAGGTTTGTAGAAAGAGTAGCAGTAAGCAGTATGCATTGTATGAAACTCACATAATATTTTGACGAGAAGATTTCTTACAATAGTAGTAGAACATATCTTGAGGGAAGTAGAAAAATCTACTACCGTAGTAGAGGAGTAAAAATTTGAAAATCATCGCGAGATTAGCAGATCTACTCTGATAGGAGAAGAGTGAGAACGCTGTGAAGGGGTGAATGGATGAACATACAAATTCTTTGAAGAAAATAAGTTTCAAAGTTTTCCATTTTTCTTTTTTCAATACAATTTGGGGACATGTCTTCTTTGTCGCTTCTGATTCCTCGAAACTATGATCAATGCTTAAATTTGTGGTACACACCGCTTTTATCCACTTGGTTGTTTTTAATGTATTTTGCCACGGTAAATCCGAAAATAATAATGAAATTTTTACAGCACGCACCATTTTTCCGCAAACGCTACAAAAAGTGCTTTTTTGATGTGTGTTGGAAAAATTTCACTATTATTTTCGTATTCAGCGTGGCAAAATACATAAGAATTTGTCTATCAAGTATATTTAACACACAAAAAGTTAAGTTTTGTTGATCTGTGTAATCGTTGTTATTTATTTGTTACATTTTTCGCAACAAACCGAAATTTTCGGCGGAAATATCGAAATTTCGGACGAATTATATTTTTCGGCCGAATCCGAAACACTGCCGAAACAGCTTTTTTTGGCCGAAAAACCGAATCCGAATTTCGGTCGGTCTCTATATAAAATATATAAATTGGGAGTTTAGCATTTTTCCCTCAACGGACAAATTATATAAATTGGGAATTTAGCATTAATGGAGTAATAAACTATTTTGTGAACATGGCCTTAATTTTGTAGCATTTCATGAATGAAATCTTGTATGGGAAAATCAGATGCAAGTTCACAAAATCGGATTTATAGGAAAAAATTTTCATTGTAGATAAAAAAAAATTGAAAGGTACTTTGTAGAAAAATTTCCAAGGAACAAAACTGCATCATTTATAATAAAAAAAACTTTAATATAAGTATAAATATACAAAAAAGAATGAGAGTTAAAATCTCCCTTTTTTTCTGCAAATGGATAAAAAAAGTACCTTTTTCCCTTTTAGGTCAAATCCGACCGAAAAATCCCTCAAAAAGATAAATTTCCCTCAATTTGGCATCACTGCTAGGAGGCAACGTACAAGAAGACCTGCGTCCAGTTAGCAACGTTGCTAAATACCATATGCGAAAAAAGAGCCCAAAAACAGGTTGACTGAGATGACAAATAACAACAATTAAAATACCGCTTTAATTAATAAACCAATGAATCCACGAAAATAGATAAAAACTGAGTATGCAGATACAAAAAACACAATTTTTACAATTTTATAAGACAAAAAAAAATTTCCAATAATTTGTTTTTATACATGCGTAATTGGCCAAGAGCGTTGCTGGGGTGTTAGAGCCAACCTGACAAAAATGTGAAAATGCAGTCTTATATGGTTGATTTTTAGAAAATTTTGAGGCCTATTCACATGTTCCGATCCAAATTTTTTTCATACAAAGGTAAAAAATCCTAAATTAGCCAAGAGCGTTGCTGGGGTGTTAGAGCCAACCTGACAAAAATGTGAAAATGCAGTCTTATATGGTTGATTTTTAGAAAATTTTGAGGCCTATTCACATGTTTTGATCTAAATTTTTTTCATACAAAGGTGAAAAATCCTAAATTGGCCAAGAGCGTTGCTGGGGTGTTAGAGCCAACCTGACAAAAATCTGAAAATGCAGTCTTATATGGTTGATTTTTAGAAAATTTTGAGGCCTATTCACATGTCCCGATCCAAATTTTTTTTATACAAAGGTGAAAAATCCGAATTGGCCAAGAGCGTTGCTGGGGTGTTAGAGCCAACCTGACAAAAATATGATAATGCAGTCTTAAATGGTTGATTTTTAGAAAATTTTGAGGCCTATTCACATGTTTCGATCTAAATTTTTTTCATACAAAGGTGAAAAATCCTAAATTGGCCAAGAGCGTTGCTGGGGTGTTAGAGCCAACCTGACAAAAATCTGAAAATGCAGTCTTATATGGTTGATTTTTAGAAAATTTTGAGGCCTATTCACATGTCCCGATCCAAATTTTTTTTATACAAAGGTGAAAAATCCTAAATTGGCCAAGAGCATGGCAAAAGAAAGAAGGTAGTGCCGCTCTCAATTCTTAGCAGCCATCTTAACCACCTGACGTTTAAGCCGATTATGACATTTCGGGCTACCGGATTGTTGCGAAAAAATCCCAAATTTCAAAATTGACTTTTTGCCAAAATTGAAATGGCAAGGGCAATTTCTTGCCTATAATCCATCCCAAAAATAAGTTTTGATGATAGTTTTGAAGATTCAGAAGCGACAAAGAAGACATAGCAACAATTTTTTTTTGACAAAAAGTTAAATAAAAAACTTTAAAACTGATTTTTTTGAAATAATTTGTATGTTAATACAGCCTACATCCATTAACCATTTCAATTGTAGAGACATTTATAATTTTATCCACAAGATTTTAAGAAATTTTTTATTTCCGAAAAATATTTCAAATATTTTTTAGCGGGTGGCAAAGCCGTTTGATTTGTTTCAAACAAACATACCTAAAAATAATCGGCATTTTAATCAAAGTAAGTGACAGCGGCACTACCTTCTTTCTTTTGCCATGGCCAAGAGCGTTGCTGGGGTGTTAGAGCCAACCTGGGGTGTTAAATTAAAATATCGGATTGAAACACGTATTTTCGGAAAAAAAATCTGGCAGCACTGTATGTCTGGCATCTTTATTCATTATCCAATAGGTACCGGCTAGTGAATATTGATGAAAAAGTGAAATATAAAAAATTTTCTCGGAACATAAATTAAAGCATTGCAAAGCAAATGTATCCAGGCAAATTGTAAATACAATTTTTATTATTCTATAACTAAATGAATGAATGAATGAAGTGGAAAATAAGTGAACGAGCAACGTGTATTGAATTTTTGGCGAGTCTGGTGTGGAAAAGTGCGATCGTAGAAAGAAAGTAAACGTTGATGTTATGTGAAGTGCGTTTTGAACCAAAACCTTGATTTAAACTTAAAATTTTGAAGTCAGATTCATATGTATTAACATTTTATTAGTTTTTGTAACTTTCAACTAATAAAAATCACTTCAAAAACTTTGGGTGTGAATTGTGAGTGAGCGAATAAGCATCGTACGACAGCTAAAGAGAAAAGGTGACAAAACTAACTTCGAAGTTAAAATGTGTATTGAGTGTATTGACAGAGTTTTGCGCCGAGCCACTTTGGTCAGCGACGGTGGCTGGATATAGAAATTGGCGGCGGCGGCTCAAAGCCAGCTGGCAACCGATGTTTTGTCAGCTGTCGGCGGCTCATTACTTTAGCCGAAAAGTGTATAGGTGCATTTAGATCACACGAACTCGCGAAGACAATGCCATTCATTTTAGTTGCGATCTTGGGTTTGCGATCATTGGCTCGTTCAAAATGTTCCGGCAAACTCTTCCTGGAAGACCGATGCGTGTTCGGGAACTTATATTTTAGCAGTGAAAACGGTTGTGCGAACGAAAATTTGTTTGCGATAAGACTTCGCAACTAAAGGTGCGTTCGCTCGTGCGATCTAAATGCATCTTATGAATTTTTAAAAACAGAAATTTTCGGCATAAGAGTAGTTTAGGGCCTTGACACTTTTTGGCTTAGCTGTATAAGTTGGCCTGGACTCTTTGGACTTTTTTTTAATCTTATGTATTTTCACGTTCTAAAACGAAATCCGAAAAAGTTTTTCCCCGCTCGCATATGGTTTCGAGATATTTGCATTTAAAGTTGCGAAATTTCCCATACAAAATTTTGATTAGTTCTTTCTGCACTGTTTTTTGTGACATTGAAAAGGTATTTTCAGTCATTTTAGGCACGCTTTTTTGCTATCGTAAAGTAACATTTAAGGGTCAGATTTTACAAATATAACATCGTTTCATGTTGCCATTGCATAAATACGTCATAAAATTAGGTTTAAAGTTGGCAAAATGTCGATAAATCGCCTCATCTGGCAGCACTTTTTGGGGGATTGTTTTTAAATAGATCTGGTAAAACAATCCTTATTTATGTCAGATGGTTAAAATGGCGGAAAGTGTCAGAAGCGGCACTACCTTATATTCTTCTACCATGCGTAATACTTGCACTGACTACCACTTTCATTTTGAATGAAACTTTCAAGAAGAAGAAGAAGAATTCATAAGCAAGAAAAAGTGATTATTTTTTTATGGGAAATTTCGGAACTTGGAACGCAAATATCTCGGAAACTATAGGTGAGCGGGGCAAAATTCTTCCAGATTACGCTTTAAAGGGTCAAAACCTACTTCCAAAAAAAAGTTGGTGTCAAGACCCTAAAGTAAACTTGTTTGAAATAGAAAAATGGTTTTTCTAAAAATTTTAGTTAAAAAACATTAGCGTTATTAGCGTCTGAATTTCAGCTCAGCTGGTTGTGAGCCGTTCGGCGCAAAACTCTGGTGTATTGTTGCCAACTTTTAAAAATTTGTAGATTCTTAATTGTTTTGCATTCCATGCGACACTTTAGATAAATATGTATATAGGAAGGAAACAAGTATTGTCAAACTGAAACACGAATTTGCAGGACATTTAGTTGTCAATTTCACGAACTGGCGTAATTCACTAGTCGGCAATATCACGAAAAGATGTATCTCATGGGAAAATGTGAAGGAGATACGACGCAAGTGAAATGGATCAAAAAAAGCGCCTGGGACAACCCGATTAAAAAATTTCCAAAAGTTTTGGGTCGGAAAAATGTAAAGGGATATTTTTTTTTGAATATTCAATAGTCATACAAATTTTGTTGCTTTTTTCCATACACAAAATTTTACGACCAATACAACTCTGCAACCTGTGTTTTTGAAGGTTGTATTGAATCAGCTGTCAAATAAATTTTTTTGGTGCACGCCAAACTGTAAATTTTTTCCTTTTTTTGCGATTAGCTTAAATTTGTTTTGCTTTATTTTTGCGATCAAGTGATTAATGTAGAAATAACACATTGAAATAGGACAGGGTGCTCAGAAATGTCATATGATTGTAGTTGTAGTTTCCGAGATATTTAGGGAATTTACAAGGGTCTCGTATCGGTCGTATTGTTGTATTGTATGAATAAATACGATAGTTGTAAAAATGTTGTTGCTGTTTTCCATACAAAAAAAAAATACGATAATAAAACTTTACAACCTGTGTTTCTATAAGGGAGTTGTGAGCGCACTCATTTCAAAAAAAACTCTCTTACATTACAAATGTCGAACCTAACCTACTTTGTTGGCCCCGGGGTGCATGCCACCAATCGCGGAGATGGTGATGCAACCCAAATCAACGGTCGGAAGTAATTCTGTGGTTCATGTGAGCTTTGTTTCAATATTTTCAAGCTGTTAATGCATTCAAAATGCTTCCAAAATCCTCTGGGCCCGGTATTCGTGTGCCCGGTGGTCCAAGAGGCCATCTCGCCAAAATTGATGGTCGGAAGAGTTTTGGTGGTCTCCACGATCTTTGTTGCAATATTTTCGGCAAGACGTGCACGTTTTATTCATTAAAAATAGTCCCAAATTCAAATTTTTACAAATTCCTACAACTTTTTTGGCAACAACTTTAAACTGAGAGGAATAGTGAGTATGAGTTGTATTGGTCGTAAAATTTTTTGTATGGAAAAAAGCAACACAATATTTTTGAATTTTGTAAATAAAATTAAATGACAATGTAAAAAAAATGTTGTGAGTGATTGTGCGGCTGATAGAAATTGTTTTCAAAGCAACATAAAGGTCATTCTAACATAGAAGCACCTTTTTTTTGCATTTCTGCATATTCTAGCCGGAATAGAAATTTCTCTTCGTTTTTTACAAAGGTTTGCTTTCCCATAAGCAGAATTTTTTTGTATCTTCATAACGGCCTTCAAATAATAAAACCGAAACATGAGAATTGTCTCTTTTCCTCGGCAAAAAGAAAGGCAAAAAATTGATTTCATGCAATGAATCAGTGTCGACGCGGTCTTTTGGTCTGAAAAAAAATCATAGTAGATCTTAGCACAAGCGGAGTGATGGAGTAGATTTGAAAAATCGTAGTAGATCTACTACGCTGACACGCCTCATAAGGAGGCGTGTTCGGTATTTACAAGTATATATATTCTTGATCAGCATCGAAAACCATGTCCATCTGTCTGTCCGTCCGCACGATAGCAGTTTTGGAGATATCGACTTGAAACTTTGGGTACATTTTTTTCTCCCCTAAACTGAGATCCCGCATCCCCGGTGACTCAGGCTGATCGCGTTGATCCACAGGCCTGTCGGCGGAGTGGACAGACAGAAATATTATATCAAGTGAGGAAAATTTAACATATTTTGAAGTATAAAAAATTAATGCAATCTTGATTTATTCATAATTGAATGTGACTTCAAGGGAATGCAGTTAAAAAGATAAAGGAATACTAAATGCTATTTGCATTAAAAACTAAATGGAAATACCATTTATTTTTTCTGTCTGACTTGTCTGTCAAAAGACAGACAAGTCAGAGAAAAGGCAAAGGATATGAAAGGTGCAAAATCTTTTTGAAAGTGTGATTTATTTGGCCGCTTTATACAGCTACCTGTGGTTTTTTTTTCGTGTTGCCGTTTCACATCTTCAGTTACAATACAATACCTGCACATAAAAATATAATGGACAATACAAATGTTTTGTGACAATTATCAACTATTATTGAATAACAATTATTTAATTTTTATTTAGTAAATACAAGCTTAAGTCGAAGAAGCATAAACAATGGATTTCGTACAAGTCGCTGAGGAAGAAGGCGAAGAACCAATCGAGTTGCCCGCTGAAGAAGATGGGACTTTACTACTCTCAACTTTACAAGCTCAATTTCCCGGTTCATGTGGCCTGAAATATCGGAACGAAGAAACGAAGGCAGTACGAGGAGTTCGTTCCAACGAAGGGCGGTTCTATCCGCCTTCTATTGAAAGCGGTTGGGGTTCTTATATATTCTTCTGTGTTTTCCCAAAAGGTACGTATGGCATATAAATGGAGATACATTTTCATACACTTCCACATGAGCTAGATTGCTGTAATTGGAAAACTGATAGAACTCCTGTGACAATGCATTCTATTAAATTTTGGGGGAACTCAAACCCCTTTTTTTAAACATGGCATAACTTCCGATTCCAATACAATGATGAAATTTGGTAGGTGGGTTCTTATTCACAAAATGATTTTGTATACCCTTTGCAAAGGGGGGTGTGGGGGCAAAGGGGAGCGGGATGGAGCCAATTTAAAGTTCTAACTTTCGTATTTTTTAAGCTACAGGGCTGAAATTTTTTACTTAGGTTAGCATTGGGAAAAAAGAGTAAGAAAGGGGGGAGAAAAAAAATTTAAAAAAAAAAAAGGAAAATAAAAAAGAGTAAAAAACAAGTTTTTTAAAATATAACCTTTAGCCGGCAGAAAATAAATTTCCTTTCAATTAATTTCAGCAATTTCTATTTAAAATTAAGGGTTTTTGGCGACTTCAAAATCTACAATGATATTAGAAGGAAAGTAGCCAAAAACCCTTAATTTTAAATTGAAATCGCTGTAATTAATTTAAAGGAAATTTATTTTCTGCTTTTTAGTCGGTTAAAGGTTATATTTTAAAAAACTTGTTTTTTACTCTTTTTTATTTAAATTGTGCATAGGATTTTCAAAGCGAAGACTCTGCACACACACCTATACTGTGGTATGCGGTACATTTTCAAATTTTTTTTGAAAGTGGTAGAAATAGTGGGCGTGGAATTTTAAATGAATTGTTTTCTTTGGTGATTTTTCATATTTTGATTCTTTTCAAAAGTCTTTCGTTCTTGCAGAATCAAAATGTTAATGTATTTTAATAAAACCAGCTGAATGGGGGTTAGGAGTGTCGCTGATTTCAAATTTTATCTTAAAATTGTAAAATTTAAAATGTCGGACTCAACTGGCGGCTAACATGTAAAATGCTAATTTATATATATATATATATATATATATATATATATATATCCTCAAAACTGCGGCGAGCTTGTTCATACACTTCCACATGAGCTAGAGAGCTGAAATTTTGTCCGGTGACAATGCATTCTATTTTTGGGTCCATCAGAGGTGTAGGGGGCCGCGGGGGGACTCAAACCCCTTTTTCTTAAACATGGCATAACTTCCGATTCCTATATAATACGCTGCGAAGTTATGTACATAATATTAGTGTTTGAAGATCAGACCGCACGATAGCAGCCAACAACTCGGTTTTTGCGGTAACTAAAACAAGCCAAATCGAACTAAATTAAAATTCCAACATGGTCACAGGAAAGATGGATAAATACTTACAAAGTCCGAAAAAACAAGGAATATTTGAATTTTGTCGCTGAAAATTTTATAATCCTTTTTTGATACAAATTTCTAACATAACTTTTTTATACTTTCTCGAGAAAAGTTTGTAAATTTCGAAGATCGTAAAAATATATAATTTTTTAATTGTGTCAGTTGATTTACATCGAAACGTTTATATTTTTGGTTCATTTGTTAGAAAACAAGCGCAAGAGTGATGACAATTTGGAAAATTCTACTGCAAAAACTAAGCGTATTGAAACGCGTCTACGTTGCACCGACTTGATTGTCTTGGGACTACCGTGGAAAACTACTGAAGATAGTTTACGTGAATATTTCGAAGGATACGGCGAAGTTCTGATGGCTCAAGTTAAGAAAGATGTCAAATCTGGTCAATCGAAGGGATTTGGATTCGTACGATTCGGTTCGTATGAAGTTCAAATGCGTGTTTTATCCACTAGACATTTGATCGATGGACGATGGTGCGAAGTGAAGGTTCCAAACTCAAAGGTTTTTACTATATTTAAATTTTTAGTTGCTGAGAAACAGTTATTCAATATATTTTATAGGGAATGACACACCAAGTTCCATGTAAGGTCTTTGTTGGGCGGTGCACTGAAGATCTAACAGCAGACGATTTGCGTGACTATTTTTCGAAATTTGGCGAGGTTACGGATGTCTTCATACCGAAACCTTTTCGAGCGTTTAGCTTTGTAACATTTTTGGATCCGGAAGTGGCTCAATCTTTATGCGGCGAAGATCACATAATTAAAGGTAAAATTTAAGCATGGTTTCAACAATTTCAACAACTGCAAAGTTCCTTCAAGTAGGTGTCTCCGTTCACGTTTCAAATGCTGCTCCAAAAGCAGAGCAAAATCGCATAACTAGTCAACATCATAACTTCAACTATAATTCATCGCATAATGTTGCAAGTGCGCTGCATCATCAAGGTAGCAACATGAATTCGGCTGGGTCAAGAAATGGTCATCCCCGAGGAAACAATGCAAACAATTTGCTGGGCGATAATAGTGGCATGGGCAACCATCAGAATGGTCTGATGGGGATCGGCGGGTATGGCATGAGTGGCAGCAATTATGGTAGTAGCGGCAATAGCATTGGGTTCAGCAATGGGGGCAGTGGCAACGGCGCAATGATGGGAAACTCCGGCCCCATGAATCGACAGGAAGCGTCCATTACTTCGTATAGTCGGGGCAGCAACTACAATCACCCGATGGGACTGCAGCATGGAAATAGTGTGAGCGGACACAATGGAGGGTGGAATAATCAACAAAATCGTGGTCATTTAGATATGCCGAATTTGCAAGCACTGGGCATCAACCCACAAGGTCCAAACTCATCCAATCAAGGACAAAATATTAATAATCCTCTGGGTGTTGGACTTAATTTGAATTCACTGCCTATGAATCCAGCAATAGTTGCAGCGGCTTTAAACCAATGGAGCCTTCTCGGCAATCAATTGCAAAATCAGTCACAGGAACAGCAGGTAGTTACGCTACGCAGCATATGAACATATTCGTGCTCTTATAACGGATTTTTCAACTAGGGTGGCAACTTTTTGTCTTGGATGGCTCAAGCGGGTAGCTCTTCGAATACTACAAGCGGCGGAGGAAAGACTACCAATAACGCCAATAATCCTGGATCTGGTGGAAACCAAGGCAATAATTCCGCCACCAACAACGAACCTCAGCATGTAAATATAAACTTCTAATAACACATAAAAATAACCCAAACTTAAGAAATTCATATTTAATTACCAGAATGGAGGTTCGAGTTCCGGCAATCAAGGTTGGTCCCGCCAAAGCAATGGAGGTATTTCGCAAGGATCAAATGATAAATCTAATTTTCTTTAAAAAAAAACCTTAAAAAAGGAATATACAATCGAACTATATTATTATTTAAAAGTTTTCGCGTAGGCTTTATCATACAAAACGAGGACTATTCATTTCATCTCAATAGCTGCTATTAATTAAACCAATTTATTTCTTTTAAATATCTTCGGCATTTCTTTTACAATAATTCACAAAGACAAATAATGGCAAAAGGTAATAAGAAAAAAATTTTTTTTTTAAATAATGTAGTCAACATTTTTACATAAAGACGATATAATTATTATCCATCTTTTTGACGTATTTGGCTATACGCGTGTAAGTGTCAGTTGGCGAAGTGAAATGAATACTCCTATAAATACATCAAAAATATCCAATTATTAATAATACTTACTTAATGGTGTATTTGGTTAAAATTGATATCTACCAATTTAATGTAGATGGATTGTTTCTCCATTTTTAGTTTATTTATATATATTTTACCATTTTCATGAATGTATGTTTTGGTGAAAATTATCTTTACAAACAATAAAAGTATAAATATTAGCCTACTATTTTATTTGTCAACATTTTTAGGACAGATCATGGTTTCTTAAGCCTCGCTGGAATATGTATTTCAATGTTAAGCATTGGCGAATATTCATAGTCAAATTTGGTAGCTACTAAACCTTAGTACCAGCCGAATGAACCGCTTTTTAGCCCGAAATACAATATCGCGTCGACAGAAGCAGTAGCTGTTTCGAAATTTTAGAATACACTATTTTGTATAGAAGTATTCACTATACGGCAGTAAAGAGCAAACAGTTTTACTGCTACTGCTTGTGTCGACGCGATATTGTATTTGGGGCTTTTGTTCGCGAGTTCGTGCTATCTAAATGCACCTTAAGAGCTCATATATTCATATAAAAGTGGAAGTTGTGTAGTTGGTGACTTGCGCAGTTTTCCCCGATCTGTTTCATGAACGCACCAGAAAATTATGTGTGCAGTTCTTTTGATTCTTCTTAGAGTTTTTGACAGCTGTTGTCAAGTGAAAAAAGGTCTAAAATAAGCGACAAAAGGAAAATTAGCGTATTGACTTGCACTTTTCTATAAAAATATACAAAATAAGCTTTTTTTATTAATTGTTATAAATTTCTTTACTTATTACCATTTACGAAGCTAACTATATTAGTGATTACTGTTTGGGAGGCTATCGCGATTGCACGCGTCAGATCTTGCTTCTTGTGTTTTTCTAAAAATTAAAAAGTGATGTTAGATGCGTTTTGTTGCATATGCGTTGTAAGCAGTAGTCAAATACCAATTATTTTCCATAAAGGAAAATAATTGGTGGTGGCGTTATAATTGCTTGCAATTGGCGAAATAATTCTCATTTGAGACCTCCTATCCTTTCCAACCACAGATTATACAGAGGGGACACTCCCCAGCCAATAATTTTATCGTTAAAGAGCTCGTAAGCGAAGATTTTTTCGATCGAAAAGCGGATAAAACAATCGTAGGCGACACACGATAACGATACGTATACGAGTCCGACTTCGTTCTTAATTTTGCATCGAAACGAGTTATCGTGTTATCGAACCAAAATGTGCTCGTTAACGAAATCGTTCGTTCGTTAAAAGACTCGTAAACGAAGTCGTTAAAGAATTCGTTAACTAAGTCGTTAACGAGTTCGATTATGAAGACGTTAACGATATTTTATCTAGGAAATTACGACTATCGTAATATACGAGTGAATGTCGGACATTTCTCGATAAAAAATATTCGAGAAATGTCCGACATTCACTCGTATCAGACTTGGGAAATTGAGCGACCATTACCATTACCATTATCATTACAGGTAATGAAATTTTATTTCATTACCATTACCATTACTGCAATGGTAATTGTAATGGTAATGGTAATGAAGTAATGAAAACTTCATTGCAATGGTAATGAAATTACCATTATTTCATTGCGATAGTAATGATAATGAAGTAATGAAATTTCATTACTTCATTACTTCATTACCTATCTGCCCCAATTGCGTTTTTGGCACTTTTTGGGCAAAAGTTTAATTGTAGCTATCACCAAGTGTGTCCATGGTCATGTTTTGGATGAATCACGTCAGGTGAGATTAGGACAGCTTCTAAGTGCGTCCTTGGACATTTTTTGGGTGAATCATGTCTGGTGGGATTAGGACAGCTTCTGAGTGCGTCCTTGGACTTGGTGGGATTAGGATAACAACATATACATTTGGTATAACTTTTATTTGATATATTGCTGTTAAAAGTATTGCCTGACAAAAAATGTCCAAGGACGCACTCAGAAGCTGTCCTAATCCCACCTGACGTGATTCATCCAAAAAATGTCCAAGAACGCACTCAGAAGCTGTCCTAATCCCACCTGACCTGATTCATCCAAAAAATGTCCAAGGACGCACTTAGAAGATGGCCTAATCCCAACGGACATGATTCACCCAAAAAATGTCCAAGAACGCACTCAGAAGCTGGCCTAATCCCACCTGACGTGATTCACCCAAAAAAATTTCCAAGGACGCACTCAGAAGCTGGTCTAATCCCAACGGACATGATTCACCCAAAAAATGTCCAAGGACGCACTCAGATGCTGGCCTAATCCCACCTGACGTGATTCACCCAAAAAATGTCCAAGGACGCACTCAGAAGCTGGTCTAATCCCACCTGACATGATTCATCCAAAAAATGTCCAAGGACGCACTCAGAAGCTGTCCTAATCGCAACTGACATTAATCATCCATAAAATGACCATGGACACACTTGATGGTAGCTACAATTAAACTTGGCATGATTTGCCCAAAAAGTGGCAAAAACGCAATTGGGGCAGATAGGTAATGAAGTAATGAAGTAATGGAAATTTCATTACTTCATTATCATTACTATCGCAATGAAATAATGGTAATTTCATTACCATTGCAATGAAATTTTCATTACTTCATTACCATTACCATTACAATTACCATTGCAGTAATGGTAATGGTAATGAAATAAAATTTCATTACCTGTAATGGTAATGGTAATGGTAATGCGTAATGAAAATTTCATTACTTTACAAGTCTGACTCGTATACATCGAAACGAGTTATCGTTATCGAACAAAAAAGTGCTCGTTAACGAATTCGTCAACGATCTCGTAAACGATCATCATTACGATATTTTTAACAAATCTAAAAAAAAAATTTTTTTTTAACTTGGAATTTTTTTTACTTTATTTTTATTGGCCGACTTTTCCTTAGAATAATTTTTAATAACTTTTTCACTGAGTCGGACCCGGGATTGAACTCACGTCCTCCGGATTTTAAAGTATGTGCCGAGCGCTTAACACATTCACCTAACTCAGCCATTATTGAACAAGCGCCTCAAAGTATAACTTAACAAACGTTTTAAAATTGTTTTCCTAACAGTTTGAAAAACACTGATTCTAAAAATAGAAATTATCTTGCTGAGAAATCGTTATACAACTTTTTTCTAACAGTTTGAAAACCATTGGATCTAAAAATAGCTTTTCAAAACGATCATTTCGTTCGTTAATGTACTCGTAAACGAAGTCGTTAAAGAATTCTTTAACTAAGTCGTTAACGATTTCAATTGCGAAGTCGTAAACGATATTTTATCGATGAAATTACGACTATCGTAATATACGAGTGAATGTCGGACTTTTCTCGAATATTTTTGATCGAGAAAAGTTCGTAAAATACGATCTTCGTAAAAAGTTCGTTCAATTATTGGCTGGGAAGTGACAGCAAATTTGTTTACTGGTGTGCGTGAAAAAGTGAAATTTCTTTATTGGTGTGCGTGAAAATTCCAAATTTTTTTCACCACCAGAGCTCAGCTGTTGGCAGAAACTCAACACCAGAGTTCAGCTGAATGCATAACTCCCCACCAATTTTTTTCTTTTGTTTTGATTCTTTTTCGTATTCACCACCAGTTTGCAAATAATTTTTCTTGGCGTCTAAATTTTTGGAAAAGTGAAATCGTGAAAAGTGAACTGTGAAAAAAAATAAAAAAAACAATTATAAAATATACCAATATTTTATATTTTTATGCAGTGATCTTCATTAGTGTTTTTTCAATTTGCTGAATAGAAATTTGTACACAACCCTTGCCGCAGTGAGTGAATATATTAGTGTAAATAAATTTAACTTTACTAATGGCATTTTGCCTTTTGTAATATATTTGCAGACATAAAAAAAATCATTATGAGAGAATGCGTCATGAAATGTCCAGGTGCAGTTCGACTTTATTTCTTCCCCAATGCTGTGAAAGATGCCGAACGGTTAGTGAATCTTTTATATACTTTTATAAAGGGTTTATATGAAGAAATAAAGGGTTTTTCGAAGAGTCTGAGTCCTGAGTCTGTCTGCTGTGTGAGTCGGTTTTCTTAGTGTTGTTTTTGTAGCAACAATTCCGTCTGATTACAGTCCGTGTTCCTCCTCGTCCGTAAGGTTTGTCGAAAGTAAAATTATTTTCATTGGTTGGTTGGGCAGGGTGCGCCACAGTCCGAGCTCACTTCCTCGATGATCCTAGCCATGTAGCTGGAAGCGGATCAAGAGTGGACCTTGTAGATCTCGGCAAGAGCTTCTTCATCTTAGCTCTCTCAGGTGGAGATCCTCCAACGCCGGGGCTCTAATTTTGTGTCGCTGAAACTAGTGCCTATTAGTGAAGTTATTTGAGGGCGGTCTCGGTTCAGTGGATGTTTAGTTGGGTGTTCCTTCTGATAGCTCAATTCTGTTTACTTTGCCAATTGATATGAAAAATCCTTGAAACTAAGAAAAAAAAATGAGTTTATGTTGACATATTTTAAAAATTCAAAATGTAGAACATGGTACAGTCATTAGGTTAATACTGCATTACAGTATTAAGGCAAACTTTAGAATGTGTTGGGTCATTGTTTGATTTGAACTTTGAGATAGTCGCTTTCGAGAGGACCTTTAATTTGGGTTAGATTATTAAGGGTATTCACAAGTAATCATATGTAGAGCCATAAGCAATATTTGGTCAAAAATTTTGATTTGTCATTAAATTTTGTATGAAAAATTCAATGCTTAATAATAATTTATGGCAAATCATAGTTTATGACTCTTTATATGACGACATGTGAATATCGTTATGGTTTAATAAATGAGTAATCAATACTTTTTAAATTTTCTTATTCAAAGGACTGCAGTTTTGCTTAGAAGATAAAGGCAAATGAATCATCAATTCAAAATACCTCTCCAACCAACCTTCGGCATAAGTCACAGCGGACAGCAAATCCTTAGATTCACTTGCACGAGCCTGGTGTTATCCTTCAGACACACCGGCAAATTGCAACTGATTTAAAGGAGGAACAGTCAAGCCCGTAGTAATCGCAGCACGTCCATTACGTCCCGCAAAATTCAAACTTTGCCGGATTAGATCGACTTTCCCAATGTGGTTCAGTTGGATTTCATTCACTTTTATCGTATTTGGATAATTGAACGGATATTATATAGAATATTACATTAACTTTTATTTATTATCTTTTAATCCGTAGAAATAAACGTTTTCAAACAATTATTTTTGGCAATTTATAGAAATTGTTTACATTTTTTACTTTTTCACCACATTTTTTACACTTTTTTATTCATTCTCTCATACTTCTTCGTAGCAGGGATTTTTTTTTCAGTATAGTAGTACTTTTATACTTTCCTACTATTGAGACATTTTCGGTACAATTTAGAAAATTTCAAAATTTAATAAAATACTTAACTAAACATAATGGCCCATATTCATTGTAACAATTTGACCATTTCTGAATTTTGGCAACAAATATATAAATTTCCCAAGAAATTACCACAATTCCACGTAGAAAGAATATTTTTAGCTCAAAAAATATTTTTAAAAATCCAAGACATCTACTTCAAGTACATACAATTTCAACTTTAAGAAAATGCAGATGTTTTATAAAAACTACAGATCGATGCTGCCTTAACATAAAATTTCAAAATTTATTGTGAAATGTTTTTACTACAATTGCAATTAACATACCACAGAATAAAATACATAAGGTCTTTTCATTTCGGTTTTCCTCCAAAAAGTAAATTTTACAGGATAAAGCATTTTTCTTGTTTCCCTACAAATTGAACCCTATTTCTTTGGAACCATTAACATTTCATATTGCTTTATTTTAATAATTTTTCAATAAAAATGTATTTCCAAAAAGTTTTGCTTGAGTTCATTATGCGGATAGGGTTCGCAATGTGTGTTTCAGTTATAAACACAAAACAAAAATTTCCATTTTAAATAGATTTCGAAGTGAATGGAAAATAGTCGTCTTATAATAAACCCCCGCGTCAGTAAATTTTTCCCCAAAAAATGTATAAAATTGGTTTGGAATTCATAAAAAAATTGTTAATTTTCTTTGAAATCGTATCAAAAGTAGTATATAATTGTACGAAATTACATACAATTGTACCGAAATATTTGTATACCGAAAATATAACTATTTCATTTGTTTAAAACAATTCTTATATAAAACAGTAAGCAATAGTTGAATTTCAAAGAAAATTAGCAATATTTTTTAAATTACATATTTTGTTTATTTGTATATTGTTTCTTAAAAGAATTTTTTAAAACACATGAAATAGTTATATTTTCGGTATACAAATATTTCGATACAATTGTATGTAATTTCGTACAATTATATACTACTTTTCATACGAAACCGAATCATCCCTGCGAAAAATCGGAATAATTCGTGGTGAACTCACGTATGAAGCAAATAACGAAAAATCAAAAAAAATGGTCCGCCATATTGGATTTCAGGGAATTTAAAGAGAGTGTCCCCTCTGTATACTCTGTGCTGTATACTCTGTGTTTCCAACGCGAAAGGGGAATGAAGGTAACAAAAAAACCTAGAAAACTATATTAGTGTTGTTAGCATACTCACTTAGACAATAAACGAGTACCCACTTACAAGTACTCGATACACAGCTTTGACAATATAACAGAGAACTTATATTCATAGAGAAGCGTCATAAGCTCTTCCTCTTCCTTTTTGCTAACTCGGAGCTCGTGCAATTCCGGTGAGTAAGCAGACTGCGGAGTTTTGTACAGTGAGTGTACAGACTGCGGCATTTGGCTAACATTTTTTCTGTTTTTCTGTCTGTTTCTTCTAATACTTCTATATTGCCAGTATCCTATCTCTGCAATGTGTTTTGAGCTCACTGTAAGACCGAAATAGCAAGCATTGAATTTTGTATTAGTTTGACAGAGAACTGCGAATGCACTTTTTCATATATTTTGTCTCTTGATATCAGTGAATGTACTTTCACTATACTGGCAACATAGAAGTATTACATATATGGTTAGAGATGTTTTTGTTGTTGGTTCGCTTTTGTTTTTGCTTTTCTGTACATTTGTGTGTTTGTCCCTTTTCTTATTTCGATCGTTTTCTTTGACTAAATCTTGATTCGTTTGTTTTGATTCTTTTATTTATTCATCTGCAATTTTTTGCCGTTTGGTTTTTTTACTATGATTGGCGGCACAGGTTGTTGTTGCAGATTTTCATCCCTCCTTCTGCTGTTTTCTTATATGCATGTATATTTTTCTATGATTTGTTTGGATTCGCTACAAAGTATTTTGATCAGGGATGATATTTGGGTTGTTCCATTTTATACAAAAAGTCAAACAAAATCTGTCCAAAAAGTACCAACACTTCAATGTCCAAATTTTATAATTAAAAATGGTTTGTAATATCGATACCTTAAAGCACAACCATACCATGTCCATTTCCACGAAAATCGAGTTTTTGGCATTTTTGGATTCCTGAGAAAAAGCTGCATCAGATAGGCGATGGTGGTGTATGGGAATCGTGATGAAAGTAATTGAAAACTGAGGAAACGAAAACCCATTTCCATACAAAACATACCAATTTGAAAACTTGTTTTTCATTTTCTAGAATTTTGAAAAAATGTGTGTTTGTGCTTTATTGATGAACAGAAAATTTATTAATATTCAAAAACGTAAACAAGTTAAGTATACAGTAGGGATGTCCATTTTCGAGACCTTTGCCAATCCCGGGATTTTCGGGATTGAAAAATGCAATCCCGGGATCCCGGGATTTGGATTTTTTTCAATTCAACCAAAAATTAGTATAAAAATGTTATATTACATCGAATTGAATAGCTTTTAATATACCCATACTATAATATTTTTGAAATTGTGCACATAATCAACAATATTTAATGTTTTTATTGGATATTTTTGAAATTGAATTTTTCACACCTCTGATTCGGAATATTAGAGCAAAGTTTGAATAACTTTAAAATATGTAAAATAAAATACTGATTGGAATCGATATGGTCTTTGGAATCTTGGGTTTCCGGTCAGAATAAAATTATTTTAAAAATTTGTCGTTTGTCCACATTTCTCGACCAACTCTTGAATGGAATATTTTGTCATACATTTTAATATACGGAACTGGAACTTGTATTTCATGTCCCGAACGAAGTTCGATGTATTTTTTGATCCCATTAAAATTTTTTGATTTCCATTAAAACAAAATGGATTTTGAGCGCTTTATAGTCAACTAATTTGCAAACAGTTGGGAACTTTTTTTGCCCTAAATTTGTTGATGTAATGAAAGAGTCTTTAATTTCCTCCATGCATTGATGCTATCTGCAATGCGTATTGTATATTTTTATATAACTCATAAAGTTTATGTACTTGTATATCAATCAACCTTTAGCTCATTTTATTTAAATTTTTTCATTAAAACCAAATGAATAATTTTTCCAAACCAATGAAATCAAATAAAACACAAACACACGTAAACTGACAGCTTGTTTATTTTCCTGAATGCTTATCAACATATTTTGGATGAAAATTTATGGTCCTTGCTAAAACTAAACCATTCACAAAGGAATTGGTCATGATATAAAAAGTTCCTGAATTTATAAATATTTTTTTAAATAAATAGAATTCAATTGAATAATTTTTTGCCATTAAAGACGGCATATTTTTGAAAAAATTGCTTATAAAACTTGTCTCGAAAATCCCGGGATTCGCACTGACTAATCCCGGGATTTTCGGGATTAACAAAGAAGCGGGATCCCGGGGTCCCGGGATTGACATGCCTAGTATACAGCTGCGGTAAAAAAAATAGCAGCGGTCGAAATTTTAAATTTTGATTTGTTTGCGAACATTTTATAGTATTTTAATTGTTACCATTGGAAGGGTCTCTTGAAGAGGTACTGGAATGAGTACCTGTATCCATAAATTACTTATCGAGAAAATCCATTTTAAAAATGTACTTACTTTTCAAGTTTTTTTCTTGGGGGTTATACAATTTTTTTTTAATGCAAAAAGTTTTTTTAGTCAAAAAAAAAAGTATTTTACTAAAAGCAGTAATACAATTTTTTTATACAAAGTAAATCCACACCCATTACAAAACTGTTAAGGCTGTTTAAAAAAAGTAGTTATAAATTATTTATTTTTGGGCTATAGCTCATTTTTACCAAAAAATTATTGTGGCAAAATAGGTTGTTACAACAACAAGCAAAAACCGGCCTTGGCAGAGTGTACAGCTCAGGGATGATATTTGGGTTGTTCCATTTTGTACAAAAAGGCAAAAAAAATATTACCAAATCTGTTAAAAAAGTACCAACACTTCAATGTCCAAATCTTTTAATGAAAATAGTTTGTAGTATGAACAGAAAAGTTATTAATATTCAAAAACGTAAACAAGTTACATATATGTATAAGCATACATACTTTAATTCATAAAGCTTTTAACGAAGAATTTTTAATAATAAAAACTAAAATTATTCTAAATGAAGTTACTTTTAACGTTACATAAATGAAACGTTGAGCTTCGTTTCCAGCTCTAAAGAAACGACTCAAGAAAAATGTTGTTAAGTTTCTTATGCTGCAAATTGTATTAGATCACAATTTTTTTACAAATGACAAAGCAAAAATTTGCATTGCGCTTTTGCCTTTTGGATAATTTTCGCTGCTCTTCATTTCCTTTTGCTTTCTATTTTGGTTAGTTATCTAAATTTGACAGCTGATAATGTAAACTTTTCTAAAGAAATTGAAAACAATTCCAAATTTCTGGCTTTGTATAACTTTTTTTTTTAAATAATCTACCCAATTAATAGATTGTTACAAAAAATTCTTTCAAAAATCAGCAAAAAGTGTAAATGGACAAATAATGATGAGGACTCTTAGGTTAATGTATTTTCTATCATTTGCATTAAAAAAAAAACCTACCCTAATTTTCTAAAATATTAGAAAATTTTTAATATTTTAAAAATATATCGAATAAAATACAAATATAAATTAGAACTGGTTTGGAATGTTGCGTTTTCAAAAATTTCAAAAATATATTGCATAATTTGCTCCATATTTCTCGAAAATATTAATATTCTGAACTGGAACCACAACTCACTATATGGTGGAGTTAATACATTTCTGCTATATTACCCCAAAACTATAAAAAAATTATTCCAATGAAGTTAATGCCAAAAAAAAAAAATCATAAGCTATTTCATAAATTTCATCGTAGTGGTATTTTTGAACGGACTTGCCAGCGCATTTTTTTAGCAAAGCAACAACAGAAAGCTGCTTTGCTAACGAAATGCGCTACAAAAATGTTTTCAGTCTGTTATCTTCAATTAGTTAATTTTGTTTGTTCTTTATGCCTAGAAATTAACTAAAAAGAAATAATGACAACATTATTTCAAATACATTATTGCATTTGAATTATGTATTTGTTTTGCTTAAAAGCGCCTATACATTAAAAAATAAGTAAATTTTAAAAATCAGCATCATAAATGAAATTCGTCAACATGTCTACTATCTGCTCGAAAACATATACAGGAGAAGGGGCTTTACATTTGTGTTTGGCGGCGCAGGTTATGGTTCTCCTGTATTGTTTTCCATTTTATCATAGAATTAAATGCATTTTCTTGCACTACATCTATTTTTTTTTAAACATTCTCCTGTATATGTTTTCCATTTTATCATAGAATTTAATGCATTTATGTGAAAATTACATTTTATTCTGCGTGCAACGAGCTATTAAGATCAAAAATAGGGTAAATATTGACCGAGCTAAAGTTCTTTTTAGCTGTGTGCTCAAAAAAATAATAATGTTTGTATCGAATAAAAATATATTGTGGCATAAAGATATATCTCGATTTCAATACCCGGAATATTTAGCCGGTATTAAAACTGGGTAAACACAGGTGATGTCTTAAACGTCCCTTAAAAAGTTCCATTTAAATATCTGTAGCGTTTATCTTGGCTACCTATTTTAAATAAATGCTCGACGTATCAATATGTTTGGTAATTTTATTTAATAACCTTAAAGTCACAATTAGTTTGTTGCGCAGTACAATTGACGAGGATCAGAAAACGTGCGTTGAATTAGTGATGTGTAAAAAGTACCCATCATAAAAAAGGAAAGATTTTTTATTGAAGTTGGTTGTGATTGTTCATGAGCTGCCTGTGACATCTAGGTGGAGCTGTCATCAACTCCAAGTTCCCACAGTACTCCCCTCCGAGTGACGAAGCTATCGCTGAGTGGCGAAATGTACCCGTCTCACTGCTGCATATGTCCTGAGAGGAACTTGTAGAACTACAGGATCAGATGGTGCTGCTTGCAGTGACGATTAATCCGGATCTGTCCTGATTGGTTACGTGTCGTTCCGCTCGAAAAATGCTGGTTTAAGTCGCTCTGTAGTAATAGTAACCGGACTTAAAAAACATAGTCTGATATGCGCTCGATGACTTCGTAAGGTCCATCATAAGGTCGTAGGTTTTTTAACTGCATCTACTCGTACAAAAACATGCGGGCAAGTGTATAAAGTTTTATGCGCAAAAGCTTTGCGTTTGTTGTGATGCGCCAAAGGTGCTGATCGAATTTGACGCATCTGCTCGCGAAGTTTTTCAAAAAAAATTTAGGTTCTGATGTAGTTTCTTCGTCTATGAAAAACTCACCTGGTATACGGAGTGCAGTTCCATATACGAGCTCTGCTGCAGAAGCTTTGATGTCTTCTTTGTGGCTCACCCGAAGCCCAAACATAACTGTAGGCAGAACTTCTACCCAGTTTGGTGAATCATGGCACATGATAGCTGCCTTTAGGGATCGATGCCAACGTTCAACCATCCCATTTGCGGCAGGATGGTATGCTGTAGTTCGTATTCTGTTGCTGCCAATAAGTTTTGCGAGCGCGTCGAAAAGCTGCGACTCGAATTGAGAACCTCTGTCGGACGTTATTGTGGTCTGCACTCCGAATCGTGCTACCCAGCAGGCGTAAAAGTTGTCGGCTATAGTGTTAGCAGTGATGTCCTTCAGGGGCACAGCCTCTGGCCAGCGTGAGAAACGGTCGATCATAGTAAGCGCATACCTATACCCATTGCATGGTTGCATGATTATGATATCGATATGCACGTGACGAAAACGATCACTTGGTATTGCAATGTGATGTGGAGAGTTTTTAACTTGACGACCCACTTTGCTTTGTTGACATGCTAGGCATGAGCGTGCCCAGCTGTTGACATCGCGATTCATATTTGGCCAGACAAAACTCCTGCTGACCAGGCGTTTGGTTGCCCGACCGCTCGGATGCGCCATGTTATGTACGTTGTCGAAAATGCGTCTTCGAAGCGATTTTGGTGCGTAAGGTCGGATACTAGGGCCAGAAACATCGCAATATATAAGTACGTCAGTTCCATCGACCCGCAAACTGCGTAACTGAAGTGATTTTATACTCGGATTTGCGATTAGTTGTTGAAGTTCGTCATCAGCCTGCTGGGCTTCGCTCAACTCCCGCGTGCTGACAATAACAGGTGTATCGATTGTATGAATTCGGGAGAGAGCGTCAGCCACCACATTTTCTTGGCCAGAAATGTGAACGATGCGTGTAGAATACTGACCAATCTCCTCCAGCTGCCGCGCCACTCTATCGCACGCGTGGTCGGATTTCTGAGCGAACGCGTATATCAGTGGTTTGTGGTCCGTTAGGATAACAAGCTAGCGGCCGTCGATGAGATGTTTGAAGTGGCGAACAGCTCGATAAATGGCCAAGAGTTCCCTATCGTACACTTTGTACTTCCTCTCGCGGTCGTTCAGCTTCTGCGAAAAAAAAGCGAAAGGCTGTGGTCCCTTGTCGGAACGCTGGTCTAATGCGGCTCCCATAGAAGTGTCGGACGCGTCGCAGCGCAACCCTAGGGTGAGCAAGTTGAACCGATTCTTGCAGTGTTCTTTTGCACTCTTCGAATGCCCTGTCTGAATATTCAGTCCATTGCACTGGTTTTGTCCTTTTTCTTCGCCCCCAATGTAAACTCAATGAGTGGGGCTTGAACTTGCGCAGCGTTGGGTATACAGGTTCGGTAAAAATTCGAGGCACCGAGAAATTTTCGTAACTTGTCGACGGTTTCTGGTTTCGGGTAATCTCTGATGGCCTGGGCGCGATCTGCTGGTGGTCGAATACCATTTCGGTTTAGGGTATAACCCAGATATCGAACTTCCTGTAGACCAAGAATGCATTTAGCGATGTTGAGAACCAGTCCGAATTTGTTGAGCCGCTCAAGCACCATGAGCAGATGCTGCTTATGGTGCTTGAGTCTCGCGAGGCAATTAGAATGTCATCTATATAGCAATGACAGAAATCAAACTCATGTAGAACCATATCCATGAATCGTTGCATGCTTTGTGCGGCATTGCACAAACCGAATGTCATTACATTGAATTCGAAAAGGCCAAAAGGTGTAATGACAGCCGTTTTCGGACGATCCTCAGGTGCTAGCGGGATTTGGTGGTACGCACGCTGCAAGTCAAGGGTTGTGAACACCGTGCAACCAGTTAGTCGGTGAGTAAAGTCGTGAAGGTGTGGAATTGGGTACCTGTCGGGTGTTGTAATGGCGTTGAGGCGACGGTAGTCACCACACGGTCTCCAACCACCTGAGCTTTTCGCCACCATGTGCAGCGGTGAGGCCCATTCGCTTTTTGATTGTTGGCAGATACCCTGCTGCATCATAAATTTGAACTCCTCGCGGGCCGCTTTAAGTTTGTCGCCTGCAAGTCGTCGTGCACGCTCGGCCACCGGATGGCCATTTGTGATAACGTGCCCAGCAATGTTGTGATTCAATTCGGTGGTCAACGAAGGAAATTTTTGTAAAATATTAGCATATCGACCTGTCCTGTCGCCTGCAAGTCGTCGTGCACGCTCGGCCACCGGATGGCCATTTGTGATAACGTGGTGCTGCACGGAGTGCCCAGCAATGTTGCGATTCGATTCGGTGGTCAACGAAGGAAATTTTTGTAAAATATTAGCATATCGACCTGTCCTGTCCACGGAATAAACAGGTGGTTGACTAGAATTATCTCGTTGCAGGCGGGCCTGAAGTTGTGTGACGGAATCCTCCATCCTTTTTTGTTTAAGGCTGACTACTAGCCCGTAATAGTGAATGAAGTCCGCACCCAGAATTGGTTGAGACTCATTTTCGACAATAAACACCCAAGGAAATTCACGTCGGAGCCCCAGGTCGAGTGTCATGGTTTTGGTGCCAAAAGTGTCAATGCAGGAACCGTTGGCTGAAAAAAGTTTGTTTGTGCTGGCGTTCATAGCAGAAGTGTTAATTTTTGGTAGCACCGATACATCGGCGCCGGTATCTCGTACTTTGAGGCGTTTTGATGTTCGCTCTGTGCCGACAGCCACTTCAATCCCAATTGCATGGAGCGCGACACTTGCGAGCGTCTGTGCCGAACCTTGCATGATAAAAACACAACCCGCCAGTACTAATACCCTCTGAAGCAGGCGAGCCGGCACGAGAGGCGACACGAGAGCCACCCGAGCGGCTGTTGCTACGGCTCCGATGATTGTGAGCGAGTTGGTTCACTTGCTTGGTCAGCTTTTCGATAGCCACTAACAAAGACCCCATTGCGTTGTTTGGCTCAGCGCGTAAAATGTTCGTATTGCGCTGAATGACATCTAAGTTGTCTTGACTAACGACAGAAAGTTGTGGGCAAATGGCCTCCAAGATACGATCAGCTTGCTCAGCCAGTTTCGCTAAGTTTGTCAGCTCGCTAATGGCCAACACACCGCGGACGCTCTCGGGCAGCTGCTCAAGGAAAAGGCTGCGCAACACATTTTCATTGCACTGGCCCGCAGACAAATTTCGAAGACGTTGCAGCAGCAGTGAGGGTTTTTCCTCGCCCAGAGGTTGACCCCGAAGCAAGCGACGAAGTTTTGTTTCTTGAGACTCTGACAGACTGCTAATGATGCGATGCTTAAGTGCATCATATTTGCCTTGAGCCGAATTGTAGATAATGTCGCCCACAATGCCAAGAAGGTCGCCATCAAGGTGCGTAGCAATGTGCCGATACTTCGACTCGTCGGAAACAATGCGGTGCATTTCAAATTTCATTTCAGCGACAGTGAAATATCTGGTTGGATTGTCGCGCCAGAACGGGCTGGGAAGTTTAACCACAGTAACTGCATTTACTCCAACAACACCCTGATCAATCGCTGAAGAGCCCATTGAAGCAAACCAGCGTCCAACGACATTACTCAAAACAGTTTGCACGAATTCGATAATTTAAAAAAACGATGTAAAGGGATTTCAATCGACGCCGGCAGCGACCGCAACTCCGCAGTCAATTGAATTCGGTGAAAAATGGTTTTTCTTTCTGTGATACGATGATCACGTCGGGGTCACCAATTTGTAGCGTTTATCTTGGCTACCTATTTTAAATAAATGCTCGACGTATCAAGATGTTTGGTAATTTTATTTAATAACCTTAAAGTCACAATTAGTTGGTTGCGCAGTACAATTGACGAGGATCAGAAAACGTGCGTTGAATTAGTGATGTGTAAAAAGTACCCATCATAAAAAAGGAAAGATTTTTTTAATGAAATTGGTTGTGATTGTTCATGAGCTGCCTGTGACATCTAGGTGGAGCTGTCATCAACTCCAAGTTCCCACATATCGTTTGATGCTAACGCCATCTGTCAGTGACATTGCAACCAAAGTTTATGATTGAAAGATTGCACTTGTTGAAATACTAAATTTTAGTACGAATGCATGGTATAGAGAAAATTTGTTTTTGTAATTCTTTGTTAACGTTTGTTCTAAATTTTCGAAAATATTGCTAAGTCAACTACAGGTAAAAAATCCAATTAAATATACCTTTAAATTTAAATTATCAAAATACATTCGTGGTAGTAAAAGCTTGTCCAGAACATCACAGTGATGCTAATGATCCAGAGTTCGTTCCAACTACATCAACACGACACGAAGTGTCAAATACAGATTTTCGTGATCTTCTTCGAGATCTGGAACTATCACAAAGACGAACGGAAGTCCTCGCACCTCGATTAAAGCAATTTCAAGATTACATCCTGCCGAAATGATGATCGTAAGCTTTTCAGAGAACTTTCAAAACCGACAATGATAATGACTAGCTCGTTTATTGTACGGATGTGGAGAAATTATTTCATTTTCTCGGTCACGAGTACATACTAGGGCTTTCGATCCCGGGATACCGGCCCATTCTTAGTCCCGAAAATCCCGGGATATATTTTCCTGAATCCCTTGATTTTCGGGACTACATTTTAAAAAAATACAAATTTTCATCGCTCATTAAATATAAAAAAATCGTGTAAGCAGAAAAATAGTTTTTGACAACATTTAAACCACCCCAAAATGAAAAAAAAATTAATTGGAAAACTCAAAACTTAAAATTTTTTAATTTATTTGAATTTTTATATTTAACGAGCTCATTTTTGTTAATAATGATTTTGTATACTCGGGTTCAAGCTCAAGTACTCAAATTTATTAAAAAAAATTACGAATAAAATTGTTTGTGCTTGAAATTTTTTCTTTAAGAAAAATTAAATTGTATTAATTATGGGTTTTAGCTCATTTTCCAAAAAACTAATTTTGGAAAATGGAGTACAACAACTAAGCAAAAACTCAGTCTGGCAGAGTGTACAGCTGTTTCGGATCCAGCCACGGATCCTCGTCAGCACTCCTTATGTATTCTATTTTATCCAAGCGACGCTATAAGTAAGTATTGGTATGACGCACAAGAGAATTACTTCTCCTTTGCATCACACGCCAACTCACTGAAGCAGCGAAATTGTTGTGTGTGTATCAGAGCACACACAATGTAAAAATTCATTTACCATGCAACTTGCTTGCTGGGACTTTGAGGAAATTCTTCAACCAGGCATAGTAGTAGGTTGCTATACAACAACAAGTAAAAATTCAGATTGCTGCATTTTACCATTCGCTGCTTCAGTGAGTTGGCGTGTGATGCAAAGGAGAAGTAATTCTCTTGTGCGTCATACCAATACTTACTTATAGCGTCGCTTGGATAAAATAGAATGCATAAAGGATCCGTGGCTGGATCCGAAACAGCTGTACACTCTGCCAGACTGAGTTTTTGCTTAGTTGTTGTACTCCCTTTTCCAAAATTAGTTTTTTGGAAAATGAGCTAAAACCCATAATTAATACATAAATTATGAAAAGCTCAAAAAAAATCTGAATTTTTTTACTAAATAAAAATTAAAATTATATTTATTTCAGAAGAAAATTGGTATTCTCAGTCTTAGCGAATGCACAAAAATGAATTACTTAATAAAAATAATTAGGTAAAACTGAAAACTGATACAAAAGTAATTTCAGAAACCTTACTTAAGTATTTTTTTAATTGGATTGTGTCTTTCCTAAAGAAACGGAAACTCAAATACTGAAAATAAATTCATTAATTTGTACCTTTAATAAATTGAAATTAATGTTAATGTTTAATCCCAAGAATTTGATGATGCACATACACTTGAACCTGGGCAACTGATTCAGGATTTGTTCGATATGGCACTTGAACCACTCGAACGGAATGTTTAAAGAACTGATTCTACTACGCCAAATTGCGCTTGTAACAAAAACACCTTTTACTGTTTCCAGTCAATAAACAACTCCTTTCTTTATTGATATGTGGCTTCTTTATATATTTATAATTTGATTAATTTAATTGTCGCAACCTTGACCGCTTATTTTGCAGACAGCTTAATCGGCAACGCTTGCATTTTTCAGTCGTGCAAACGGGAGTGTCATGTTCCCGTCTGGAGTGACAAAACTTGTGTGCCAATTATGCTAACTGTGCATTTGTTCAATGCATTGTAGTGAATTCATGGCCAAGGCCAATCGACTACAGTGCATTAACCGTCAAAGTTGCGGTGATAATTCAACATTCTCCCCACCGTTGACGAACTGTCAACACCGTAGAAATGTAGTATCAAGTTTGGCAACCCTGTTCAACTTGTTCATAAGTGAATTTTTTGCTGCGATTTGAATAAATATTTTTAAATAGTTATACCGTGTTAATTATTTTGAAAACCTTTTAAATAAATTAAATAAATTAAATTCTGGCTAAGTGCAATAAGTTTTGTGCAAATAACAAAGTTTTGTGCTATATTTCCGTGAATTCCTGTCAGCTAAGTATCACAACAACAAAAATTGCAAATTTTTTTTGTTTTTGCTTATATTCTTGTGTCACCAGCTTTATATAGATTCCACATTCTCAGACTGATCATATTTTCAGAGCATACTTTCAGGCACTTGTTTTAATATAATTTGAAAGTGCCTTTTCCCAGTCAACATTTTGTCTCGTTACAATTTACACTTTTTTACACTTTTTGTATTTTATTTTTTTTATAAATTTTGCATTTAAATATGATTTGCTCTTTCCGTAAGTGTGCCATTAAAGACGATAATGAACGCATGGTCTCTTGTTGGCTATGTGAAAGCTTTTATCACGTCAAATGTGCATCCCTTACTGGTAGAGTAGTCGATCTGATCGAGGGTTAAAAAGGTCTTCGTTGGTCCTGCGAAGATTGCCGCGATACAGAGCTGGACATCTGTAAATTGGTACGTCAAGCCCGAAAGGGATTTAATGATGTATCAAAGGACTTAGCAGCTGCCCAGTCTAAACTGAAGGAGTACGAAATTAACTTTCAGAAGTATAAATGTTTGGATGAAACAGCTCCGAAACAAAATAGGCTTTTACCACCTACCCCAAAGCCAATTTCAACTCCGACAACTCCATCCTTTTCCGATATGTTTGCTTCACCAGTTACATTTTATTCTCCTGATCCTGCGGTTTTGGAAACGAGGGTAGATAACGCTCCTGAGAAAAATATGAATGGAATCTCAAATATTGATAAAAATGTTTGTCCTTCCATAAATATTATTTCTCCAAAGGATTGTTTGCGGGAAGTACAAGAAACGAGAACCCCAAAAAGGCTTGTTGTTGTGCAACCTAAAAAATCTATTTTCGTGTCCAGATTTGCACCAGACACATTAACTGAAGATATTATATTTTATATTGATTCTAAACTCAATAAAACCGGTAATAATATAAATGCTTTTAAATTCAACTTTTCATACGCTAGAAACATTTCATCTTTCAAATTATATGTTCCTGCAGAATTGTTTGATGAGATTGTTAATAAAAATTTTTGGCCGGATAAAACTTTAGTTCGTGAATTTGTTTATAAAGAAAAATCAAATCTAGTAAATCCAGTTCAACTTCCTCAAAGAAAATTAAATTCTAATCAAAAAAACTAAATAAAATCCCGAATAATGTTGTTTGTCTTCTGTACCAAAATGTTCGAGGGCTAAATACAAAGTTGAACGATATTTATATTAAAAGTTTCGATTGTAGTCATAATGTCTTGGTATTTACCGAAACTTGGCTTAAACCAAATATTTTTGATTCAGAAATTCTGTGTGCTGGGTATCAAATTTTTCGGAGGGACGTAAATGCAGGACTGGTGGTGGAGTCCTCATTGCAGTAAAAAACCTTTTTTCATCTGAGGAAATCATACTTTCAGATGTCTCTGACTTGAAATTTATTTGTGTACGAATTCGAGTTTTTAGTATCGATATTTTCGTTACTTGCTCGTATATCCCACCGAATTCCGATATTACCGTTTATCTAAGACATGTGTCGCTTATATCATTGGTTTACTCAAATGTTAAACCTGCCGATTCCATTGTTGTTTTTGGAGACTTTAATTTACCGAATATATCTTGGAATTTTTGTGGCGATTCAAACCAGTTTCTTCCGTATTCTTCTCGTGACTGTTTAAATGACTTTCTGGATTCATTTTCAGATATGAGTTTACAACAAGTAAACGGGATTGAAAATAAGAATAGTAGAATTTTGGATTTAATTTATGTTGATGACTCTTCGAAGTTTTCAGTGCAACGCTGTGATGCTTTTGCATGTCCAGAAGATAACCATCACCCAACACTTGAATTATCTTTCGAATTTGTTCAAAACAACTTAGAACCAGTTTCTACACCGTTGAAGTCATTTTTTTGCTTCAAGAATACAAATTTTGTTAAAATGAACCAACTCTTATCTGAAACTAGTTGGGACATGAACTTTGAAGATGTTGACGACTGTGTATCAATTTTCAATTGTACGCTCAGCTAAATCTTCGAGACATGTGTTCCAAAGAACATTAAAAAGAATTCGAATGAACTTGGTGCTGTATGGTTTACAAAAGAATTGAGGAAACTAAAAACTTCGAAAACTCGGGCATTTAAAACATATAAAAGAACTTTAAACCTTCAAGATTATTCAAAATATTCGCTTCTGAGACATAAATATCAAGTACTTAATAAAAAATGCTATGATGAATATTTGAACGATTTGAAATCCAAAATGAAATACGATTCTAAAACTTTTTATAACTTTGTAAATTCAAAAAGGAAAAACACTGGTTTTCCAACTACAATGAAATGGAATGATCGTGAGTCCAACAATCCTACTGAGATTTCAAATATGTTTGCTGACTTCTTCAAAACGACATATTCTGATAATACTTATGGCAACACATCATATCCATATAACATCCCCACTTATAATTCCATTCTCAATCCTGTTATAGAATCTGATGATGTCTTACAACACCTAAAATCGTTGAAATATTCATATAGTACTGGTCCAGATAATATTCCTAGTTGTATTTTGAAAGTTTGTGCAGAAAATTTTTACATTCCACTTTCAAATATATTTAATGCCTCCATTGAAAGAGGTTATTTTCCGGATTCATGGAAAGAGTCATACATTATTCCTCTTTATAAAAGTGGAACCAAATCATTCGTATCTAACTATAGAGGTACTGCTAAACTTAGCACAATACCAAAGTTATTTGAACAAGTTGTCACAAAACAATTGGTTCACTCGGTCACAACATTAATATCTCCTTCACAGCATGGTTTTCCGAGAGGTAGATCAACATCTACAAATTTATTGGAATTTTCTACATTAACAATAAAGGGATTTTCAAAGAATCTTCAAACAGATGTCATATATACTGATTTTAGTAAAGCTTTTGATAAAGTTAATCATTATCTGTTGATTGAAAAGCTTAAAATATACGGATTCCCAGATCTTCTTTTAAAATGGGTAGAATCGTATCTGACAAATCGGAAGCAACAGGTGTTATTCGAATCATCAACATCAAAAACTATAGATGTCACCTCTGGAGTTCCTCAAGGAAGTCACTTAGGTCCTATTCTGTTTAATCTTTTTATAAATGGCCTTCCTTCTGTCATTAAACATTCGAATGTACTGTTGTATGCTGATGACGTTAAATTGTTTCTATCCTATGACATCTTAGATCAACATAAGTTGTTACAATCAGATCTGACCAGTATAGCTATCTGGTGTGATAATAACTTAATGGAACTGAACCTGAAAAAATGTAAATTTAAGACACCAACTTTCATCGCTGTATCATATAAATAACTGTAATCTAGAAAAGGTTTTTACTTTTGTGGACCTGGGTGTTAGTATGGATCCAAAACTTCGCTTTCATCTACATATTGACTTATGTGTGAATAAGGCGAGGGGTGTTCTAGGTTTCATTAAAAGATGGTCAAAAGAATTTAATGACCCATTCGTTACCAAAAGTCTTTACATATCACTTGTAAGACCAATTTTGGAATATGCATCAGTCTTGTGGAATCCACAATACAACTGCCACTCTGATAGAATTGAATCGGTTCAAAAACAATTTTTATTATTTGCTTTAAGAAACCTTCGCTGGAATCCGAATCAGAACCTACCTCCATACGAAAATCGTTTAAAACTCTTGGACATCCCTACTCTAAAAAATAGAAGAACGATGCTTAATGTAACATTTTTGATAAAATTGATAAATGGCTCTCTGAATTCTACAATTTTGCTTCAAGAAATTGATTTTAATATCCCAACCCGTCGATCCAGATCTTTCATTCCTTTGATATTAAGTATGTGCCCCTCTAATTACGCGCAGAATGAACCTTTTCGTTGTATTTGTAGCGATTTTAATAGCCTGTATTCTGTCTTTGACCTGTCAGATTCACTTAATAAAACTAAAACTTTTATTTTAAATGCACTTGATCACACTTAAGCCTTTGTTGCTCTTTGAGTTTTTGGACCGCTTAGGGTCTAACGAAATGACAGGGTTGCCAAACTCCACAGAGATCGGCATTGTCGATTTTTTGAAAGTGTTGTATTTTTGTTGTATTTTATATTTATATTTCAGCAGAATTTTGTTTTTTACTGTATATTGTATACTAATAAAACAAAATTTTTAGCTGAATTCACATTCGTTCCGTTACTGTTTACTTAACTGTTCTATTTGTATTTGATTTTTTATATTTCGTATAAAAAAACAAAATACTAAAATTAATATTTGTAATCTTTGTCGTGTAAATTAACTGTTTGGATTGTTTTGTCTTTGTATTTTTGTTAAGTCTATTATCGTAAAGTAGACAAAAATTATATTTGATCAAATTCATATTCGTCGCATGAATTCTGATGCTTCATAATATTTTCTTTTAATTCTATTGTTTATTATCACGTTAATCTTATATTATGTTATGTTTGGAAGAATTCTCTCTTGCATTCATAACCTAATTCGTGTTTTATTAATATGCGTTTATCAGCTGATGATTTTAATCTGTAGCTGAAACGAATTTCCAAATATGTTTACCCGCGATCGGTTACACAGCGTAATCCGGATTACGGCTGTTCGGTCACCAAATCCGTGCGTCATGCGGATGTGCCCCTCGGTCGGTTGGGCGGGTTAGTGAGACCGTTGGGATTCTTCGTTAAAAAAAAAAAAAAAAAAAAAAACGTTGATTCGTCGTCGTCATTTTGAGTTTTGGTACGTGGGAGTGGAGTTGGTGTTTTTTTTTTATTGTTGGCATCTTTAACGTGCTCGGCTTGCATCTGGATTTTAATTACCATGTTATGCCAAGAAGCAGAATTGTGGATAGGATGAGTGAAGTGTAGCTAACCGCATGGTGATGTTGTCGGTTGGATTCCATTACGTTCGGAAGATTTGTGAAGTCTTCACTTGCTAGTTCGTTTTGGAGGATGGTGAGTTGTTCCAATTGAGTTTCAAACTTTGTGAATGTTGTATTGAAAACCCTTTTTACTTCCAGAGATGTGCTGATATTTTGGATATCCTTAAATCTAGCGTATGATGTATGTACTGTGCTAGATGAGGTATAGTGGCCTTGAATTGTGAATACGTTGCTTTTGATTACGCCATTCGGTTCCATTGTGATTATGCCGGATCCAGTTAGTGTGTGCCACAAACTGCGGATATTTCCAAGTCTAATATTGTTGCAAAGATCCATTGATTTCTATTGTTCATTTGCATCCATGCAACGTTTTCTTGTATTCGTGTCAGTTTGCACTGTGTGGTAGGTTTGCGTTGAATATATGAATTTCACAGGAATGTACCGATGATTGTTTTCCAAATTTTGGACCTTTGTTTATTTTAACCTGGTTAATTACTTCTGACATCTGCTCAGCAAAGTCAGAGTCTAGAACACCGAACAAGGTGCGAGCGATATTTCCAACGATATTAAGGGCTGCTCTCGTTTTCCGATTTTGCGGAAGCATGTCTCTATCCTGAAGAAGCTCGTTTCTTGTATCCTCAAAGTTTTTTGTCAGGACGTCGCAGGTGGGGTAGATTGTCTTCTGTAATTACCACCATCATGCCCGGTTTAACGTTGTTGATTTGCTCCTTCCATTTATGTCGGTATTGGAGTTCATTTAGGTAATCTCGGACTCTTCGTAAGTCAATGAGGCGTTTGAAACACATCTGACAAATAGATTCTTGGCAGATTTTACAGCTGCATCCCATAAGCCACCAAAATGAGGAGCTCTTGGAGGGATGAAATGGAATTGAATGCCTTTGTCGCTGCAGGTCCTCATAATGGCTTATTGTGCTTTCTCCGTGTGAAGCGTGTTCTTTAGATCGATCAGCTGGTTTCTGGCGCCAACAAAATTTGTCGCGTTGTCACAATATAGGTTCTGACATCGTCCCCATCATTCGATGAACCGCTTTAGGCATCCAATGAACGCTTCTGTCGTGAGATCACTGACGATTTCTAAATAAACCGCCTGGTGACAGAACAACCAAATACCGCTACATATGCTTTGTGTGGCCGTTTTCCCTCGAGCTTTGAAATGAATCTAGAAAGGACCACAGAAGTCTACTCCGGCATTGATGAACGGTCTAGCTGGCTGAATTCTTGTCGCTGGCAATTATTTGTTGACATAATTTTGGCTTCGCCTTGGAGCATCGAACACAGTGTTGTACGACCGATCGAGACATAGATTTCCCTTTGATGGGAAAAAATCTTTGTCGAATGTGAGCCAAGGTGTGAGAAGGTGATCTTCATGAAACCATTTCAACAACAGTTTGGATAATGGGTCGTTGTATGGAATAACTAGAGCCCGACCGATTAATCGGCTTCGGCATCGGCTTCGGCCGTTATCGGCCGAAAATGCACATTCGGCTTCGGCTTCGGTTTTTCCGAAAAATGGCCGAAGTTTTGGCCGAAGCTTTTAAATTTTTTTCCTTTTTTTTGCGACACCGAAAACCAAAACTAATTTTTTACGATACGATTTTCTAGCCCACATCGCATTTAAACGGTCTTACTGATTTTCTTGAGACTTGAATGTAAAATTGTGTAATTGATGGAATTTCCAATGGGACATAAGAGGCCCACAAAACAAAAAATATGATTAAAATTTAAATTAGTAATCATCGAATATTGAGTGAATCTCGCCTCAAATTGCGTGGCACGGGGTTACAGCTGCCACAAAGTACATCCTTGGACATTTTCTGGGTGGATTACTGAATTTTAAATATAGATTTAGAAGCTTACTACTTGCCCTGATGTCTATGTTAAAAGGAGTCCTGGTAAACTGTATGAAATTTCAAATATATTGGTAGGAGGCTCACGGAAGGATTCTACCTTTTAGAAATGTAGCCCAAATTGCTGCGCCAACATATATGAAAAGTAGTTGTTTGGCTCACTCGTAAAGTGGCCAAACGATATAAAAAAAAAAAAGGGGTGGAAATGGAGAATTAGCAAAATATAATTAAAGGCGTGTAGAATGTAGGTTTTGAAGTATGTTTTATTAAAAAGGGAGCAAAAAGGTTGCTTACTTGCGACGGATGTCGTAGGATACCAAAAAGTAAGCTTTATATGAATAAAGAGCCCTGCAGCACGGGATGTTGCAGGATCGTAAAAATATACGTTGGTGACTCGTTCGATGCTGGTACAAGAAGAAGGAAGTTAAAGTTACGGAAATGACAGAAGGCCGTCATATTGAGTTAAACCAGTTTTGGGACACAGCTTAACAGAATGTTAAGCGGTGTTCCAGTAGGTTTAATGGTACAAAGTTGGTTGCCGTACAATTCCGTATACAGGGTGGCAAACAGGGTGTTTTGGCGTAAACAGTAGTTCTTGTGCTGACATTTAAAGGTGGTTTTTACCATTAACTAGAACATCCTTTGTCCATCACCTGACGGATTTGGGGAGCCCTTAAAAAACAGCTACTTAGATGGATTTATTCTTTGAAGAATTCTCTACCATTTCTTCTGAATTCCCATTATTTTAAGCTTTACTCCAAATTTTTAAAAGTGATTTTAAAAAAATCCAATTGTTCTTACATGGGATATATGGAATAATTTGACTCTCCTGTTAGTTTTGACCTAGGAGGCCCAAATTTGTTTGTGAATTCTTTTGGTTACTTTTATTATTTGTTTAAATAAATTTTTAGTTCCTTAAAAAACTAAATGTGTATTTATATACTTGAATTTGAATGAAAATACACGAAAAAACAAGATTTAAAGGGTTTTTATTTAAGTATCGGCTTCGGCTTCGGCTTCGGTATAGGCCTTCGGCGTCGGCCGAAGTAATAGGCTGCCAATTGACCTTCGGCATCGGCTTCGGCTTCGGCCTGAAAATGCTTATCGGTCGGGCTCTAGTATTTATATACTCGAATTTGAATGAAAATACACGAAAAAACAAGATTTAAAGGGTTTTTATTTAAGTATCGGCTTCGGCTTCGGCTTCGGTATAGGCCTTCGGCGTCGGCCGAAGTAATAGGCTGCCAATTGACCTTCGGCATCGGCTTCGGCTTCGGCCTGAAAATGCTTATCGGTCGGGCTCTAGGAATAACCATTGGATGTTTGGCATCGTATGTCACATTTGCCGCCTCCAGCCTTCCGCCAACACGAATAATTCCGTTATCATCGAGAAAAGGGTTGTGTTTGCTGAGAGACTGTATTTCGTTTTTAAAGTCTGACTGCTGCATGGCCCTAATTATGACATTAAGGGCTGCTTTTAGTTCACCAGTTGTGATTGAAATATGTTGTCTTCGATCACCTGCTCCCTTTTTGGTATGCTTTATGAACCTAAGCATGTATGCCACGATATGTAGTAATGTTCTGAAAGAGTTTCTGTGGTTGATTTGGTAAATAAAAGCTTCTAAATCGTTCTTGATGGCTATATTTGCATGGACTACTGCAAGCTTTCTCTCCATGGTGTTTCCACTAGCTTATTCCGGGTCGTAGATCCTTGGCCATATATTCATTTTTCCATGGAGGAACCTGGGCCCGTAGAGCCATAAGAGCCTTCCTTCACACGAGCCATTAACTGTGCGCTATGAAGCGCTGCACAAGGTTCTAGCCGAGGTATTGTTTGTGCTTTTAGAGGCGCCACGCGAGATTTTGCACATTACAGCCGCCCCACTACTACTCCGTTCTTGGTAAAGACAGAAATTGCAGCACAGTATGCCTTCTGTGAAGCGTCTGCGAATGCATGAAGTTGTAGTGTATCTTTTACGCCTTGTTGAAAGATGTGTCTGGGTACGTGTGCGTTATTAAGTTTCTATAGGTTATCCTTAAACTTCATCCATTTGTCATTTAGTTCCGCGGGCAGCTCCTCGTCCCATGATAACTTGGTTTGCCACAGCTGCTGAATCAGAATTTTTGCTGTGACCACCACTGGAGCGAGAATTCCTAATGGATCGAAAATTCTGGCTACGTCCGACACAATTGTTCGCTTTGTATTGTGAGTGACTGACTTCAGATTCACCTTGATGCATAACTGGTCTGTTTTAGGCAACCATGTCAGTCCCAATGTTTTTATGGCATTGTTGACATCACTGCTAAAGTCGAGGTCGACTTCCTGGTCTTCTGCTGGAATTGATTGTAGTAACTTTGAATGATTGGCACACCATTTCCGCAGTCGAAAACCTCCAGTCATTAAAATTTTTGTTAGTTGATTCTGAATTTCCAATGCCAAACTGTCCGAGCCAGTTAAACAATCGTCTACATAGAAATCATTCAGCACTGCTTCAGCGCCAAGAGGATATTTGGCACTGTACTCTTTGCTTAACTGTTGTAAGCACTTTATAGTTAAGTATGGTGCTGAACGCGTCCCACATGTCACTGTGTTTAATTGATAGTACTGCAAGTCTTCCTTTTCGTCCTTACGCCATACGATTAGCTGGTACTTGTGGTCTTCTTTGCTAATCAGGATTTGGCGGTAAATTTTTTGTATGTCGGAAGTAAAAACAAATAGTGGGCAGCGGAACCGAAGAAGTATTGAAAATAATTCGCTTTGAATGGTTGGACCCGTATACATGAGGTCATTGAGTGCAATCCCTGTCGAAGTTTTTGATGATGCATCAAATACTACTCTTAGTTTTGTGGTACTGCTTTCAGGTCTGGTGACGCTATGGTGTGGGAGCACATAGTATGGCGTTGACATTTTGCTGATCTCAACATTGTTCATGTGGCCTAATGATTCGTACTCAGTCATGAATGCTGCGTATTGAATTTTTAATTTGCTGTCTTTGGCCAGGCGTCTTTCCAATGAGTAAAATCGATTGATTGCAATTTGTCTTGATTCCCCCAGTGATGCCGTGAGTTCTGCAAATGGAATTTTTACTATGAATCGTCCTTCATTGCTCCGAGTAGTGTTCATCGCAAAATGAGATTCACAAAGTTTTTCGGCAGTTGTTAGCACCTTGTGAACCTGCTGTATTTCTTCTAACTGCCAAAACCTTTCAATTTGTTGGTTTAGGCTGTCGTCTTCAATGCATATTCCGCATGTAGCCCAATTTGAATTTGCTTCTCCTATCTTTCCGACCAAAATCCACCCAAATACTGTGTTTTGTAGAGTTGGGAGTCCTTCATCCAGGTGGATTTTTCCAGTGGACAACAGAATTTGGTAAAACTCAGCACCGATGAGTATATCGATCTTTCCAGAACAATTGAAGTATGGGTCTGCTAAGGTGACATTTTTTGGTATTGCCCAAGATGATGTGTCCAATTCCACCAATGGTTGTTGTGATACAATATGAGGAAGAATGTACGCATCCAGTCGCGTTGACTATTTTTTGATTCTTGATTCTAGCTCGACATTTACACGACTGCGGGCCTCACTTTTTCCAGTACCTATGCCTGCAATTCGCATTACAGTGGGTTTCAATGACAGTCCAAGCCTTTTGGCCATTCTTTCAGTCATTAAATTGACCTGAGACCCTGAGTCCAAAATCGCTCTACAATCTACCGCTTGACCATTGTTAGCGGTAAGCGTTACAACTGCGGTGCTGAGAAGGACGTATCCATTTTGATGATAATCTTTTGAGGCTGCCAAGGTTGTGGATTGCTTAGCTGTATCATCTTCAGAGCCTTTTCCATTTTTTTCCTGAGCCGGTGCACGATTTTTGAGTTTTCTAAATGTACCAGAGTGTTATGTTTGCGTCCACACTTGGAACATATTCCTGAAGAACAATCCCTTTCGAATTGGCCTGGTCTCATGTAGTTTAGGCATAATCTGTTTGATTGAAGGAATTGTATCCGCTGATTAACAGACAGCTTCTGAAACTTCTGGCATCTAAACAGCTGGTGTACATCTTCGTTGCAACATTTGCACTTCTTATATTTTGAGGTTGCCATTGACGTCAGTGCTTTGGTAGAGGAAGGTTTGTTCTTTTGCCCTACCGCCTGCAGCGATTGGAATGAGGTTTCCAGAAACTTCAAAAAATGTTGAAGAGACTGAAGTTCTCTAGGATTGGCAAAGGATTGGTCATAAAGTATATGAGTACACCTGTCAAGTTTTTTGATCAAGATATGTAGTATTATTATATCCCATGATGTTGTGTCCACGCCCAAGTTTTCCAATGCCCTTAGAGTTTCATTCGTGGTGTTATGAAGACCTTTCACAGCTGCCACTGATGGATTGTCTGCTGGGTGCTTTGCTTGTCCTAGTAACTTGTCCATCAGAGCTGCAGTAACTACTCGCTTATTGTTATAGCGATCCTGCAGAATGGTCCAGGCTGTGCTATAGTTTTCTGTAGTTGTTGTTAAGTGTCCAATCAGTTTTTCCGATTCTTCGACCAGGTTTCTTTTTAGATACAACATCTTCGTCACTACCGTAAGTGTGGACTTGTGGATCATCTAGTTGAATACATCGTAGAACTGACGCCACATCAGGTAGTCCCCATCGAATTTTGGAATAGTGGGCTACTGCTTCACCTTGCGTTTCTGGTACCATCTTTGATCCCTTCTCTTGGATTCTCATTACTCCATTGCTGATCCGTGCTTCGGTTTCCAGGTATTCTTCAAAGTTGTAGTCGTTTGAATCCGGGTCGTCGATGGAATCCATTATTTGGTCATGCCATCCTTGCACAGTACTCCAATGGTGTTCAATGATTTTTACCTTAGTCTTATAGTATTGCATCGGGTGTTCTGTGCTGTCGTTCAGTACGTCTATCATCATCCGTTCCACAATGTCAATTATACTTTTTTTGTTTTAGGACAATTGGCAAGGTAGATTTTTGTTCTTAAACCACTGGCTTTGGTTGTGGCTGTGTGGTTTTTTGTTGTTCGGCCCCTTGCCTTTCGGCTTTTTGTTGATTCAGGACTTTGATTGTGCTGTATTTTTCCCCCATTGATGTGTGAAGGTCTTTCTTGAAGTACGAGTGATCGCCTTCAGCTGCAGAGTTCCGTCAATATGCTGGAATGCTCGCCACAGCTCATCGATTTCTTCGGCCTTCTTCTCGACGTATTCGGGTGTCCTCCGATCCTTCGATGCCTTCTTGTAGTTCGCGATCGCCTGCTGTTCATCGATTGTCGTCATGATTTAGTGGTTGTGTGCAAGGACTTCCTTCTATGTGGTTTGTTGCGATGTGTCGAGAACTTCCTTCAATGTGGTTTGATAGATACGTTCAAGGACTTCCTTGTATGTGGTTTGTTGCGATGTGCCGAGAACTTCCTTCAATGTGGTTTGATGGATACGTTCAAGGACTTCCTTGTATATGGTTTGGTGGTTACGTCCACCCGGGGGCGCCAATGTTTAATCCCAAGAATTTGATGTTGTACAGGCACTTGAACCTGGGCAACTTATTCAGGATTTGTTGGAATTGGCACTTGAACCACTCGAACGGAATGTTTATAGAACTAATTCTACTACGCCAACTTGCGCTTGTCGCAAAAACACCTTTTACTGATTCCAGTCAATAAACAACTCCTTTCTTTATTGATATGTGGCTTCTTTATATATTTATAATTTGATTAATTTAATTGTCGCAACCTTGACCGCTTATTTTGCAGTCAGCATAATCGGCAACGCTTGCATTTTTCAGTCGTGCAAACGGGAGTGTCATGTTCCCGTCTGGAGTGACAAAACTTGTGTGCCAATTATGCTAACTGTGCATTTGTTCAATGCATTGTAGTGAATTCATGGCCAAGGCCAATCGACTACAGTGCATTAACCGTCAAAGTTGCGGTGATAATTCAATAGTTAATATTTATTTATTTAAGCCAAAAATATCAGTTTTCCAATAAAACATATAAAAAACTTTTTTTTTATTTTTTGAAAATGCATTTTGCTTGTAAAAGTAAAAGATTGCAATTTTCAGTCCCTAAAATCCCGGGATTGCGAAAAGCCTTCGGGATCGAAAGCTATTTATTGATGGATCCTGCAGAAGTATGTATGAGTCATAATTTAATTATGTAAGATGCGTTTCGAATTTAGCAAAGTGCATATAGTGAAAATGAGGAAACTAATTAGTAACCATTTTTTTTTTACAAAAAATACTAATCTAATTTCCGTCTACATTATATTTCTATGAAAAACAATTATGTAGGTTTGTATTGTTGCATAACAAGAATCACCTACCATCTGTTCCATTTACATATGCAACTAACATGAAGGAAGCATATGAAACCATGAAGAAAATACTTCGTTGTATTAATTACGATTCAAACAAATGGAAAATAGTCAGCGATTTGAAAGTTTTGACTATTTTGTTTGGAATGCATGGCGGCTATAATAAAAATCCATGCTATCTTTGTGAATGGGATAGTCGGGCCCCAAATCGCTATGCGCGGAGTGAGAGGCCGCAACGATCTTCACATAAAATTGGAAAAAAAATATGTGTTGAACATTCCACTGGTGGAACTAGAAAATATAATTCTTCCGCCATTGCACTTGAAGTTAGTTTACATAAAGCAGTTTGTAAAAAAGTTGCATAGGGACGGCGAAGCATTACTTTATCTAAAGTCTAAGTTTCTAAAAATGAGTGAAGCCAAAATAACTGAAGGTTGGTAGCTAACATTTTCATTTATTAGCAATTGAAACATACCAACAACTTTAAATTGGTTTGAACAATTTGTAGGTATATTTGTTGGGCCACAAATACGAAATCTAATGAGAGAGTGCTGTTGAGAGACGAGCTTGGAATAGTTTTGTTTCTCTATGCAACAACTTCCTTGGCAATACAAGAAGTGATGATTACGTAGAGGTTGTGGAGGAATTTGTGGACGCCTAAAGCGTAATGGGGTGCAATATGTCTATTAAAATACATTGTTTTCATTCGTATTTAAGTTTTTTTCCTGACAATCTGGGACAGGTCAGCGACGAACAAGGCGAGAGATTTCACCAAGAAATAGAAGCCATTGAGAAACGTTTTCAAGGGAAAAGCAGTATTAACATGCTATCTGATCACTGCTGGTCACTTAAACGAGAAACTAGCGATAATATGTACAAAAATAAAAAAAGAGTAAAAAATTAATTTCAGCAATTTCGATTTAAAATTAAGGGTTTTTGGGTACTTTCCTCCGAATATAATTGCAGATTTTAAAGTCGCCAAAAACCCTTAATTTTAAATCGAAATTGCTGAAATTAATTTAAAGGAAATTTTTGTTCTGCTTTTTAGTCGGTTAAAGGATTATATTTTAAAAAACTAGTTTTTTAATCTTTTTTTTATTTTCCTCTTTTTTCAAAAAAAAAATGTACACCCCTTTTTTTACTCTTTTTCCCGAATGCGAACCTAAGTAAAAAATTTCAGCCTTGTAGCTCCCCTTTGCCCTTACACCCCCCCTTTCCAAAGGGTATAAAATTTCATTTTGTCAATAAGAACCCACCATCCTTCATCATTGTAGCTTGAAGGAATTGGAAGTTATGCCATGTTTAAAAAAAAGGGGCTTGAGTCCCCCCACGACCCCCTACGCCTCTGATGGATAGAATGCATTGTCACCGGAGTTCTATCAGTGTTCCAAATTTCAGCTCTCTAGCTCATGTGGAAGTACATGAAAAAGGTCACCGCAGATTTCAGGATAGTCCACCCAAAGCAAGTTAATATAAGGGTTATAAAAAAGAAATAAAAAAAATTTTTAAACATTTTTTTGATTACAAAGCTAAATAGAACTTTAAATTATCAAAATACATTCGTGGTAGTAAATGCTTGTCCAGAACATCACAGTGATGCTAATGATCCAGAGTTTGTTCCAACTACATCAACACAACACGAAGTGTCAAATACAGATTTTCGTGATCTCGTTCGAGATCTGGAACTACCACAAACACAAACGGAATACATATTTAAGGGTCAATATTTAGCCGATTTTTGATCTTAAAAGCTCGTTGGATGCAGAATAAAATGTACTTTTTACATATGTTAAAAAAATTGCTGTAGTGCAAAAAAATACATTCTATGACAAATTCTATGATAAAATAAATAAATTTTAAAATTGATCGATTGTATCTTTGAGACTTTTATACAAGTAATATATGGTTGTAAAGGGGTTTTTTCCCTCTTTCTATATCATATAAAAATGGCAGAGTTAAAAATAATTATATGAGTGCATCTCCAAAAACCGTTTTTTTTGTCCTAACTCCAGATTTTGGAGGTATATTGGAAATTCGTAGTATGCCATTATACTATGTTTTTTAATACCTACAACTAATGCCTGGTCCCAAGCCGAGTGTTTTTTCACTGTGACACAGTGTAATTTTTTTTTTAAATTCGGAGTAAAGCATTTAATTATGGAAATTTAGTAGAAGTGGTAGAGAATTCTTCAAAGAAAAAATCCCTCTAAGTAGCTGTTTTTTAAGGACTCCCCAACTCCTTCAGGTGATGGACAAAGGATGTTCTAGTTGATGTTAAATACCACCTATGAAGCTTTGGCGGCCGTGGTGCAGTGGTTAAGACATCTGCTTCACGATCGGAATATATCGGGTTCGACTCCCACCTGGGGCAAGGCAGAAATTTGTTTTCTGTTTTTCAGTGTAGGCCACTCTCTCGCCAAGTTCTGACAATCTTGCGAGAGTAACTTTGCCATGAAAAGCTTCTTCTTTGGGAGTCCCGCCGTTCGGAACCCGCAATAAACTGTAGGTCCACAATTATCATATACACTTGCCCATGATAACACTGTGCTACACGAAAAATGTACAGGCATTCCCACCTATATAGTTGGTTTGACACCTTAAAATAATGACTTCCTCCGTTTACAGAATGTTTCTATTACATCAACTTTTTTTTTGAGTGTATTTTTAAGTCGAGACTATAGAATTGGCTACTTCTGGTTACTCTGATGGTCGTAGCTTATCTATTTTTGATCCGATTTTCAAGTTTTTGGCATTGTTTGAAAGGTGAAATCTTTTTCAAGTCCAAAATGTATAAAGTTTAGAAAACCGGTTGAAAATTGACCAAGTTATTAAAAAAAAGATGATAAGAAAATAAAATTTTTTTCCAATTTTTAATTTTTAATTATGGAAAAATACTTAAAAAACATAAATCATCTATGTTTTTCCATATTTTTTTAGGAAATTTAATTACATTTTCAAAAATACTAATTTCAAAATGTATTAATTATGGGTTTTAGCTCATTTTCCAAAAAAATAATTTTGGAAAAGGGGTGTACAACAACTAAGCAAAAACTCAGTCTGGCAGAGTGTACAGCTGTTTCGGATCCAGCCACGGATCCTCGTTAGCACTCTTTATGCATTCTATTTTATCCAAGCGACGCTATAAGTAAGTATTGGTATGACGCACAAGAGAATTACTTCTCCTTTGCATCACACGCCAACTCACTGAAGCAGCGAATGGTAAAATGCAGCAAACTGAATTTTTACTTGTTGTTGTATAGCAAAAGGGAAAAAAACGGCTGATTTTTGGTCGAATTTAATCAGTGGGTACTTTTTTTTAAATTTTTTTCGATTTTTCGGTACATATTGGAAAAAATTGTTTAAAAAAAAAAGGTTAATGTACAGGCATTTCCACCTATGCAGTTAGTTTGGCGCTCAAAAATAACGACTTTCTGCGTTTACAGAATGTTTATATCACATAGATTTATTTTTTAAATTAATTTTTAAGTAGAGACTATAGAATTGGCTACTGATGGTTACACTGATGGCCGTAGCTTATATATTTTTGATCCGATTTTCAAGTTTTTGGTATGTTTTGAGAAATACAATCTTTTACAAGCCCAAAATGTATAAGTTTTTGAAAACAGTTACGAAATGAAGCAAGTTATTTGCTAAAACCTTATTAAAATTAAATTTGTTGTTTTTTGAAAATAAAATGTTTCTGCATTTACAGAATCAATGGAATACCTTTAATATATTGTAATCTAAGGTAGTTTTCTTCAACATTTTTTATTTCTCGTTTCTTTTTATTAAAATTTAAGATTATGTAAAGAGAAAATTACTGTCACACTGAGAGAATCTGATTAGAGAGTGTGTGAATAACGGTTAGCTATCTTGTTCTTTACCGTCTTTAGCCTTTTTTAAAAAAAAACAATACGTTTAATTTTTCTTTTAGTGTATGTTTATAAGATTTACGAGATTAGAAGATTTCAAAAGTTTGTACCGAAAAATCGAAAAAAAAGTAGCCACGGATTAAATTCAACCAAAAATCAGTTCTTTATTTCCTAGTTTTGAAATTAGTATTTTTGGAAAGGTAATTAAATTTCCTCGAAAAAGATAGGAAACCCTACCTAATTTCGGTTTAATAAGTAAAAAAATAAGTAAGTAAAAAAATAAAAACAAACACAAAAAATTTTTAAAATTAATTTAAAAAATAAATCTATGTGATATAAACGTTCTGTAAACGCAGAAAGTCGTTATTTTTGAGCGCCAAACTAACTGCATAGGTGGGAATGCCTGTACATTAACCTTTTTTTTTTAAACGATTTTTTCCAATATGTACCGAAAATCGAAAAAAATTTAAAAAAAGTACCCACTGATTAAATTCGACCAAAAATCAGCCGTTTTGTTCCCAATTTTGAAATTAGTATTTTTGAAAAGGTAATTTTTGAAAAAAAAATTTCCTAAAAAAATATTGAAAAACGTAGATGATTTATGTTTTTTAAGTATTTTTCCAAAGTGATAGAAAATTAAAAATTGGAAAAAAATTTAATTTTCTTATCATCTTTTTTTTAATAACTTGGTCAATTTTCAACCGGTTTTCAAAACTTTATACATTTTGGACTTGAAAAAGATTTCACCTTTCAAACAATGCCAAAAACTTGAAAATCGATTCAAAAATAGATAAGCTACGACCATCAGAGTAACCAGAAGTAGCCAATTCTATAGTCTCGACTTAAAAATACACTCAAAAAAAAAGTTGATGTAATAGAAACATTTTTTTGTAGCACTGTGTAATTGCATTAAGAAGTTCGGCCAAAATTCCTCGAGGGTCGTAGCGCCAAAATATGTATGTATGAAGCTTTGAACTTTAATGTAAAATTTTAGCAAAATCGGTCCCGGATTTTAGCACCAGAACTACTTTTCATATAGGTTGGTGCAGCAATTTGGGCTACATTTCTCAAAGTGAGAATCCTTCCGTAAGCCTCCTATATTGAAAATTTCAACAGTTCACCAGGACTCCTTTTAATATAGATATCAGGGCGAGTAGTAAGCTTCCAACTCTATATTTCAAATTCGGTAATCCACCCAGATACTGTCCAAGGACGTACTTTGTGGTAGCTGTAATCCCGTGCCACGCAATTTGAGGCGTGATCCACTCAATATTCGGTGGTTACTAATTTGAATTTTAATCAAATTCCAACACCTATTTTTCAAAAGCTTCTGCCAAAACTTTGGCCTTTTGCGCCGAATGTGCATTTTCGGCCGAAGCCGAATTATCGGTCGGGCTCAATTAAAAATGATTCTCAGATATTAAAGTCTTTTTTAACTTTTTCAAAAAACTTTTAAAATTAAGAGTTAAAAACAATTCTTAAATTTAAAAGTCTTTCAAAAAAGTTATTTTTAACTCATAATTTTAAAAGTTTTTAAAAAAGTTAAAAATACTTTTATTTTTTAAAATTAAAAATAAAAGTATTTTAATTCTCGTGAATCATGTATATGACGTAGAGAGCTGAAACCTGTGCACATGTGTACTTTGGTATTCGGTTAATTTTTGGTTTCTTCAAAGTGGTAAAAAAAGTGAGCGGGGAATTAAAAATGTTTTTTTTAATTCTTCTGTAATTTTTAATATTTTTAAAAATTGAAAAAATATTAATTGCGAGATGTTAGTCACTCATTCGCTGAACAACTACGGAAAATTCAGTTGCAGCCAATGCCAGCACAGAGACACCGAGAGAATGGTCCAATGCGATGTATGGTATCACTACATGGTATCACTACGACTGCGCCGAAGTAACAGATGATGTTAAATACCATAGGTGGAAGTGTGTTAAGTACACAGGAGAAGCCAAAAACAATAAAGGTCAGAAATCGGCAGTGAATTCCATACGCTCTTATGTGTCATCGCGCTAGCGTAGGATGAATCTGGAGCTACAACGCCCTGAGGAGGAAAAGATTCTGGATCTCAAACGTATAGAACAGGTAAAACTATATGTATCACATATATTCGATATCCTTGCAATGTCTGAAGAAGATCCGGATGATGTAAGAAGCAACAGAAGCTGCTATTCTGTACGTACCAAAGAGTGGGTTTCGAAATTGCCTAAACCAAATGACATATCCTGCGAATTGAACGTTTCAGTTCAGGCAACACCTCACGCAGTACCTGCTACTCAACATGCAGCGCTTCAAGAGGGTGATCAAAAATATACGTTGTCAAAATCAGAACTTGCCGCACGTCAAGCATTGTCGAAGGACTTGCTACGCTTCACTGGGAAACCCGAAGAATGGCCAATGTTCTTTAGCTCGTTTCAAGAAAGTACCAAACTCTGTGGTTAATCAGATGCTGAAAATCTCTTGCGGTGACAGAAGTGTCTAAAAGGAAGAGCTCTGGAGGCCGTTAGCGGTCATCTTTTACTGACCAAGAACACTCCGGAAGTTATTCGTACCTTGAACATTATGTTTGGGCACCCTGAAATATAATCAATTCTATGTTGGAGAAAATTCGGTCAGAAGCAGCACCAAAAGCAGAAAAATTGGATACTCTTGTGAACAACGCCATCGCAGTGAAACGTCTTTGTTCAACATTAGAGGCTTCGGGGTTGATCGCGCACATGATCAATCCTCTGCTCCTGCAAGAGCTCGTGGATAAGTTACCTGTTCAGACGAAAATCAACTGGGCAATGTTTGTAGCAAATAAGGAACCCGATATTACGCCACTCTCCGTTTGGCTTTTTAATGTGGCTGAATCTATAACTAAAGTAAGTCCTATCATGTTCACTAATAAAATAAGTGGCCACATGCATGCACACGAAGCGACCAAGACGATTTCCAAGCCGAATAAATGATTTATCTGCTACAAAACTCATTCGTTGGAAAGTCGCCATGAACTTAGCAAGATAAAGTTAGCAGATCGGTGCAGAAGCGCACCCAAGGGGGGCGGAGGTTTGGGGGTTTGAACCCCCCCCCCCCCGAAATTATTTTGCATTACCAAACCAAACAGAAGATAAATATTTTTTAATTTTATTGGAAAAAATATATTGATGGAAAAAAAACAGCTAAAAAAATTCGCAAAAGTTTAAAATGGACAAATATTTATGAGTTTCATCTATTTTTCACCATGTTGCATTGAAAAATTGCCAAAATCCTTACATACTACGATAAAAACAAAAATTTTTTATAGGCCTTTATTAGTCTTTTGATCCGAAAATTATAAAAATTATTGACACGGTTATATTGCCCTTCTTGCAAGAGTTCCATTTTCAAATCTAAAAAATCAATTTATGTATCTAAATGTTTCAAAAAGCCCTGTGCTTTAAATTAAATTTAAGTTGAGAAGGATGGTTAATCTCCGTAGTGAAAAATGCATTGTGTTTGAAATGAAAAAATGAGGAATTCCCAAACGTTATAATATATATATTTTATTTAAGGTTTTCGTGCGAATTTGTCGACGATCTTACCTGTGGTAGTTCTAAACTTTATGCTCAGCATACTTTTTATGCTCAGCATACTCGTCATGAATCATGCTATGATGCTTCTCACTACAAAATGGAACGAGCAATTTGGCCTCGAGCAGTTCTTATGTCTGCCACCCGGACTCTTTTGTCGCTCCCTGCGTACACTTTTTCCACTCTGCCTAACCGCCACTCATTTGGGGGTAAGTTCTCCTCTCGCACTACCACCGAATTACCAATTTCCAAATCTCTTTGAGGAATTTCCACTTGTACCTTTTTTGAAGCTGAGCTAAATATTCAGACTTCCATCGCTTGCAAAACAAGTGATGCATGGCTTTAAGTTTTTGCCATCTGTTTACAATTGACATTGGGTTATCCGTTATTTCTGGTTCTGCAATTCCTAACAACGGACTCCCGATTAAAAAGTGGCCTGGGGTTAAAGGGGTTAACATGTCAGGGTTTTCTGACATCGCACTGATTGGCCCTCGAATTTAAGCATGCTTCAACGCGCGATAACAATGCGGTGAACTCCTCAAATGTAAATTTCATTGTTCCTACTACCTTCCGAAGGTGCGTTTTGAAACTTTTGACTCCTGATTCCCACAGTCCATATTGGGACTGTGGGAATCAAAACAATTCCCTGATAGGGTTGACTGTCGACCACTGAATAACGCGCAGAACTCAAAAATTCACGTTTAATAATTTTGGACGCTCCCAAAAAATTTGTTCCATTATCTGAATACAAATTTCCTGGACATCCGCGTCGAGATACAAATCGAGCAAAAGCAGCTAAAAACGTAACCGACGAAAGGTCACTTGTGACCTCTAAATGTATTGCCTTCGTAGAAAAGCAGACGAAAAGACACACGTAGCCTTTGGTTATGAGGCATGACCGGTATACTTTTTGATGTCATAAGGACCAGCAAAATCGATACCAGTTGTCGCGAATGGTCGCGAAAATTCAGTGCGCGCTGCGGGTAGCTTTACACTTCTACTTTACAATTGTGGATAACTGTCTTTACTAGATTTTTAGCGCGTATAATATAGAATTCCATCTGTAATAACCGCAATACCGAATTTTTACCACCATGCAATGAAATATCATGGGTAAATTGGACCATTAGTCGAGAAAACTGACAACTATAGGGTAAAATAGCCGTATGCTTCTCTTTATATGAAAGGGATGGCGCTAGTGCCAAGCGCCCACCTAGCCTCATTATGCCCTGGTTATCCAAAAATTCAATGTTAAAATCGAGCTTTTGTTCCTTAGGGGTTTCTTTTCAGAAATATCTCGATATTCTGATGGAAAATGTAGCTTTTGACGTAAACCGACCAGCCTATTTTTCACATGGTCAAGTTCCTCTTTCGTTAACTGCGCTGACTGAACCCGGTCCTCTCTGGTATACTTGGAACAAATGCGATAGTAAAATCGAAAAACTAAAGCCAATATACGCAAGGCTCGTGGAAGTGATGAAAATCGATCTAAAATATCTTCAAATTGGTTGAAGTACGCAAAATGGGTATTAATCAGCCTGATTTCTAGCGACGTTGAAAAATCTCCATTACCAGATGTCAGTGGCCATTCGCCTTTATTTTTACTGAGCCATAGGGGCCCTTTCCACCACAATTGGTTGTGAATCAAATTCTGCGCAGAAACACCTCGGCTTCCTAAATCAGTAGGATTATCTCCAGAATTGACGTGATACCAATTTGTGTTGCCTACCTTATCTAGGAAGGGAAACAGTTTTTACAGGGGCGACCCTATTTTTTGCAGTCAACAAGCAGGTGAAAACAAGAGAATCTGATGCCTCAACGCGAACGTAAATTGCAGCTGCATAGGCTTTTTCCGATGCATAAATTTTCCTACATGGAGAGAAATACACCCACCTATCAATTTTGATATCATTTATGAAATGATAGTCACTTAAAAATGACTTCCAAGTATGCAGGCTTTCACTGGTTTAATTGTCGTCCCAATCAGTTTTCTCCAGCCAGATTTGCTGCATTAGCATTTTCGCTACGATTATAATTGGGCCTACCACACCTGCTGGATCAAAAAGTCTCGCTATAATTGAGAGCATTTCCCTCTTCGTAAATAATGATTTATTGTCAATGGTTCAGCCGTAAAATAAAAAATGTCTAAACTAGCGTTCCACCGAATTCCCAACGTCTTCACCATAATAGTGCCTTCTAGTTCCAAAAAGTTTTCGTTTAGTAAATGCTCCTTGGGAATATCCGATATTATGTCCTTGCAGTTAGATGTCCATTTACGGAGAGGAAAACCGGCGGAATTTAATGCCGAAGTTAGTTCGTTTCGCGTCTCTATTGCCGTTTCCACTTCATGTGCGCCTGCCAGTGCATCACCCACGTACATAAAGTCCTTTAACACTGTGGCTGCTAGCGGCATTGTATCCTGAACGTCGTTGTCAACTGTAATAGGGTTCTAATTGCAAGAAAAGGGGCACAATTAAGTCCGTAGGTGACCCTATTCAATTCAAAATCTTCAATGTCAGACTTAAGCGAAGTTCGAAACAAAATCCTCTGATGGGGAGTGTGTTTGGGATCTACAAGAATGTTCCTCGATGCCTGCATTGAAAACGTATTTAATAAGTCTCCATTTTAACCCATTAATGACGAGAGCGAAATTTTCGGAATTTTTTCAAGATTTTTTCAGGAATACCTAGAAATGGTCTAAGAAACGAATTTCTAACTTCTTTTTTTTTGGACCGCTTACCGTTTGCCCAGCCCTGGCCGTTACCATATGGTAACACTCGTCACAACCCTAGCAAAATTACCTAATTTAAGATATTATTGTTTATAACTACTTTTTTTTTTAATTCTTAAAAGTTTAGCAATGTTTTAAGATTTATTTTGTAAAAAAATTTGTATCGACCAATTTTTTTTAATCTAAAAGTTTTTAAAAAAAAAAATTTGTTAAAAAAAATTCTATAAATTCAGGAGCATTTCTGATCACAAAAGTTTCTTCAGCAAAGTAATTTGTTTTTAAAAAACGCACATTTTTGCATCAAAAAAAAATTTGTATAGGCCCCCAGGAAAAAAGTTAGAAAAGTAGGTTAGTTTTCAACTAGGATTTTCTTGATAAGTGTCCTGGTAGTCATCATAGAATGAGAATAATATGTATCTCCCTCCACCTACACCAAAATACTGCTTAGGTTTTCAATAACATAAGAAATATCTCCATATGAACTGAAATTGGAAAGGTCCTCGTCATCATTTGACATACACAATTTTCATGGCTGTAAAAGAGGTGTACGATGAAGACCATAGGAAGTACCTCCTTCATCTTCCTCCTAATAATCTTGTCCAGCCGGATAAAATTATGCTCGCCTAAATGTCTTCATCGTAATGTAAATTTGTTAAAAAACAATTGAGTAAGTTTTAGCCGGTCGAAATAAGCCTATATATACCATACACCCTTCCATCTGAGACCTGGTCGCCATCTTCCGCCCATTCCACCGACGGTACTCACATGTGCTCCATTTAGTAGTACTTTTTTACGTTCATCAGCCCGGCATGACCTAGCCATCTTAGACGTGGATTTTGTATGCGTCATGATGTCATGTCATGATCGGGGTATTGCTCATATAGCTTTTGCGGCACTCACCATCGACGCAAAGCGGAAAATATATCTTACGGAGAATTTTCCTACCACAATTCCCGTGAAATTGGGTAACATTTGTTACAAAACTCGACTTTCACTTGTATGGGAGGTAGTTGTGGCAGTTGATCGATTTCGCCCATTTGCATTACCAACTCCTTCTAGGACCTCCAAAGGATAAATTCAATGTTTGGACCGCCTAGCTTTCATTTAGCTCCTTCAATAGCCCATACCAATCAAAATAACGGACAGACATACGGATATGGCTAAATCAACCTAAGAGGTGCTGCTAATTTTTCATAAGCATACCAAGTACATAACCACACTTTAAAGACAATTTATTGATAAAATATATTTAACTTTATATGAAAGAAGCTAAAAAAATATATTTCAAACCAATGTATAGATAAACTTTACTTCATTTTACAAAAAATGCTCAAATTTGTACGCAAATATGTATATAAACACGTACAAAAAATTATTTTAAATCTGAGTATTAAAAAAAAAAATTTTAATTATTATATAATTTTAATTATTATGTAATGAAAAATATTCTTACTGGAAAGGTCGTGACTTTTCGCTGTTTTTGCCCACTTTTTAAAAACACTACTTTTCAATTATCCGCCACGATCGCTACTGACGAGCGATTGCTTAGAGTTATATATCAAAAGAAAGATCAAAAATGCTTTATAAACATCAAAAAACGGATTAGTGATATTCGTTCAAATATTTTTTTAATTGCACATACCGTAGAGCGCTATCAGCGTTACCATATGGGCACGCTCGTCATGAATGGGTTAAAATCAGAAGTGTCAAATCAGTTTGCAACACTGGGGCTGTGTACAAAACATCATTTAAGGTCACACCCTTTGATGTGTAAAACGACGCATTAAAAACAATTTGCAACTTTGTAGATGTACTTTCCTCTTTAATCACAGAATAATGGGTAGGTGACTGTTCAAATTTTGGAGGTGTTACCCTAACCATGTGACCCAATTCAAAATAATCGTTGACAACTTTATCATATTGAACTTTGAATTCCGGTCGCTTACAAAGCGAATTTTCGTTCCTAATAAATTGTTTGCTTGCTGCCAGACGCGACTGACCAAAACTAATTTCCTGAGGGAACTCCTTCTTAAAAGGCAAAGATACTACAAATCGCCCACCGTTCCTACGGCGTGTAGTTTCAACAAAATTATTTTCACATAAACTATCTTCATGTGACCAAAAATTCTTCTTTGGAATTTCCTCTAAAGCCCAGAATTTTGCTGCTGAGATAATGCCACCTCACTATGAAAAGCAACATAAGTTGTAAAAGTTGACATTTCAGGCTGCGGAAGGGGGCCCCGTTAATATCCATCCGAACACGGTTGGTTGAGCTATAAGAGATCCTAGTAATTTATGACGTATACCTCCCATAAGAATTATAGGATAAAGGTCAGCTCCTATCAATAAGTCAATTTGTCCACTTCTATAGAAATTGACATCTGCTAATTGGAGATCCGGCAAATCTCGAATAGAAGCTGCATCAATAGAATGTGATGGCACATTCCCGGTTAATTGTAGAAGGATGAGACCCTCTATCGTTAAATTGGAATCTATTTGAGATCCTATTACAAAGCTGCATGCCTTTTGAACGTGGGCCGACACAACTTTGTTTAAACCGGAAAATTGAGCGTTTATATTCTCAGGCGGAAGTTTCAGTAAACGCTGCAATCTTTCAGAAATAAAGGTGCATTCCGAGCCCGAATCGATAAGCGCTCAAATGACAAATAGTCACCATAGCGGTTCCTAGTAGCACATTTTTCTTATTCATCGCGAAGCAAGCTTGGGATTTATTTTTGCAAAACTGATGTTTACGCACTGCTGCTAACCTTCCATTTATGCTCATGCCCAGAAATGTAGGACAATTCCTAAGGGAATGCTGTAGTGTTGGACATGGCTTACAATTAGGACCGTATGGTAGGATTGCACTTTTTAATTTGAAAATGCATGTTGAGGTGATGAAAATGATTTATTCCCGTAAGATTTATTTGAAACTGATCGAAGATCTGAAATTGTTTCCAAAGTCTGAAATCTATTTGTCAGGAAAGTGTCCAAATCTTTCAACTTGGGTATCTCGCATTTATTTTGTATGCTTTGCTCCCATAAGGGTAGCGTAGCTTCAGGCATAGATAAGTAAAAATTGCATCCTAATTGCTGACATCGATGTCAAATAATTCTAAAGTTGAAATGCAATTATTCATATCTCGCTGTAACTTTTTCAAAGAAGCACCCGATTCACTATTAATAGCCGGTAGGTTAAAAAGTACCTTTAATTGGCTGTTGACCAAAATACGTTTTTTTTCGTATCGGTCTGAAAGATGGTTCCATGCCTGTGCGAACCCGTCGTTAGTCAAAGGAGATTTTTTCACTATGTCTCTTGCTTCCCCTCTTGTCTTTTGGTTGGATAAAAAAGTTTTTCGAACGGTGTTAGACGCGAGTTGGTAATATAAATGACTGAAAATAGATCACGAAACGATGGCCATGTCGCATAATCACCATAAAATATTTCCGTATCACAAGGAGACAAGCGTATATGGTGTCCAGGTGTATTGTCAACTATTGCCTCAGCGACTTGAATATTTGGTGTACTGTGGGCTGAAGTATGGTGCGCCGTTAAATGAAGCGCGAATTCACCCATTTGTGCCGCTGTCGCAATGTACGAGTTAACACATATAGCCTCCTAAACGTCTATAGCGCATCCGGTCAAATCAATTTAATATTTTTGGCAACGCAGCTTTATACAATTTAAGCTGCGTTCCCGCATCCGGTTACAGCGCACACGCATCCGGTGTAATGATGCATTTTAATAATGTTAAAATGCTGACAACACAGATTGCGTGTGTTTCTTCTTCTTCCTTTCGATTAAGTTTAGGCTAAGTTATTCAAAATTAAAAAAAAAAAAAATTCAGTTCGCATCCGAAGCTTGGTGTTTGATTACACCGTCCGACACTAAAAAACGCACATGATCGGGATTGACAGATTCTGTTAGAGTGGTTTAGAAAAGAGTACCCGTGTCTCCCAGTTTTTCAGGATTAGTTCTTAAAACCGTTTAAATCGCAATCCTGAAATTTAAAATTTTTTTTTACAAAAAACGTATGATAAAGTAGAAAAAATGTAACAAAAAAATAAAAATTTCTGAATTGTTTCTAGGTTGTGATGAGTTTACATCCGATTGTAAAAAGTTTACATGGTTGTTAAAGGTATGTTTTGCCTCTATCAAATGCATTTCCTCACCACTGGCGGCTACAGCATTACCAGACTCACGCAAAATAAGACCGGAGTTAGAGACGATGTTTCGCCGCCGAATTTGTGAATTGCGATTACGTTCTGTAGAACGAGCGGAGCTTCGTGTTCACTTTGGAAGCAGTCAAAAGTCATCTACGTAGTGCCTTTCTTTTTGGGATTGCGCACGTTATAGTGTGGCAAGTTTAATGTTTTTGCGGTTCGTTCTTGCGCTTCCTTTGCATTTAAGCGCCTGGCATAGCCCTTAGAGAGATATTTCTCAATTTTGGCATAATATTCTTCGGCATATTCCGGATTGCGCGCCATTTTTCGTTCAATAATCTCTAGGCGATGGAGCGCAATGTTAAAACTATCAGGAAAATAAATGTTTTCTGTACGCCACAGTAGACCGGCATCGTATCGCTCACCAACCCTGTTCGTATTGGCATTTAATATACGTGAAGCCCTCTCTTCATCGACCGAAAGCACAGGCTTGACATCTGCCTTGACTATGAATGATTCCACGTCAAAGTAGTTTGTCATCAAGATTTGCGATAATGAAAAATATGACCCGTTGGTCTTTCGCTATGTCTATTCTTTGGACCATAAACGAGCCATCCTAAGCGGGTTTTTATTGCAAAAGAACCAGGACCGGTGGGAGCGCGTGGTACCTCCAAGGGGACCGTCAGGTAGGCGTGCATCAGGCTAATAATCAGCTTTGGCTGGATATGCTCGTAATCGTGTAGTAAAAACTCACCGACTTTGAATGTTTGACGTCCCAGCGCCAGACTGGAAGAAGTGTATACCTGCGACATATTGTACTTTTTAGCACCCTCTTCTGGTCCGCTTATGCTCAGATCGATGACTTCAGTTTGTTGTCTTGCCATCGTTTGGTTGATCCATTGCAACTCAAGAGTCTCGATGACGCCATAAAGGACCAATTTGTGCAGCAGGTCACGGTCGATCATAGTGACATTTGCTCCATCGTCAATAAACGCGTAGGCTGTGATGGATCGGTCGTTAGCATGCAGCTTTACGGGATTTGGAATAGGATGGCGTTGTTACGCACACAGTCGGCGTGGCAGTTCAGACGCCCTCGAGTCGGAACGTTGGACGCAGGAGCAGCGGTGTGCCTCTGTACATTGTCTTTGTTATTTTGCTCTATTGGTTGTTGTGACGTCGTCGACTCTGCGGCGGTTTGGCGCCCGAGCGTACTATGCAGTAGTCGATGGTGTATTTGGGGGCACAAATTCTCCCCGCAACGCTTTCGGGAGAAGCATTTGTTGGCTCGGTGGCCCTTCTTCAGGCAAGAAAAACATGCGCGCTGCTGCTTGATGGCGTCCCAACGATCGGCTTCTGAAAGACGAAAGAAGAGCACAAATTGCACATTTCCGCTGCACAATACTAGTACAGGCGAAACGTCGCACGTTGGCGGTGGCACCGCTGGTACTATTTGGCGTTTTTCGTGGTACTATGGCTCTAGAGTGTGACGTCGACGTAGAGGGCAGCGAGTCCGTTACCATGTTTGCAAGCCGGCAAATGCTGTTTAGCCACAGGCTAAAGTCGATTATAGCGGGCACTCAAGTGTTATACTTTTCTCGGCCCACTGTAGTTATCGCTGGGTCGGTAGATTCGCGACCAGCGTTTTGCAGGAAAGTTGCCATATTTATCATTTTGTTGGCGAAATTTACTATTGCGTTTAGATCGCCTTCCGCTGGCTGCGCTATGGCACGAACCTTTTCCACCTGGCTTTTGATGAGTTGCTCGGGTCGCCCGAATGTTTCCTCCAATGTACTCATAATTTGCAAAACGTTGACAGAGTTGGAGAGCAGCGACTCAACGTAGAGCCGAGTACCCAAACTATCTACTGGTGCTCGTAAAAGTTTCGGAAAACGTCTGCCACTCCTCTGGTGTCCCAGAAAAAATCGGAAGTGGGTGAATTCTTTGGTGACGTTGGACGAATGTTCGCTGTCCTTCGCTGTTCTTACACCGACGCTGGCTGCTTTGGCAGTGGTTGCCGAAACGCCGTTGGTGCGCTTGACGATGGTTGTGGGAACCGCGGAGCCCACTGTCTTGGTTATTCATACGGATCGAAATCCTGCAAATCACCGTACACCAATGGCTGTGCACTGGGCAGTGATGGCGACAGCAATGGCTGCGCGGAAATTGACATCTGCTAATTGGAGATCCGGCAAATCTCGAATAGAAGCTGCATCAATAGAATGTGATGGCACATTCCCGGTTAATTGTAGAAGGATGAGACCCTCTATCGTTAAATTGGAATCTATTTGAGATCCTATTACAAAGCTGCATGCCTTTTGAACGTGGGCCGACACAACTTTGTTTAAACCGGAAAATTGAGCGTTTATATTCTCAGGCGGAAGTTTCAGTAAACGCTGCAATCTTTCAGAAATAAAGGTGCATTCCGAGCCCGAATCGATAAGCGCTCAAATGACAAATAGTCACCATAGCGGTTCCTAGTAGCACATTTTTCTTATTCATCGCGAAGCAAGCTTGGGATTTATTTTTGCAAAACTGATGTTTACGCACTGCTGCTAACCTTCCATTTATGCTCATGCCCAGAAATGTAGGACAATTCCTAAGGGAATGCTGTAGTGTTGGACATGGCTTACAATTAGGACCGTATGGTAGGATTGCACTTTTTAATTTGAAAATGCATGTTGAGGTAATGAAAATGATTTATTCCCGTAAGATTTATTTGAAACTGATCGAAGATCTGAAATTGTTTCCAAAGTCTGAAATCTATTTGTCAGGAAAGTGTCCAAATCTTTCAACTTGGGTATCTCGCATTTATTTTGTATGCTTTGCTCCCATAAGGGTAGCGTAGCTTCAGGCATAGATAAGTAAAAATTGCATCCTAATTGCTGACATCGATGTCAAATAATTCTAAAGTTGAAATGCAATTATTCATATCTCGCTGTAACTTTTTCAAAGAAGCACCCGATTCACTATTAATAGCCGGTAGGTTAAAAAGTACCTTTAATTGGCTGTTGACCAAAATACGTTTTTTTTCGTATCGGTCTGAAAGATGGTTCCATGCCTGTGCGAACCCGTCGTTAGTCAAAGGAGATTTTTTCACTATGTCTCTTGCTTCCCCTCTTGTCTTTTGGTTGGATAAAAAAGTTTTTCGAACGGTGTTAGACGCGAGTTGGTAATATAAATGACTGAAAATAGATCACGAAACGATGGCCATGTCGCATAATCACCATAAAATATTTCCGTATCACAAGGAGACAAGCGTATATGGTGTCCAGGTGTATTGTCAACTATTGCCTCAGCGACTTGAATATTTGGTGTACTGTGGGCTGAAGTATGGTGCGCCGTTAAATGAAGCGCGAATTCACCCATTTGTGCCGCTGTCGCAATGTACGAGTTAACACATATAGCCTCCTAAACGTCTATAGCGCATCCGGTCAAATCAATTTAATATTTTTGGCAACGCAGCTTTATACAATTTAAGCTGCGTTCCCGCATCCGGTTACAGCGCACACGCATCCGGTGTAATGATGCATTTTAATAATGTTAAAATGCTGACAACACAGATTGCGTGTGTTTCTTCTTCTTCCTTTCGATTAAGTTTAGGCTAAGTTATTCAAAATTAAAAAAAAAAAAAATTCAGTTCGCATCCGAAGCTTGGTGTTTGATTACACCGTCCGACACTAAAAAACGCACATGATCGGGATTGACAGATTCTGTTAGAGTGGTTTAGAAAAGAGTACCCGTGTCTCCCAGTTTTTCAGGATTAGTTCTTAAAACCGTTTAAATCGCAATCCTGAAATTTAAAATTTTTTTTTACAAAAAACGTATGATAAAGTAGAAAAAATGTAACAAAAAAATAAAAATTTCTGAATTGTTTCTAGGTTGTGATGAGTTTACATCCGATTGTAAAAAGTTTACATGGTTGTTAAAGGTATGTTTTGCCTCTATCAAATGCATTTCCTCACCACTGGCGGCTACAGCATTACCAGACTCACGCAAAATAAGACCGGAGTTAGAGACGATGTTTCGCCGCCGAATTTGTGAATTGCGATTACGTTCTGTAGAACGAGCGGAGCTTCGTGTTCACTTTGGAAGCAGTCAAAAGTCATCTACGTAGTGCCTTTCTTTTTGGGATTGCGCACGTTATAGTGTGGCAAGTTTAATGTTTTTGCGGTTCGTTCTTGCGCTTCCTTTGCATTTAAGCGCCTGGCATAGCCCTTAGAGAGATATTTCTCAATTTTGGCATAATATTCTTCGGCATATTCCGGATTGCGCGCCATTTTTCGTTCAATAATCTCTAGGCGATGGAGCGCAATGTTAAAACTATCAGGAAAATAAATGTTTTCTGTACGCCACAGTAGACCGGCATCGTATCGCTCACCAACCCTGTTCGTATTGGCATTTAATATACGTGAAGCCCTCTCTTCATCGACCGAAAGCACAGGCTTGACATCTGCCTTGACTATGAATGATTCCACGTCAAAGTAGTTTGTCATCAAGATTTGCGATAATGAAAAATATGACCCGTTGGTCTTTCGCTATGTCTATTCTTTGGACCATAAACGAGCCATCCTAAGCGGGTTTTTATTGCAAAAGAACCAGGACCGGTGGGAGCGCGTGGTACCTCCAAGGGGACCGTCAGGTAGGCGTGCATCAGGCTAATAATCAGCTTTGGCTGGATATGCTCGTAATCGTGTAGTAAAAACTCACCGACTTTGAATGTTTGACGTCCCAGCGCCAGACTGGAAGAAGTGTATACCTGCGACATATTGTACTTTTTAGCACCCTCTTCTGGTCCGCTTATGCTCAGATCGATGACTTCAGTTTGTTGTCTTGCCATCGTTTGGTTGATCCATTGCAACTCAAGAGTCTCGATGACGCCATAAAGGACCAATTTGTGCAGCAGGTCACGGTCGATCATAGTGACATTTGCTCCATCGTCAATAAACGCGTAGGCTGTGATGGATCGGTCGTTAGCATGCAGCTTTACGGGATTTGGAATAGGATGGCGTTGTTACGCACACAGTCGGCGTGGCAGTTCAGACGCCCTCGAGTCGGAACGTTGGACGCAGGAGCAGCGGTGTGCCTCTGTACATTGTCTTTGTTATTTTGCTCTATTGGTTGTTGTGACGTCGTCGACTCTGCGGCGGTTTGGCGCCCGAGCGTACTATGCAGTAGTCGATGGTGTATTTGGGGGCACAAATTCTCCCCGCAACGCTTTCGGGAGAAGCATTTGTTGGCTCGGTGGCCCTTCTTCAGGCAAGAAAAACATGCGCGCTGCTGCTTGATGGCGTCCCAACGATCGGCTTCTGAAAGACGAAAGAAGAGCACAAATTGCACATTTCCGCTGCACAATACTAGTACAGGCGAAACGTCGCACGTTGGCGGTGGCACCGCTGGTACTATTTGGCGTTTTTCGTGGTACTATGGCTCTAGAGTGTGACGTCGACGTAGAGGGCAGCGAGTCCGTTACCATGTTTGCAAGCCGGCAAATGCTGTTTAGCCACAGGCTAAAGTCGATTATAGCGGGCACTCAAGTGTTATACTTTTCTCGGCCCACTGTAGTTATCGCTGGGTCGGTAGATTCGCGACCAGCGTTTTGCAGGAAAGTTGCCATATTTATCATTTTGTTGGCGAAATTTACTATTGCGTTTAGATCGCCTTCCGCTGGCTGCGCTATGGCACGAACCTTTTCCACCTGGCTTTTGATGAGTTGCTCGGGTCGCCCGAATGTTTCCTCCAATGTACTCATAATTTGCAAAACGTTGACAGAGTTGGAGAGCAGCGACTCAACGTAGAGCCGAGTACCCAAACTATCTACTGGTGCTCGTAAAAGTTTCGGAAAACGTCTGCCACTCCTCTGGTGTCCCAGAAAAAATCGGAAGTGGGTGAATTCTTTGGTGACGTTGGACGAATGTTCGCTGTCCTTCGCTGTTCTTACACCGACGCTGGCTGCTTTGGCAGTGGTTGCCGAAACGCCGTTGGTGCGCTTGACGATGGTTGTGGGAACCGCGGAGCCCACTGTCTTGGTTATTCATACGGATCGAAATCCTGCAAATCACCGTACACCAATGGCTGTGCACTGGGCAGTGATGGCGACAGCAATGGCTGCGCGGGTGGCGTTACATGTCGTTGCGGGTCGGACTGCTCTTTAGCAAAACGCGAATATGGCTGAGCAGACTGTTGAAAAGGCGTCGGCAGAAACGGTGCTGTCGGCAGATTCGATGACGTCGGCGGGTTTGATGACGTCGGCAGAAACGATGCTGTCGGCGGATTCAAAGACGTCGGCAGAAACGATGCTGTCGGCAGATTTGATGATGTTGACTGTAATGGTGGCTGTGGTATTGGCAGTACCGTTTGAGATGCCAATTGTAATGGCGTCAACGGAATCGATGTCGTCGATAGTAATGTCGTCGCCTGAATTGATGATGTCAGCAATATTGGCGTCGACTGAATTGATGACGTCGGCAGAGACCATGACGCCGGCAGTAATGGCGTGGACTGAGTTGATAACGTCTGCAGAATAGATGACGGCTGGGCGAGCGGACGAAGTTGATTTAACTCCTTTCGCATGTCTTCTAAGTTTTGCTGCATCCGCTGCTGCATCTGCTCTTGGTTCGAGGTGAGCACTGACTGCATCGCAGACATTTGCCGTTTGATCTCGGCCATCATTAACGCGAGTTTTCTATTAAAATCGCGTTAATGGAAATATTCCACTGAAATATTCCACTTTTTTATACAAAAAGAATATGCTACTCAATGGTGATATTCCACTAAAATATTCACTTTCAAAACAACGGATAAGACACAAAAATAGCATAATACAGATCAAATGGCACAAACTAAGGGTGCGTTTAAAATGGACAACATTGACTGTTTAAAGTTCAAGAAAACGTGTATAAAAATCATCACTCAACACACACTATGAAACTCGTCTTTAAGAATAATTAGGTGCCGTCTTTATGGGTGTACAAAATTCCAGTTCCCCGTATAAATTCCAGTTCCCCGTATAATTAAAAAATATATATGAGATTTGTATTTACATTTTTTTTAAATTTTGTTAGTTTATTTACATACTTAAATTAATTATTATTAAAAATTGGGAATTTCGTCAAATTCGATTTCAATTTCAGAGTTTTCATACAAATGGGTTTCCCTAAATTTTTGTATTAATTCAGGAGGTATCGTATATGAATCGCAACACACATTGTTCACTCTTAACCATGTTTTCACGGTTAGGAGGTTCCCCAACATTCGATCCTGCATCCTATTCCTAATTTTAGTTTTTATTAAATTCATATAGCGAATATGCGCTCGACTTCTGCGTTACTAAATGGTAAACATAAAAATGCAATTACAAATTCTGACAATTATTTAAAAGGGTTAAATCCTTGTGCATCTTTAAAATTATATACGTTCGACCACAAATGACACCCCCAGATTGAAAAAACCCTGAACAAAATGTGTTTGCGAAAAAGCCGTGGAAAAAATTGTGCATGAAGAAGCCGTGCAAAGTGAACGAGAACGAATTTTGGTGCAAGAAAACTTAGTTTGAAAAACTGATGGAGCGGCCATCAGACTTTTACGCTAAAAAGCTTTTTATTAATTTTCGGTGAAAAATTTTGTTATGCAGATTTTTTTCCAAAAAGAACTTTTCATAAGAATTTTGTACAAAACATTATTTTGAAGAAATTTTGAGCTAAATATTTGTTAATAATTGTACGGCTTCATTTTATTTCGAAGCATATTTAAAATTTAGATATATTAATATTATCGCTTTTGTGAAAAATGGAAACGCAAGTTTGTTAGCTGCAAGTTGTTTTGTATTGTTCGCAGTGAATTTGGGTACAAATTTTTATATTTTGGTTTTTGGGTTTTTTTAGTTTGTAGGAGTTTGTAATTTGTGCAATGTTCGTTATTTATGTACACTAGGTGACAAAATTTAAAAACAAAAATTCTTTCAATAAAATTTTAATTTAAAAAAATTTGTGTTCTTCAATAAAATTTGTCAAATAATTTTCGTGAACATTTTTTTGGTTTTTTATTTTCTACATTTTTGGAAACATAGCATGTGTGTTTTAAGGTGTATCGATGTATTTATACAATTTTTAAACTTCCTGCAAATAGCATTTCATGTGATCACAACCATTTAACAATAAATTGTGAATTATTGAAGTTTTGTGTATACATAAATGCATCCGCAAGACTTTCTTCTCTGGTTTTACTACGCGTATAGAAACCCTTTCAGTTTCGCGTATTAAAACAAAAGGAAAAAACCAAATACGTGTGGCTGAAAGAAAACAATAACAATAAACGCACAAGTGTTCATGTCACACATTCCTTCGCTTGATCACACAAAACAAGAAATTGCTTGTTTATGATTTACATTCCTCCAGTCGATGGTCAATGCTGGCGCAGCGAATTTTAGAAGGAAAACAATGCGCGAACTTAAAATGTGTGG